>JAUFSE010000004.1:600000-1075000 GCA_033030345.1 Verpa bohemica
TGCCACTTCACCTCACATTGACCGGCAAACCCATCCATTCAAAATCATCGGATAGACTATAAAGGATTAACACTGCTTAACGACTCATGAGTCAAAGTAACATGCCATGACCCGAAATAAATATGCAAGTATCCTTCTATTCTTACATGTAGTCTAATCGATGAAATCTCGCTCACCCATAAATACATGTACTCATGTATAGACACTCGCAAAGGCCAATATTATGTATAAACTCCCAATCTAGGCCGCTGTATGCGCGCCGTCGTGTTCGCGGTGTTATTGGCAATACCGGGTTTAGTACCCGTGTAGGAATGGTAGGCAGCGTTGTCCAGTGGAACTCCCGTTATAAAGAAGTATTAATATAGTAGCTACTGACGCAGTACATTCCAATGAGGGCCCGTTCGGTATGTATTCATATTTTTATGCCATGTTCACATCGTATAGCCCCAATATTTCCCTCAGTTCTATCTCATTTTAGAGATAGTATGGTATTTCTTCATTACAGTCTCCATATGCATCAAACAAATGAAGAAAAGCCGCCAACTCCTAAGACTAGTAGCCATAACCTGGAGAAAATGGTACAAGGAGACATCTTGCAGAGGTTCATGACAACAAATATCGTAACAAAACATCAAGTAGAATTAGAGCGAAAAGCTGAGGAAATGCAGACTCCCGACAAAAAAAACCCTAAATATACTCGTGAACCCCCCTATACCTATACACAAAAAGCGATTTGCCACCCTATGAATCAAAAGAAAAAAGAAAAACTAAAGCTCAGAAAAAACCTGGTATAAAGCTCACCACTAATAAAAATCACAAGAAAAAGAAAAGAGAATTGTTAGAGGGTTGTTCATCGCTCCTGTTCAACATGAGTAGCACTTCCCCCATACTGACCAACATCCGGCATTTGTAGCGTTCCACTACCATCGATCGGTGGGTGCCCATAAATTTGATTCTCACGTCCCTCATCACTAGCTGCGAGTTCTGAAAGTTGCGGTAAATGCGGTGCCTCAGAGTGTTGCTGTTCGTACTTGCTCTCAAACTGTGATTCCCCAATCATTTCAACATCCGTACCAGAAGGAGTAACAACACCGCCGTCCGGGGCACCAGTTGGATTAGTAATACCTTCTATGTCGACATTTGCTTGGTCGCCTTTCCTGTACTGGATCAAGGCATGTACAACAAGTCCAAGTGTGCCTGCCCAAGCAAGCCTGTGGGTTTAAATTAGTTTGGTTTAGTGTATTTGCAAGCACGTTTGGGCTTACCATGCAAACGCCCCAAAAACTGTTGCAGCTTTCGCTGCGCCGATCGCGCATTGGACGGCAAACCCGCAACGAAGTGCAGGAATATCTACAGCCAAAGCAATGAATCCCGCGAACCTACACATCAATGTTAGTGCATTGGTCTTCGGCTCAGAAATGGCTAGGGTGATCCTACCAGAAAACCATAGTAATAGCTTCAACTCCAAGAACAGCCCAGCGATTATGAAAGTCCGGGAAAAACATTGGAGTAGCAACGAGATACCCCAAGGCAAGGAACGACCAGATGGACTGTGCATTACCCATGGTTAGTTGTCTTTCATGCAAGGAACCGAAGCTTATTTGTCTATCCCTCGCGTACGTTGCACGGGCCGCCAGAGACGAGGGGGAACGAAGAACGGGACGAAGAACGGGAGTGCGCATACGTTGAACACCAGGAAGTTTGCTGAACCAATAGAGTAGGGACTGTAGAAATCAACAACATAGGCAGCGAGACCTAGCACGATGACGGCAAGTACTGCCTGGACAATCCTAAGTGTGAGAATCACGTTGACCATGATTGGTGTCTTTTGGGTGGATAGTTTCTATGATGAGGATGATGAGATCGGAACCTAATTCCAAGGTCTATTTATTGGACCTATTGACTTTACTTTGCAGCACAAATAGTAAATGTAAAATGAGTTCTTGTGGAGATTCGTATAGAGTAGAGAAGAAGGGATGGAGGGGATGGAGGGGATGGAGGGGATGGAGGGAGAGATATTGAAGAGAAAGAGGACAAGAAGATGAGGAAGAGAAAGAAGAGGGATGTAGGGAAGGATGCAGTACGAGATATAGCAGATAGATGGACTGTTCCTCTTGCCTTGCTTTGGAACTTGAGCAACGGGAATGTTTCTTGGAAAATCCTATGGACGGGCCGTTAAGTAAGGATCTATGGCACTGCTGGTGGAATAGCACAGCCAAAATGGTTCGCCACGAGGTCAGCAGATCAACAGCACCACCCCATTACGCAGGAAATAAGAGACGGGAGTCAAGCTCACAACGATAAAGCGATTCCTACTCGGCAAAAAGTGGGAAATACGAGTGCTAGCTACCTATATGATCTGTAATCGGGTAAAATATTGGACAATCGTCGCAATCGTTGCGGGGCGCAAGATGGGTGTGGCTTGGCAAGGTTGGAAAGACGACGCGTTCTTCAGAAAATAGACGGCGAAGGGCGATGATGAAGAAGAATAAGAAGACAAATATACGAGGTATGGTGCTACTCTTCAATAGGACCTTTGCGCAGCTATTTCTTATTCAGATATGTCTATGTACCTATCACACGTTTTGCGACAAGAGAGACTACTTTATCGCAGGTAGCGAATGGATATCCGCCACTATTTCTGCTGACGTATGTGCCCTGTGCAGGGTAGAACTCCTTGTGACGGAGTTCTAAGGTTATTTGTTACACCAATGTCAAAGTGTTTTGCCTAGACTGTTGCTGGATCAGTATACAGGGGTTGTGCTGCAAGATTACCAAACTTGGCGGGGCCATATCGGTTTTCTGCTGAATGGTCTTCCCTGGGTGCACTGCCACGTCTAAATAACCGAGAGTCCGCCCCGAGGTTTGAAACACTGAACAGCTTGCTTCTGTGCCAAAACCTGAACGTTTAAACGCCTCAAAGCTTCACGATTGGATCTGTATTGTTGACGATGAATTTATCTTTAGATGCCAAGCGTACGCGTGGATTTTCCGTGCCTGAACCACAACCTGGTAAGCCCCTGCCGGCCATTACGACAGAGGCGTATGGGCGTTGCGGCTGAAAAGCTTACTCTAAACAGACGTTAGTGCACGCCACAATATCGTGGCATGCCTAGGCTGGAGACCGTTTCTGCATCTAAAACCAATCCAAAACCGAGGGTTTGTGGGGTATATGGTATATGCTTGAATTTTTCGAGGCCTTTATGATTTGTTTTCTAGAAGCGTTCCATCCGGAGTATGGTCAAGTAGTGCCACTCAGTTGTTGGTTTGGCGAGCTCTGCCTTGTCTTATCTTGGGGAAAGCCTACATGTAGATATCTGATTGAAGATACATATAAGTATACCTCGGCCTAATTCCTTTAAACTAAAGTCCGAAGGCTACTGGTATCACATATTTCTTCGAATTCCTTTAGAGTAGAGTATGATATGGGTGAAACTTGCTGGGCGAGGCAAGTTGAAGTATCTACATACCACTTAGAATTAATATTATAATAGCAAGACACTACATATATCTATAAACTCTCAAAGTTTCGTCAGAAGTCCCTGCTATCCCATAGGCCGGTAACGCTGTGGGGGCCGCTGAGTAAGTGTGGCTTACGTCTAGAGTCAACTCAACCCTCATCTATATATTAGAATTTTTAGCCCCCACGGAAAGTAGGCAGTTTCTTGTTACCGATTTAAGGGATAGTTTAAGATATAGCAGGGGGAACTTCAGGGTGCACGATAGATTGATCTGGGAGGCTCTAGGAGATACCCGATGTCACGCCTAAAGTCACGCTTTAGGAATCATGTACACTGCATGTTACCATTATGCGATGGTAACAATAATCTACAACCGCTGCAGAACCCTATAACCGTTATGTAATAGCCATGAATTTAATACCGTCATGATACAATAATAAATAATCCCCCTTCTTGCTGCTGCAACCAGAAGATAAATGTGACATAGCAGATACATGTAGTTATAGACGAGAGGCGATGTGACATGATGATTCAAAGATGTCATTAACAACTACATATACATGTATGAGATAAATAAATGCATGCGTACTGTGAGAAGGCGTAGAAAGAGATTCTATAATTCATACTTTCTAGGAAATAAAATTTATTGTCTAGCTAGGTCATGCCTCCTATCATAAAATCCTCATACGATTTAGTTCTACATATCTATTCCTAACAATTTTTATATAAAGATTTTATACCCGCGTATCGGTGTATTATAGATGTATACATGTATATATGTAGGTGTAAAAATACGCTAGTGTTTAGGGTGTGAGGTAGAGTCTCAAGTCTATAGGACAAAATCCAAGGATCAAGGAGAGCGTCAAATATTGTGTGAATCGAGAAAGTAAGATATTCAGTATTAGTCTACTATCTATTCGACCTAGGTTATATACTCCTACTATGTATTTAAAATAAAACCCATAGTAAATAAATATCTATATGTATGTATATGATATATCCCAGTATGGAGCAAATTCAGCTTCCCCACTCTCTAGCGCCTAATAGCCTCCACTCACCAGTATCCTCCTGCCCATATTCTGTGTATTAGTAATATCCTCCTGTAAAGTTTTTTGATTAGTCTCTACTAGAGTTATAGCTTGCTGCTAGGTAGAGGCGGAGGTCGAAGCCGATCGAAAATGGCCTGCTGAATTGTGAGCCTATATACTGTTTGTTTAAAGCCCGAAACTAATTCGTCATTGGGGGTCTGTATGAGAATGAAGTTAGTGGCTTCAGAACAAAACCTATTCCTATGACGAATAGAATATAAAAATAAAACAAAAATACCAAAAACTCCTACCAATCAAATCGCTTTAAATACACAGCGTATACACAAGCCATCAGTATTAGTCTCGTGCCCAGACCACATCTGTATATATTTGTTAGATGTACGTATTAGCTAATCACTTTCAAGAGGTACTTCTGAGACTTTGGTGGGGCTGAGAGTGTTCTAACGTTTGGAAGACATGGTGGAGTAAAGGTGTCGCATCGGTGATCCTGTGCTTTAGTCTTAAGTACTATTATATTCGTGCATTATTTAGCAACTCAGAGTGACACAAATTAATTAATTAATAGGTGAGTATATATGATTTAGTAGTAAACCGAAGAGTCGCCTCATAATAAATAAATTAGGAGGTGAGATGTACTGTGGTTAGCTAAACGATTACGTTAACAGGTAGAGATTTGTATCTATACCAACCACATTTCAGCACCGCCTCTCTTTTCTTACTAAATGTAGCTATTCTCGGGTAAGTATTCCTATAAATATAAATAATAACCCCTACATTAGTCATTTACAAGTGCCTTGTACCAAATGAACTAGAAAACACTAGTGCCACGTACCTCAATGTAAGGTAACGTTAGCCTAGTCTCGTGACCAGCTCCTACACGCAGCAAAGCAAATATAGTGGCGGAAATGAGACTAAATGTAGCCTCATGCTCAACGATGTTCTAAATTTACAAAAAAAATATTCTACACTCTTAGATGTCTGCTACATACTTCTACTCACGGTTCGGCCTACTTACTTAAATAGTACCCTGATTATAATAGCTATATACTCGTGCGTTAATTAAGAACTCGGAATTTGCGAGTACTTAATTAGCTCGATATCATAGCCGGAAGTATGCATGTATTTATGAATGAAACAAAAAACAAACAAAAACAAAAAAAACTCGGAATTTCCATAACTACAGCACCAAAAAACATCAAAAAAAAACCAACTGAATAGACTCCAAATTTGATTAAGGATAATTAATATCTGCTTAAAGTACCAAACATAACACTATGGAATCCTCGTTGCTATTTTACTACATGTATCTATAAACCTTTTGGTCGTTGTATATAGCCTTATTCTGAGTTGTTAATTAACGCGCGAGTATCCCGAAGAAGTAAAGTAAAATAATTATTATAATCCCTCCTGTTTTCTGCCCCGATAGCGAATTTTTTCAAACAGCATACAGGTCTTATGTTAACACCCTAGTGTTGCAACTCTCTTCTAAACATTGAGAAAGGAGCGTATATGTCCTTGAGGGTAGTACGGTTGTTAATATTTTTGCTAAAGTGTAAACTGGGTTCCACCCGAGTGATAGTTTGTGCATTTGATGGCCTATGGAGGGTATAATTAAGGTGGATACTCTATAGTAGTCCGGATGCAGCATTAAGGATTGTAACTATGAATCGTCTTGGCAGTCACCCGAAGTTTAAATAATAATAATAATAATAAATTTCATCAAAACGTACATGCGTCACCCGAAGTTTATTTTCAGGGGAATTATTTGCGGTATTTACATGTAGCCTGGATACCTGCAGGAACGGTGAGACTGGTAGGACACTTTGTAAATACATATACATGTGGGTTGTCTTTTGGGGCTATGGCTACATGTACTCATATGATTTTATAATTATGCACTCATGTAAATATTCTAATTTTGGCCACGAGATTTATGCGGTAAGTTGGCTAAGCAAACAAGCAGTACATGTACGTATATGTAGTCTTTGGATTAATAAGCGCTAAGTAGTCCCGTGTTCCTAAGCCGCTGTGGGGCGTATAAGTTATTCCAGAAGTGTAACAATATGTTCGGTAAGGCGACAGCCGAATAGTCATTCGGTTGAGACCTTTGTCCCTCATCACCTGAGTGGGTGGCTCATATGCAGGTGATGATTTCTACAAGATATGTAGGGGCTACATGTAACATGTAAACAAAGACCCGGAGGCACAGATTGCTGGGCATTATTTGCCGTTCAGTATGTTGCATTCCGGCTGGCGGCAATGAGCAACAAAGTTTCGTTCCTGAGACCTCGGGGCTTGGCATTCTGATGCGGCTCTATCGGCATCATCAGGATGGAAAGGGGTAGATCTAAAAAGTCCGCATTGATCACAGATCTTCATCCGAAGAATTGATACATGTATGTGTTGAGGCAATTGACCAAATCACAATACGCAAAGTAAACGCAAAAGGCCATCTAATCTATCCCCACAATTTGGACCCTGTCACTTCGGCTCTTGCTTATTTATCTGTTTATAGCAAGTATTTAATATACGAGTACGCACATCGGGATTTAGTGTAGAGTACACAGTGGCACAGTAACCATTGTGTTCCTTCCCGCTTCAGCGCCCGCTCCCCTTTCCATTCTATCTTCCACCCAGGCACACACCACACTCTAGTTTCTCTATTTAAACTTTGCCTGGTCCCCTCAACGTTTACTGCCCATTATGGTCTCTGTGACGCGTTCTCAGACAGGAAAAACACCAAGGTAATTATATACCCCTAGCCCTATATTCCCCGTACTGCCACCTCTCACTTTGTTGTTATCGTGTTACTTTGGCTCACAAAGCAGTAGGAAACCAGAGAACCCTGGTTTTGTAGAGACTCCTCCTATCCGGCAATCTCGACGTTCTGTCGTTTCAACACCAAGCCCTGAACCCTCTGCGAAAATAGAAACTATTGAACCAGCGATGGGTGAATCAGTCCTCAAAGAGAGGAAGCCGGTAGCCAGCGTTGGAGATGTAAAATTGGCCAATGGCAAGTCGAAGGATTTAGACCATAGGGTCGATAATAGTGGGGAATTTGAGTTTGGGGGTGCGCTGGGAACCGGCTTCGTGATGTGCTTCTTCCCCATACTCATGTGGTATTTGTGGGTTGGTCAAGTGTATTATGATGCCCAATTGCCATTGCCCAAGGCTGGTCAGCCAATTCTGGAATTTGTTGAAAGCCTGTACCACATGGCTCTCGAGGTATTTTTCCTATTAGGACGTGTCAGGCGCATAGTTGTTTACTAATTTCTATTGCAGTCTGCAATGCCTACCGCTAAAGCTTGGATCATTTACTGGGTCTTCCTTATCTACCAAAGCATCCTATATATTACCCTTCCCGGCGTATGGACTAAAGGAAACCCAATTGCCCATAGGAACAACATTCGCTTGGATTACTACTGTAATGCTGTATGGTCATTCTACACCACACTTACTACGGTGGCTGTTCTTCATGTCACTGGTGTTTTCCCGATAACCACAATTATTGATGAGTTCGGGTCTCTTTTGAGTGTTTCGATCTTATCAGGGATTGGTGTCAGTTTTGTGGCATACTTCAGCTGTCTCGCTAGAGGAACCCAGCACAGGATGACTGACAGCCCTGTTTACGACTTCTTCATGGGTGCTGAGTTGAACCCTCGGATTTTTGGTATAATGGATTTGAAGATGTTCTTTGAGGTCCGCTTACCTTGGTTTATTCTCTTCCTCCTGTCCTCTGCTGCTGCAGTCAAGCAGTACGAACTGTATGGCTATGTTACACCTCAAGTTGCCTTCTTTGTTTTAGCACATTGGTTGTATGCCAATGCATGCGCTAAGGGTGAAGAACTCATCGTCACAACCTTCGACATGTCCCATGAAAAATGGGGCTACATGCTTATCTTCTGGAACATGGCTGGTGTGCCAATGACCTATTGCCATGGTACCCTCTACCTTGTCCGCCATGCTCCTGAGGTGTACCAATGGTCGGTTGCTACCAATGTTGGCCTCTTCACCATGCTTCTTGCCGCCTACTATGTCTTTGATACATGCAACAGGTGAGTACTTGTAATCATTCAATATCTAGCACAATCCTCTAATGTTGGAAATAGCCAAAAGAATCGTTTTAGGCAGATGGAGAAGGGTACCCTTATTGTTCGCAAGTCGTTCCCGCAATTGCCATGGCAAACCATTCAGAACCCAACTTTCATCAAGTGCAAGAATGGGGGAACTCTTCTTACTAGTGGATGGTACGGGTTGGCTCGCAAGGTTCATTACACTGCCGACTTTACTCAGATGACGTCATGGGGTCTTATCTGCGGTTTTGCAAGCCCCATTCCATGGTTCTTGCCTTGTTTCTTCATCACCATGATTCTTCATCGTGCGTGGAGAGACACTGAGAGGTGTGCCAAGAAGTATGGTGCCGATTGGCAGGAATATAAGAGACAGGTTCCTTATCTGTTTATTCCTGTGAGTATAAAATATTCCTTTCTAATTCTTTAGTTGCAATTTACTGACTGAGATGAAGTACGTCTTTTAAATTTCGATGCTATGAGTAGGGTTTATGGAGTCTGAGGGTTGATTTTTCTTGGTAGAAACGGGGTGGTGCCTTGTTTTCTAAACAAATTGCGATCGAATCTTGGTCACGGCTTAGTGTCTATATGTATTCTATAAGCGGTGGTTTGGGAATCTAAAGCACTTTGAAATACTACTTTCGAATAATTGAATCTTGGTCTATGATTTTTTGTACTCTTGATAGTTGTTTCGTTAGAAAGTTCTAGCTTACATGTAGTTTTACCAGTGATACTATATGTAGTAGCGTTTTAGGCGGGTAGATTTATGGATTATGTATGTAAGAAAGTGCTGATATCAAAGTTTATGTCATAGGAAGAGATTTGAGGGTCAAGCTATCATACTAACCTAGCTTGAACGACAGATGCTTTTATGCATTATTTGAAGAGTAGAGAGAAATCTTTTGGGCTTTGGCTTAAGTATTGCTAGATGAGTCACTACATACTTAACTCGCTCTAGGGTTGTCTACTCATAAATTTTTTTTAGCACACATGGTTGTGCGTAAGAGTACAGTAGCACAAGTACTATTTTTAATCGTTGCGCTATTGATGTAAGATTTTGTACAATATAGCTGAAAGGTCTAATATATACCAGCATCGCCTATCTAGTAATGTTTATATAACATGCTTCGGTCCATGGAACGGTGAGAAGATTCCACGAACACTCTCGTTCATAGACTTCACTGGCTTATTGATTCTCTTTAGTTTTTGGCCTGATGAGTTTCGGAGGAGTTCGGCCTTCTGGAGAATCTGCTGGTGGTCAAGCTTTCGAACACAGATGACTTTTTCTCGGCCATTGACTATAATTAGGTACGCTTAGGATTAGCATAGTGAATTGTAATTGCCATTACTAGTATATCTTATAATATGGGGCAGTGGGTGGGTGGTGTACATACTATATGTGCCTCTTATTATGGGGTGTTGATTTGGTCTTGGTGATACGTTAATCTCGATCTGGGGGTTTGCTTTTGCGAATTCTCCAAGCTTGTGAGTCAGGAATGACCTTTGATGAATTGGGTTCATGGTCAGTGGTTGAGGTAGCTTTTGGTGGGGTAAATGGAGGGACCCTTACTTCATTCCCTTCGAAGCCCCCGCCCAATCACAGTAATGAAAATCTAGGCGCTTGCACTGGAGCACAAAAGCGCCGACACCATTCTGTGACTTCGAGACAGCGCGGAGGGCAGTGATGGGCATCTCTATCGTCGTTGTCGTTATTCGTTGTCTGCGGATGTCTCACAGGACGTTGATATTGAGAAGTGGCGGCTCGTTCTGGGTAGCGCTGCGGTGCAGCGGAAATTTCAGAAGGGTCGCGTCTGCCAAGACCTGAACGCAGCGACCGACGCGACTTCCCTTTGAAATGCTCCAAGGCATCGCTCCCTGTCTTCTCTCTCTCCATTCTTTTTCTCACAACATCCCTTTTTTCGGTTCATTATTGACCCCCTTTTTGGTTTTTTCCTCACTGTTTCAGTAACTATCCGAAAAAGATTTCAAGCGAATAGAGATCACGAGATAATCAATCATGGGTGATGCAGCTGAGGTCAACATCGATAAGCAGCTCTTCCACTCGCGCCTGGGTAACCTTGTAGCGGCGTGGAAGGATCCAAAGAAGAATGATGTTTTTGGTGGCGTTGGCTCGATTGTCGTTATCTTAGGGAAGACAGAGGAAGGGCCATATTCGAAAAGTCTTTCTCTACATGTATGCTTGTTCCCTCTGCTTATGTTCCGAACCCGACTGGGTTTGTGATGGGGAGGGAGGAAAGCTAATGGGAGTTGTAGTTCTGGCTTCTTGGATACGAGTTTCCTACAACCTTGTTTCTGCTCACTCAGGAGAAGTTCTACATTGTTACAACTCCGAAGAAAGGTTTGCTTAAGCTAGATTTAAACATTACAAGTAGGGGCGTCCGGGGAGCTAGATACTAATTTGCTGGTGGTTATAGCTAAACATCTCGAGCCTTTGAAGGGCGGTAAAATGCCTGTCGAGATCTTAGTACGAGGAAAAGACGAAGCGGCAAATACCCAGATCTTCAAGGATCTCGCCGATGCCATCAAAAAGTCGGGAAAGAAAGTTGGTGTTATCGCAAAGGATTCAGCACAGGGGCCTTTTGCGAATGACTGGAAAAAGGTCTACCCATCGGAAATTTCGGGCGTTGAGGAAGTTGACGTGTCTGCTGCCTTCTCGGCCTTTTTGGCTCTCAAGGATGACGCAGAGCTGGTATGGTTATCTCAGTCGTTGTAGCAATGAAAGTAATGTACTGACCTCACTAGAAAACTATGCGTGCCTCTTCTAGAGCTCTAGTTGGCATCATGAAAGGTTACTTTATCGACGAGATGTCAACAGTCATCGATGAGGAGAAAAAAATCTCGCATGCTGCACTTAGCAAAAAGATTGAGGACAAAATCGATGACGACAAATTCTTCAAAGCGAAAGAGTTGAAGCTTGGCGCGGATGTGAGCATAACCTACGATTGGTTTATTTATGTTATTATTGGCTAATTTTGTGATAGTTCGACCCGACACAACTTGATTGGACCGTAGGACCTGTGGTTCAGAGTGGTGGGAAATATGACCTAAGGACAAGTGCCGTTGCCGACGATAGCCAGCTACATGGTGGTATAATTTTGTCCACCATGGGCCTACGATACAAGAGCTATTGTTCAACTATTGCGAGAACATTTCTTATCGACCCAAACAAGGCTCAAGAAAGATACTACAGCTTTTTGGTCGACCTCCAGTGGAAAGTCCTTTCAGAAATTCGCGATGGTGTGGTCTGTAAAGATATCTATAGCAAAGCGATCTCCTTTATCAAAGCGAAACACCCAGAACTCGAAAAACACTTTCTCAAGAATATTGGTGCCGGTATTGGTATCGAGGTCCGCGATTCGAACTTGGTCATCAGCCCAAAGAGTACCCGTGTTTTGAAGGATGGGATGACGCTTTGTGTCACCTTGGGTTTCTACGACTTGGAAAATCCGAAGCCGCAGGATACGAAAAGTAAAACTTACAGCTTGCTGTTGACTGACACGATCAGAGTCACATCCGCTGATCCTATTGTGTTTACTGGTGGGTGCCCTAAGGACTTGAAAGAGACGGCATTCTACTTTAAGGAGGATGAACCAGAGGAGAAGGTGAAGGCGAAGAAGCCTGCACCTAAGCCCGCACCGGCGAAGAATACAGCAGTTTTGAAATCAAAACTCCGTGGCGAGCGGAAGGAGATTGATGAAGGTGCAGAACAAAAGAGGAGGGAGCATCAGAAAGAACTTGCACAACAGAAGCAAGAGCAAGGTCTCGCGAGGTACTCTCAGGGGGGTGCAGTTGGGGATGGGAAGGGTAAGAAGCTTATTAAGCGTTTTGAGTCATATAAGCGCGAGAACCAATTGCCTCTTGCTTGTGCGGACTTGAAAATAGTGGTGGATCCAAGGAACCAGACTATTATTGTTCCTATCTTTGGACGACCAGTTCCTTTCCACATTGCGACGCTAAAGAACGTTAGCAAGAACGATGAGGGCGATTTTACATATCTTCGTATCAACTTCCTCTCACCTGGTCAGGGTGTAGGAAGAAAAGATGAGCTGGTTCGTGTCTACCCCCTAGTTTTGCTATTTGTAAAAAATACTGACTTTTTAGCTGAAGCCTTTTGAAGATCCTGGCGCCCACTTTGTGCGTAGTTTGACCTACAGAAGTACAGATAATGACCGCATGGCGGAGATTTGTGCTAGCATTCAGGATATGAAAAAGAACGCTGTCAAGCGTGAACAGGAACGTAAAGAATTGGAAGATGTCGTAACCCAGGACAACCTGATCGAGATCCGGAATCGCCGTCCTCAGCGTCTGGCAGATGTTTATGTCCGCCCCGCCCTCGATGGAAAACGCGTACCAGGTGAAGTTGAGATCCACCAAAATGGTCTTCGCTACCAGTCCCCAGTGCGTAATGATCAACGCATCGACATTCTCTTTAGCAACGTCAAGCATCTTTTCTTCCAGCCTTGTACAAGTGAACTCATTGTCTTGATTCATGTCCACCTTAAAGACCCTATTATGGTTGGAAAGAAAAAGACCAAGGATGTGCAGTTCTACCGTGAAGCGACAGATATTCAGTTTGACGAGACTGGTAACAGAAAACGGAAGTACAGATACGGAGATGAAGAGGAGTTCGAGCAGGAGCAAGAGGAGCGTCGGAGGAGGGCAGCTTTGGACAAAGAGTTTAAAGCATTTGCGGACAAGATCTCCGAGGCTGGGAAGAAGCTTGAGAATGGTGTGGATGTTGATATTCCATACCGTGAACTTGGTTTCAGTGGTGTTCCGTTCCGTGCAAACGTTCTTTGCGCGCCTACTACTGATGCTTTAGTTCAGCTCACCGATCCTCCTTTCTTGGTGATTACCCTTGACGAGATTGAGGTTGCCCATTTAGAGAGAGTCCAGGTTTGTCAATTACTGAAATATTTCAATTGGAAAAATTCTAATCTATTATCTAGTTTGGTCTGAAAAATTTCGACATGGTCTTTGTCTATAAGGACTATGCTCGCCCAGTTTCTCATATTAACTCAATTCCTATGGAGACCCTTGAGAATGTTAAGGAATGGCTTGATTCTTCAAACATCCCTTTCACTGAAGGACCTCTGAACCTGAATTGGCCCACTATTATGAAGACTGTGATTTCTGATCCCCACCAGTTCTTTAAGGATGGTATGTAACTCTACACTTCTAATCGGAGGATTGAGCTAACACAGGATTACTTATAGGTGGCTGGAATTTCTTGTCTGTTGAGTCTGATGCCGATGACGACGATGAGGAGGATGAAGAATCTGAATTTGAGGCTTCTGATTTCGGTTCAGAGTCAGAAAGTGAAGGAGAAAGCGACTTTGATGACGATGACGCAAGTGCGGACGAAGGCTCCGAGGCCTCGGACATTGAATCTGGGGGTGAGAATTCAGATTAATTTTACCATCATTATTTGTAATAGCGGGTGGAAACTAACTCGATATGTACACGTGTTACAGAGGACTGGGATGATCTAGAAGAAGACGCAAAAAGAAAGGACAAGGAAAGCAGTTTAATCGATGAAGAAAAGACGAAGAAGCGAAAGCGGTAAACACTGCAGTAGTGACAGCACCGTTTAGTATTCTGGGTGCGCGATTTTTGAACACCCACAACCATGATCAGGTATCATACGTTTTTTGTTTTTTTACGGGAATATGGGGTTTAAAGCTTAACACCTTCTTGCTATGTTTGTGCACCTGTGCATGGGATTGTATGATACTACGAGATCTGCTGCCTATGTTCCTTATTATGCGTTCCTTGTCAGGTTTTTGTCTTAGTTATCAGTGTAGTTTTAATTCGGCCTCAGGGCAAAAGGTTTTGTTTTTTGTGCTATTAGAGTGGGTGTCAGGGCTCAAAAAGAAACGTACGATATGCATGTAGGGAACGTATGATAGGGATTGATCCATGGAACAAAAGGTGCCAAGGCTAGATATATATAAAGCGGGGTTAAGCCATTGCCGTACCCCACATTCTTGGAGAAACTTGGTTCCCGCTCATCAATCAGTTCACTTGCTTGATCTAAACACATCTTGTGAAACAATCTACTGAAACATTCGATCACTAGCCTCATTTGCCTCACTTACAATGGTGCTCATTAACGAATCTTACGTTGATATCGAGACGTCTGGGGGTACGAAGATGAGAGTCTTCGTATTCCACCCAATTATTTCTGGATATCCTAATGCGAAATTCCCTGGTGTGGTTGTATGGAGCGAGATCTATCAAGGTGGCCAATTTATCTTCTCCTAGTTATCATTCAGTAATTAGCTCAATTGCTAATTTCAATAAAAAAAAATAATTAAAAAAACAGTGACTGGACCGGTATCCAGATTTGCAAGACAAATTGCTGGACAAGGGTATATCTGTGCTGCACCTAGTGTATACCACGATTTTGAAGGACCTGCAGCACTAGCATATGATATTCCGGGAACCGATAAAGGGAATGATTACAAGATCAAGAAGGTAAAATATCACCATCTAATTTTCTTCCAAATCGTCATAATCTAATACAAATTTTCTAGACTGTAGCATCATATGATGAAGATGCGAAGTTGACCGTAGACTACTTGTTAGGGTTAAAGACTTGCACAGGTGGGGGTTACTTATGTTCTAAAGATGCTATGGCCGGTGAATACTAAAGTTTTGATAACAGGCAAGATTGGTACTACCGGAATGTGTCTTGGTGGCCATCTGGCATTCAGATGTGCCCTTGATGCGAGGGTTTCAAGTGCTGTTTGCTACTTTGCTACAGGTGAGTAACACCCCAACCAATCACGACACAGGTCAGATCTAATTTGCTTCAATTGAACAAAGATATCCATAGCTCTACCCTTGGCCTGAATAAGAAAGATGATTCCTTGGCCCGTATCCCAGAGATTAAGGGCGAATTAGCAATGGTTAATTAAAAATTCATGTATGACTTTTGTATGAGGATTTTTCATACTGACACAAGGGTTATTAGATCTTTGGAAAATTGGATAACCATGTTCCTCCTGCGGGTCGTGATTTGATCAGGAAGACTCTTCACGATGCAGGAACCAAGTTCAGCTTCTATGAGTTCACCTGGGCTCAGCATGCGTATTTCTACCCCTATTCATAGCTTTTAAGTCGTTTAGAGTTTTATGCTGACAGGTGTTTCTGGATATCTAGCTTCATTAGAGACGAAGAGTCCAAGGGAAGATATGACCCCGCACTCTCTAAGATCTGCTTTGAAGTTCTCCTTGAGCTCTTTACTAGGACCTTGAAGACTGATTTGGGAGTTCATGTCAATGATGACACTGAAATTGAAGATGTCTGTTAATCTGGCAGTATTAAGCAATTTTATTGGTATCTAGGCTTGGCAGTACCTGTGTACTGAAGAAATAAAAAGTTCTCCTAGCACGTCATCCCTGTAGTAGTTGCACCTGTATCGGCTAGCCCCTTGAAAATCTTGATAAACTCCTTCGGGTCTTGTGCACCACCAATCTCATACTTTCCATTAATAGTGAAGTTGGGTACGCCAGTGATTCCTTGGCGCTGTGCTACATAAACCTCTTTATCAACCACATCCCCACCCGCATTTGACACCAACCAACCCTTAACTTCCTCTTCCTCAAGACCGGCTTTCTTAGCAGCCTCTAGCAATGTTTCGTGGGAGGTGATATCTTTCTCGTTTTCGAAATAAGCAGCAAAAACCTCCTCGACTACCCTCGTCTGGAGACCCTTTTCCTTCGCCATTTGAATGAGCCTGTGGGAGTCTCTAGTATTTCCGGTTTTCCCTCCAAACTTGAAGTGGATCCCTTCAGCTTCGCCGATGGCTGCAAGTCGCTGGAACATCATGGGTATACGCTCTGGGCCGAACTTTGATATATAGAATTCGGTCTTATCAACACCGACTTTAGGGGAATCTGGGTTGAGGTAATAAGGTTTCCATGTTATGTCAAATATGTGACCAGGGTTGGAGGAGGAGAACTCGGCGATGGCTTTGTTGAGCTTCTTATACCCAACATAGCACCAAGGACAGACCGTATCTAAACCAAAGCAACTGTGAGTATTCTACTCGATATATTCAAATAGGGACTAGAGGAGTAACTGTTTAAAGAGTTATAGAAGTACTTACCGGATACGATATCAATCGAATATTTCGTCATTCTGATGGCAGATTGTTTTAGTGCCACAGTGATAATCTTAATGTTGTATAAGAGGTATGATGTATATGTTAAGGATGATACTGGTGATGAATCAACTTTAAGGTGGGCTCGGGGGGTTTTATTGATGACCGCTGACAAATTAAACTCAAGGAGTTAACGGGGATCATGGGAAGCGCCAAGCCGCTTTTTGACACCCTGTAAGAGACACGGAATATCACTCGACGGGATATTACTGGACGGGGGGCCGGGGAGGTTCTATTATTTTATAGGATTGGGTCATATTACACTAAAGAGATCCTCCTAGGCAATTAGGCGAAGCTACTAGTAAAAAAAGAAGATAAACACTAATATGTTTTTAGATCATCTCGGATTGCGTCGTGTTTTTTAGGTAGGCTTAAGCTTAGTGATTTGTTGCTAGAATTAAATAAATACCGTCATAGACTTCTTTTAGTTTCTGCCTATCTTTCTTTTCATGATATACTTATTTCTTCACTTTGATGCAACCGAGTAAATATGAGTAATCTAGACCCTCGTCCCAACCCAAAAAATTCCATTTGACTCATAATACTCGCATATAACAGTACAATGGACTACCAGAGGCTATCTCTAGATATCTCAGTGGAAAGGGTAGTAACCACATGTATTAAAATAATATATTTAAGGTGGCTCTAGATATACGCTTTATTGCGGATATATAGGTCTTGTTCACGCCAAGTTTTACTAACATGTGCATGTGACGTACGTACATTCATGTACCTATATAGAAATCAATGAAACCATGATATATATATAAAAAGAGGGTATAGGTTCTATTGCATTATATGTTCTAGTATATCCTTAGCTATCGGAATTGATTTTAGGCCAGACAATAGCGTTACCCCGTAGCCGCTATGTTTTAACCTAGCTTGAGGAGGCAGGAAAGCGACCCTCTTTTGAGTGATAACATACGTATACCCCCAGTATTATACGTGACAGAACTCAGTATTAGATCACAATTTTGCTATCTACACGTATATCCCTTAATATTCCGTTCTTAATTGAAGTCTTAAAATTCTGCAAGTTGGCGCCAGCTAACAAGTGAGCGGTACTAGTGGAATATTGTGGGCTCTTGTTGTAATGGTATGCTAAAAGGATGACAAATCCAAGAATCTTGCGTATTCATAAAGTAATATAGCGGACTTAGCAACACCAAGTAGGAGACCGCGCCGCGCTTTTTTCCCACCGTCCCTTTTCTCCTTTTTTTCATGTCTAATTCTCGGAGCTCTCACCGTCTTTCTACATCACAATGAAGCAGTTTTGTATTAGATCTAGGATCTAGGGGCGAAAGAATGTCTTATAAAAGAAGCAATGTCTTCTTGATTAATACCTATAAACTTTATCGACGTCTAGCCTCCTTATAAACGAGCCCTCGAAATCCCGTATTTGACCAATTCAGCACAAAATGGTACCAGTATGTTTTTCTTTCATATTAAAAACATACTCATGGCTAATCTTTCCTCTATTGTATCTTAGGAAAAAACCAGCCATTCTTCAAAAAATCTACTTCCAAGTAAAACTCAGATAATCTTAGAGGTTTTACAAAAACTCACGATCGAAGCAATCGTACCAATTCTACTAGAGATTCAAGCCCAAATGCAGGTTTATCCGTGCGATTTACCAATCGTTGAAAAACGAAGGCTGCCGGCAAATTTACCGCCTATTTTGCCTCGAAAGACCTCATTTCAACAAGCCACTGAAGAGCTAGAGTGCCGAATCAACAGACTCAACCGAATAGCGATAAAGGGACCAATCAGCTCACATATGTTACGCAGTGTATTGGACTTGAACTCCTTCAAATTGGAGCTAGATACCAGAGCTGCTGTGTACGGCGGTATATATGACGATTTAATGTCAGATATCGACGAGCTAATCGATGGTGCAAAATTGGTCCAAGCAACCGTCGATCTAGAATGTACTGAAGGCCAACTAAGGATCAACTTTAAAAATCTATCACAAGAAATAGACGAATTTAAGAGGCAACTCGTGGATAAGGTCCGTAATTGTGAAATATGCTCGTTACATGTGCATGACGTAGTTGAACGAACGTACCTGAGTAGGGGTTAAAAGGTAAAATGATATTTCTCTTTTTTATTTATTTATCTTCTAATTATATATAGATATGACTCTATATAAGCGGGTCGATTTATGAGAAAGGGATAATAGTTGGATAAGAAACCCGTGTATATATATTTTTCATTACCCTTTGTAACAAAGTATATGTATTTAATAAGGTATATATACGTACGTCTAGTAAACTATCCCTATATATAAGAAGATTGAATTAACTAAGTGGTGATCTAATCAAATAGGAAACTACATAAGTATATAAAAACATTATAAAAAGATCGGGTTCTTGTCCTACAATATCAGTAATATATCGATCAATTGCAAGAATCATCATGGTTTTACTGTAAGTACATATGCATGTAATTGTCCTCTCTATATAGCTCAGACGTCTGATATGTGCTTACGTATAGGATTTAACGTTACATGATATTAAGGGTCTAGCTTGGCATCGTCGCTATTTCTTAGTGCAGATCATCTGATTTGTATATAGTTCCTTCGATCTAGCTTACCTACGTAGAGTACTAAGCTTTAGTAATTTGATTAGTCGTTCTTCACTCTTTTAATGACAGTAACAGCATAAATATCCTAAAGCTCCAACCAATTGAAGTTCTATTGGGTCTGGATAGCTAAATTAGTAAGATACCCATTAGTCTTACCTATTCTCGTGGTCAGCCCTATACGCAACTTGCTTGGTCACCACAGGTACGTAGTAAAGTAAACCTAGAGGATACGAACGAGACTAATGCATACTTACCCTATCAATTCAAGAACACATGCGGTATAGCTCATTGAAAGAATATATCTAGCTCATGGTCTAACACAACCTCTGTATGATGAGACTCCTACGGGGGCTTTTAAAGGGCTTGTGGGAGCTTCCGGCGCTAATTATATAACTTACTGCCATGGATTTGGGATAGTGGAGCCCTTACACTTTGCTATACATACATGTCACCTACTAGTCTGACCTAAGGCCCCGTTTAGCACACGGGTAGACTAAGGGTTTCGCTTATCCCTTACCCTGATGCTGCCTAAGCCAAGTGGGGTTCAAAGGACTTGACACTACTGATCAGAAGTACTGTCCCTCTACATCCAAGCACTCTTGTTCATTGGTCATGCTATAACCGACTAAGTTATAACACCGCCACATTTGGTGGGCAGTATTTTTTATTAGACTAAGCTAGGTATATGGTTAAGTCAGAGTAACTTTTTTGGAGGGTTTCGGTGGAAAGTTGGATTTGATCTATAACTAATGCGGTCCTATATGAGAGTCTCTTTTATATGGACTGAAGGCTTTAGTTTTAGCTACACTAGTTTATTAACTAGTTTAGTTTTTTTTTCTTTCCACAGAAGATACCGTATTCATAGAGTACATATACGTAGTTGTGGTACCTAAAAGTTCTGTAACTTAGGGGTTGCAAAGATTGGCGCTGCTCTAATGGATTAATACTCAATTTCAGGGCACTGCCTCGGGGCCTAAACAACTATAAAACAACTACATCTCATGTATTTTACAATACGCTCTTTATATTTATCACTGCATGTATAGCTGTGTCTAACTAATTCCCAGAGCCCCCCTTTCCCTCCCACCCATAAGAATAGTAAAAGAGTTCGCTCGACTACATTGTAGTGAACTACTTCTCTTCAGGGAGTCGAGCTACCGTCTCCCTGAGGCAAAGTTATCATCATTTGTATGATACATTATGTATGAAGACCTTGCTGGTAGGCCAACCGGCCTACCGATATTATTTGTTGAGAACCGGCTCCCATAAGCTCATACCGATGTATAGCCGTGCATGTGTCGAACTAATTCCTAGAGCCCTTTATAGCAATAGGAGTTATTTCTTATACATGATAAATCAACAACCATAAAGGTCCTAGCTACAAAGACAGGTATTAGGTCACGAGTGACAGGACTCCGTGAGGACCACATCACTTGGTGAGGCAAAAGTGATAATTTTCTTGGACCTTTCTTATACATTTATGTTCCTTATAATCCCTTTAGTCTTCAAATATATTTGGTCTCACACTAATACTAGCTGAGGTTTGTGAGTTTGCGGTTGTTATGGGAGGGCTCCGGGAATTTTTTAGACATGGCTGTACCTTTACTACTACCGCTATTCTAATCATAAAGCAGTTAAGAACTTGAAAAAATATATGATGCATCATTCTGACCTAGAAAGAGACTCCTCTGGTTAATTTAGGGGGGGGGTTTTTTTGGTACGGGCGTCACTAACCAGCGCGAAAAGTCAGGTGCTGCCGTATATATACCTGGATATACGCTAGGAAGTGAGAACTTGGTAACGTGGTAACGTGGTAATGGCCTTTCCTCATCGATTATTACAGTAGAATTGACAAAGACAAACAGCATTTCCACAGAGAATAAAGTTTGGTATATACATTATCCCCAGATATTAAAGGTTCTTGAATTTTCTATATTCTAAGGGGTTTTTGTTAACTTTCTAAAACGTACGCGAAAATTAGTCGGGCTTAAGCCGCGATACGGTCATAAGTAATCACTCGACCCAATTGCAACAGGGGTGTTGTAGTATTGAATAGGTGAGACACGGATACAAGCAGGTCTTGGACTATAGTGTAGGAGGCTTTCCTCCAAGGAGCTCTTATATAGAGGAGTAGTCGGAGCACTCCTAAGCAAGAATCTACTCGCCCTCCTCTCTCCTCACTACTTCAAAGGGTCTTTTAAGCTAGAGAGAAATGCATGCTTAGGAACCCTCGCTCCAATGAGTGTTACCAATTCTGTGTACGTGCCCTAAACCATAGACCTAAACCTGCTTGTACCTACACTATACCTATTTAATATTATATACTATAAAATAGGAAAAAAATCTTTACTAGAGGTAGAGGTATGACGATGCAATAGCGGAGATCTCTAGTCTATTATATGGGGTCACCATAGAAAACTGTGAGACCCGTTCCATCTTCACACCCCTACCACTAGTACATATCGTGCCTAAATATAACTCATCGGCACACTAATATTCCCTCCGTAGTTAAAAGTCCCTCATAACCATCACAATCCTATCCAGCCTCATCAACTGCGCTATCAGCTTCTCCTCCCTTGCTCCCCAAATCTCCAACTCTCGCTTCTCCCCCGCCGTCAAATACTCCTCCATATTCGCCTGCACATCCGTACGCTCCCACTTTTCTAATAAACTCCTGCGTTTTCCGCGCTCTGTATCTGTACGTTGTATACACCTTGCCATCGCCTTATATACGTCTCCAACTAGCGCATTTCGCGCTCTCTCAAAGTCATAGAACCAGAGAAAGAACATTCTTGATACTTGTGGTGTCGCAGTTTTTGGTACCTCCTGGAGTTCTAGGTGACCTGCTTCATGTAGGCCTGAAAGGGTTGCGCGAATCTCTTTTTGCTTGAGGAGGGCAATGTTTGCAATCTAATAATGTGAGTTACGAAATAGGAAGAGGAAATGGGGAACAAACCTGCTTCTCATCTAATTTGCCTTTCTCTTTGACGATTCTAAGGAGACGAGTTCCCATGCTACCGAAACGTTCTTCGACTACTTTCTCAACTTCAAGTTGCTTCATTAGCTTCCCGAGCTCCTTGTAGTTAACACTCCACTCCCCCATACCACGGGTACTCTCCGCACTCAAAAATTTAAAGGAGTCTTCGGCAAGCAGTTGAAGGTGTTGCTTTATGGTTGACATGCGCTTCTTCTTCTTTGAAGCCTCAGGGTCTGCGTCGTCGAGCTCTTCGTGATCGGCCCATTCGTCTTCTTCTTCTTCCTCCTCCTCCTCCTCCTCTTCATCTTCGGGGCTGCCATTGGGCTTACTAGGGGAGTCCGAATCCGAGTCTTCATACGGACGTTTACGACCTTTAGGGATCTCTTTAGGTGCTGTAGCTATTGAATTATCGAGTTCAATGGTAAAGTCGAAGGTTTTAGAGAGTTCGAGGACAGAAAGTTTAATTTCTACAAATATTAGTACTACTCCCAAAAAGGGTTTTTTCAAGTACATACTCTTCTTTGGATTCTCTTCGTCCTCGTCATCGCCAAAGTTGTGGCACCGGGAATATCTAGGCTCCAACTTTTGCAAGAATTGGCCATACACCTGGGCCGTCGTTTTCCCTAGCCTCTTCTCTGCCAATGCGACAAGCTCCTGGTTCCGAAAAAGTACTAGGAATTTTTCATGATTGACCCTCAACACAACCTCCTCATCAATCTCCCACTCTTCTTCCTCCACGTCTTCGTCATATACGCTCACCTTGACTCTTTTCTTTGCCCTTCCTCCCTTCGCCGCCGCCGGTGCGACTTTCCGCTTCATCCCCGCGTGTTCGCCGATATCACCATCTGCGAATTCTGCCATTTTGATGCGGATCTGGCGATCCACTTCCTTCATGAGGCGTGTCTCGACGGTGTAGTTTTTGCGGAGCTGTGAGGTAAGGGATATGCGCATTGCGTTGATGGTGTCTGTGAGTGGGTGCATGTGGTGCTCCTGAACCTGTATAAGGAAGCGTGACTGGACCATTTCCGAAATGACAGACTTGAGTGTCTCTACTGATGCGAGAGTATCAATTTCTACATCTTGGGTGGCGGCGGTGGTGGCCTTCTTGGTTGAGGTGCCGTAGGCAGCTAGGAAGTCGGAGACTTTTGCATGCCCGAGTTGGAGCATGTTACTGATGATTAAGGCACCCTGGTTTGTTAGTTTGTGAATATGAGGATAATGGGCATGGTGTGTACATCATTCCCATATCTGCTTTCCATAGCGCGAATAATCCTGCCTGCGTGGAGGAGCTCGTATATCTGCATCCAGCTTGTCTCGTAGTATACTACATCCCGATGGTTCTCGAGGTGTGTATAGTGAGTTACGAGGTGCTGCTGGATGAGCACTACGAGTGTTTGCTTTACGATCTTGGGGGCGAGTTTTATGTGGGCGCAGATCTGAGAGATTGGAAGACGACCAAGTTGGAGGAGGATCGAAACAACTTTCTATAAGCGTCTGTGTTAGTTAGTCCGTAGATTTTAGGAGAGTAAGAGTTGTACGTACGGAGGAGACTTCGCCGTAGATATCGTTCACGAGGAGTGCACAAAGCTCTGCTGCGTGTTGCTGGTATGCGTTAGTGCGTATTGGTAAACGGTGAGTGTTTGAGGGTTACCTGCGACATCCCATGGGCTGTTGCTTGAGGAATTGAGGTTTGATATTGGATGTGTGCAGTGAGTCACTCGTGGGGGGTCGTTGTACTGTGTGCAGTACTGTATGATTTGCTCTACAGTGCACAGTCTTGTGTTGCGTATATAATACTGAAATGTCTGTAGACTTCCGCTTTGTGAAGCCCTCTGTTTATACAGTCTTGCACTGTGCTTTACACTGTAGTCTTGTGCTGTGTATGGTACTGTAGAACACTGTGTGTAGTGTGCCGTCTTATACTATATGGTGTATAGCCCTATGTGCCAAATATCTTATAATAGTGTATTTTATACTATTACAGTTAGAGAAAGATTTGTATAGTATCGTGCGTGATGGCAGTGCGACAGTGAATATACCGTGGGAGTATTGTACTGTCTGCACAATGCTAAGGTGCAGTATAATCTTGGCTTGGTGTGTAATGGAAAGAGGGTGTTACCCGGCACATAAGTTAGAGAGAGTATAGTCTATTCTATCAACACTACACATTCTCGTAATCTCATGACAGGGAAAAAAAATACCGTGAGTTTCTACTGAAATCAATTCCTTTTCGCTTAGATTATAACGATGAATTGATTCTTTAGGACACTCGTCGGTTTTGCGGTACCTCAGTAGTAGCATAACTTCCAGGCAGTGTGGTCCACGAGGCCCATTGACTTTTTAGACCTCTGGCTTGATCTCGCCTTGGGGATTATACATTTTCTCTCGGGCGTAGAGCTATTCTTAGTAAATAAAAATTTAGGTGCTATTCAAGTTGTACTAAGGTGCTTTATATACTCTACAGAATCCCCACTAGGCCTAATTCCTATTAATATAGTTAGTGATAGCTAGAGTGACCTAATTTTCTATTACTAGATTTTACAATATACATATATTTATCTAATTTACTACTATTGACCTCATGGACCATTGCTTGATGGCTAGACGCATGCCGGGCTTGGCTGTCAACCTTGAGAGATTCTCATTCATTCGCTAAGTTTGGGCATATTTCAATGCTGTCGCTCACTTGAAAAGTAGCGCGTTGGCTGACTCTCAGCTACGTGTAATCCTTTACGGAAACTGGATAACGTAGGCGCTAAAGACTTTCCTACATCAGCGATCACTCGAAACTACATGTACACGTAGTCTAAGACTAAGTGGCGTAGCCAGTCGGTATGACCAAGTAGAATCTTATATTTGTATTATAATCCTAAAATATTTTAATATTACTTAATACATAGTATATGCTATATGCGTTTTATGGTAGAGTATACGCTATCGTTCGGTGGGCTCACTCAGTCACGTCACGTGGTAGCACGTGACTATTAACCCCGCGAGGGACCGTTTCTACGCCGTTTCACTCTCACCCCTCCACCCCCCCGCGTACAATCAGTCCCCACTCGGGAAAATGATCAATGGCCCGCATCCCATTCGTCGGCCGACTCCCCCATCGTGATTCTTGATCTCGAGTCCCCCCATCTACTCCCATCAACCATTACCCCCCCACCAGATATTCAACTCCCCTCTACGCAATTCTCCCCACAACCACCATGTTCGCCCGAACTACAATTTCCCGGGGCACCCCCCAATGGCTCTCGGCCATTTCCCAGCGCCGTGGAATGGCCGCTGCAGTCACAAACCCACTCCATTACTCCGTCGCCGAAGCCACCGGAATAAAGGTTGTCAGCAGGGATGACGGTGGCCCTACTACAAATCTTGCTATCGTTGTCCGCGGCGGGAGTAGGTACGAGAGCGCTCCGGGTGTCGCTCACGCTTTGGAAAAGTTTGCATTCAAGGTATGGATCCGAGAATGCCCGGCGGGGTATGTTAGGTACATCGGTGGGGTGAATATATCGATGTCTTAAATACATCGGTGTAAATAAACTTGCATGATGGATATATCGATTTAATGAATATATCGATTTAGTGAATATATCGGGTGATGAATACATCGCTGACGGATTGACCTCTCCAGAACACTACCAAGCGCTCCTCGCTACGTCTACAGCGTGAATCGGAGCTTCTCGGGGGGACCCTAACTTCATCTTTATCAAGAGAGAATATAGTGCTTAGAGCTAAATTCTTGAGGGACGACCTCCCATACTTTGTCGAGGCTCTCGGAGATGTCCTTACAAAGACCAAGTACATTGGTATGTCACCCTAAGATTTATGGGGGATATCGTTATTTCAATATATAATATTGAAGCAAATCTAACATCTATAGCTCACGAATTCGACGAAGAGATAACCGGGACAATCTCCTACGAGCTCTCTCTTCTCCAAAAAAATGCCGCTGACCTATCTCTCGAAACCGCCCACAACATCGCTTTTCATTCTGGTCTTGGCTCCCCTAGTGTCGCTCTTACAAAGAAATATCTCAACAACATTTCTATTCCCTCATATGCATCCAAAGTCTACACACGTTCCAACATCGCCGTAGTTGCCTCCGGTGCCCCCCAAGCTGCTCTCGAGAAATGGACCGCCGAATTCCTCTCCGATGTTCCCACTGGTGCTGGCCCTACCTCTACCCCCGCTAAGTACTATGGCGGCGAGAACCGTGTATACAGTACCCATGGCAACGCACTCACCATTGCCTTCCCTGGCAGCCCTGGAGCACCAAAGTCCCAACCAGAGTACACAGTCGTTGCATATCTCCTTGGCGGACAAACGACCATCAAGTGGAACGCAGGTTCCTCAGTTATCGCACAGGCAGTAGCGGGAATCCCGAATGTGGTAGCTGTGACGAAACATACAGCTTACACTGACACCGGGCTTCTTCACACCACCATCTCTGGCCCCGCAGGTGCCTTGAAATCGGCCGGTACGGCAGCGGTCAAGGCTATTAACGAACTAGGGAATGTGAAGGCGGAGGATGTTAAGAAGGCTATCGCTCAGGCGAAGTTTGATGTGTTGGCGGCGGCAGAGCATAGGTCTGGAGGTCTGGAGGCTGTCGGGCAGGCTGTTATCGCGAGTGGAAGTGCCCCACAGGTTTCGGATATAGTGAAGGCCTTAGAAGGTGTGACTTTGGAGAGTGTGAAAAAGGTATGCGCTATTTACATTTTAAGTAAGTGAGTGGTGCTAATTTTAAACAGGCTGTTAAAAGTATTACTTCTGCGAAAGCTTCATTTGCAGTAGTAGGAGATTTGTATTTGTTGCCATATGCGGAGGATATTGGGCTAAAGGTTTAGGTTTTGTTTAGAAAATTGGAACGTATAGTTCCTGTCAGGGAGGGTTTTTCTTTCTTTTCAGTGGGAGAGGCAATAAAAGATAGATGGTTGTGGCATAGGGGAGGTGTATTTCGAAATGTGTAAAGTCTTTTTTTTTACATACTTATGGGTGAGGTTCGGAACTGTCAGGTTGTGCTGTATTGTGCGTTCTTGGGGCCGCTACCCACAGACAAGGGAATTGGTGACAAGTAACATCGATCACTTGGCCTACAGAAACAAGAACCATCCCTTGTTATCCAGATCTACTCATTCAAAATTTACAAAAAACTCTTCTTCAAACTACATTCAACTCTAAAGAGGCCCCCCCATCGACTCATTACCTAAACCTCTAAATGCCTTGATATTTCTATAATAGAACAAGTTTAATATTTAAATAGTATAATTTAGCCTCAGAGTACAATAATCTTGAACTCACTAACTTATTTAGAGGATACGTTCTATAAGGTTACATTTTCATCCGGTATTTATTTTCCATTGTAGAATAACATACAGAAGAGCTAGAGATATTAAGTAACAAGAAATTCGTTTTAAGGCCCTCATACCATAATTAAACAAGGCACGAGACTAGGCCCGGGGCACGTACTTAAATAATCTATCTATGCTAGATGTAATATATTCTCTCGAGCTTACAGCGATTACTCGATCCCAGAATATATTCCTAGAATTTGTTTCTAGGAGTTAAAATATCTTGCTATAAGACTGACCTAGTATATATATGAGAATAAATATGCCAGTTCCTACGCCAAGTACACTTCCCGGAGGCTAATAGTGGTTTATTGATCATTGATACCTTATAAGGATTCATTTTTAGGATGACCGTATAAATCTTTAATCTTCTCTGTTCTGAAGACTAGAGACTTTTCATATCTTATTGCATTATTGGTATCTTCTCTAGAGAAACCCCGCTAATAATCATATTCTGTTAATTTAGAAGTACCGAACAAGAATATCGAATTGTTACTTACCTCTATCCTAAAGTTCAACCTTCATGACATCCACTGGCTAGATCTTTTAACAGTTACATTAGTAAGTGAATAGTTGAAAGCACTGAGAGATATGATAGGTTCCATCATCTACACAGCTCGAGGCATTGTACTGTGGTAACTACATGTAGGATTTGGAAAGAGTGATCTCAGAGGTGTCATTGTTAGATAACTCTAAGAAGTCTTATAAGATCTCCTAATATTAATTCACATTTCCCACATGTAGTACCTTACCCTATACATCATCGACGTGACGTGACTTATACAATTATGAGTGAACCTAAAAATCATGCCATGAATATTTTAATCTCCAGCCCAAAGTAATCAGGTATCTATATAGGTTAAAGCCAAGCCGTTCCATAATCGGTGCGGAGATGCACTCTAAATAACTGATAATAGCAGTCATTGAACAGAGTTTTCCCAAAGCTTTTTGACTACTACTCCTGCCTCCCACAAACAGCAGTAGCAGGAACCAGAATAACCCAAGTCAGTAAAAATTACGCCTGTAGTATCAGGGTGAATTCCTAGTAAGATTTCGGGGATCTAAACCTTGACCTTTTTAGCGTTAAGCACTTGATATGGGTATTAGCCTATAAAACGAGCATCTACTGATTTTTGCCGGCTAAGTGACGTTTTGGGGCTACAATACCTTGTGTACATTTATGGTAACTAGAAAAATTGGCTTTGGGGATAGATTTAACATGAATAAATAGACTCTGGTCAGTTAAATTAGTTAAATCTTGTATCTTGGGTATATGTATTAATTCTTTGGGTACATAGTATGAAGAATTTTTGGTTTAATCTATACTAAAGGCTACATACACTTCTTTGTCAAATACGTGTGTCCTCATGGATATGCACTACCTCCCTTCCTCTCACCACCACCATCACCACCATCACCCATGTATATCACTATGATCCCCTAAATTGTGGTGTACCATCTTCTTTATTATGGTACTACGCTTACTATTCTACTACTGATGCTGAAGGGGCATATATCTTTGCTCAATGGCTCCATCAGTCGACCTATCTTTACTCACTGCCTATAAACCGATCAGACGCTGGAGTTACATCAACCCTAATTTGCCTAAAATATGCAAATACCACGCCAGTTTATAAGCTTAGGCTAGTTCTAGCAAAATCACATCTCCTAAGTCATCACAGCTCACTCGGAGACTTGATAAACTCGAAAGGAAAATTACGACCTTTGGGATTTTTAAGTGAGTGTATAGAATACCACATCTAGACTTAATTAATCATAAGCGTTGTGAAGCCATTCAACCGGCTGAAATGATTCGGTGAGCTGCATTGAGCACCTGGCAGTGATTGACCCGGGTGACGGCAACAAGCCTAACAGTAGAATCATATACTGGCATCATCCCTAGTCAATAGACCAAGAGAAAAAGAGAAAGATCGTCAAGCAGAGGTTACCTGAACCGCGATTAATATCGACAGAAGTCGCTAGGGATCTAGAACGTTGGACAAATAGACACAGTGATGTTGCTCGAGAATTCAGTAAGCAGTCACGATCCTATTCCGGTGTGAGGTCGGGGACCGAAAGGGTGTCCTGCACAAATTCAGTTCCTAAATATGGCAACAAGCACTGTCGACTGTAAGGGGAAGGCCACAAGAAGATAAACGCCCACGCAGGTGCTGCGGCCGAACCGAGTGCTGTTTAGACAGCTTATATAAGGAGGGAGGACACCACCGAGCAGGGTAAGTTCTTTTCTTCGATCCCTCGATTCGGGCAAAGAAATTCATTGAGTAAAGGCAAGGAATCCCCTTTCCAGCTCATTTTACTACGCTTAACCTCCATTCTTAAACAAAAAATAGAGGGATTGTGGCATAGCTACAAAGCACCACCATGCAGCAGGAAGCTATCTGAGGCTAATAAGCTCAAACAACAGAGCTCTTTTGTTTTGCATGCAAAGAGTTACAACAATGTATGTATGCATAGCTCTGATACCTACCCGCTATTATTACCTATATTACATATAGCCGGAGGAAAGCCTCCGGGTGATCCTTATTGCTATTATCATCCCACTCTCTACAAATCTGTTTGTCATGTTCTGTGGGGTTGTTGTACATATGATATTGATTGTTGACTGCTACGCTTTCTCCTTCTCCTCCGTCCTGGTCCAGTTCTGAAGCTTCGCATTGAACACTCCAACTTATTCCTGGCTCCTCTTCTCTCCTCTCTCACTTTACCCATGCTAAAAGAACCGATTTGTGAATGGCAGAGCCTCCCGCGCGAAAGGTCCCCCGAGCCAGACCCTGCAGACAGAGACAGAACCGTCGCGCTTCGCTCCTCACCACTACTCAGCATTCGCTTCCCCGACTTCGCGACGACTTGGCCACAGCCCTAAATAGATCCAAACCAGGGAATTTTTTTAAATACCATTTTTAGAATCAACGACTCGGCCCGCGCGCCTCGAGTCGTTCACCACAAGCCCTCGTTCTGGCGGAATCTAATCCTGAAGAAAGAGCTCAGACTCTTTTGTTCACCCACCTTGACGGAATGGATACAGAACAATATCAGAATTCTCTCGGCGATGAGGAGGAAGAAGAAGACGACGAGTCTGTTGACGAGTCCAGCTTCGTCCAGGACATCACTGACAGCAGTCACCACGCACAGAACTCTAATCCACCGAGCTTCTCATTCGGTGGACGGCAACAGCAGATTTCAATAGACCCTGCTCTCGACACGCCTCCGCCGGAGAACCACGGCGGTGACAACCAGCACCACCACAACCAGCAGCAGCACGCGCAACAGAATCATTTTGTGAATACGCAGATTCCGCGCCAGATTTACACAGACATTGCGCGCTCGGCGAGCCAGTTCTCGTTGCCGGATCACGGTGGGGCAGGGTTTTCAAGTCCGAGCCCGGCACCCCCGCCAAAGATTCTTCCTGCGTTTACACCTACAGACAGGAGACTGCCGGATCGGGTGGTGACTGATGAGACATTGGATGATGCGTATATCACATTTATTCTTTACTGTAACCCTTCGGTCCCGTTAGACTGTGATACTACGGAGCTACGGAAGGCGTTTCGGCAGCCGCCAAAGAGCGATGGGAAAACATTCAATGTGCACCATTTATTGCAGTTGATTGAGAAGTTTGAAGGGAAGGAAATCAAGACGTGGACGAAACTTGCGACAGAGCTGGGAGTAGAAAGGACGCTAGATCAAAGTGCCCAGAAAGTGCAACAATATGCGGTCAGGTTAAAGGTATAATTAAATATCTCTTTTGTTTTCCATATATATGAATCTAATGCTTGAGTTGGTAGAGATGGATGCACGCTATGCACATAGATGCATTTTTTGAATACGTTCTCAATAAACCCCACGCCTACTACCAACAAATCCCTCACCTCACTTCCTCTCCAAATCAAGAACAGATGCGTGATGGCGTCCCCCTTGAAGAAGACCTTGCTCTGCGCGCTCTTCATCCTGAAACCCGTCCTAAGCGTGGTCGCCGAAAAACAGATGACAAGGACGATGATGGAACTGACAAAGACATGCCTGATCCAAAACGGCAGCACCTTGATACACCTACGCCCTCAACTGCAGAACCCACAAGCGCAATGGACTTTAATAACGCTGTCTTTCTACCTCACCCGCAATCTGCTGTTTCTTCTGCTGGTGGTGCAGACGGAATGGATAGATTCCTCGACGAAGACCCATGGACAGCAGCTACTCAGTCGGTTCTCAGTGGTGGGGGTAATAGTGGTACTTCTACGGGAGGGCAACAATACCGCTGGCGTGCCTTCCCACGAGAAGGTACAACCCCATCAACCACCCAACCGCCTATAACAATCCTTACCTCAAACGAGGGCAATCAAACCCCTATCGACGAGGTCCCGACACCCACCACCCCCGCTTCCGGATCTAAGCCGCGGTCACGCCGGCGACACGGCCCTGCTGTGTCTTCTGCCTGGCCATCATCCGGAAACCCGCTTACTGGCAAACTCCGTGGCCGTCCACCAAGCAACCGTTCTGTCCGCGACGGTCCATTCTCAACCTTCCCAGCGAACCCTACAGGGAAAGGCCACACAATCGACCTTAGTCCCGGGGGTGCAGGGATTACGGCGACACCGACATCAACACCGATTGCAAGCCATGCCCCACCGCATCAATATACTTTCCGTCCACAGCAGCTGCATTTAACAGTACCTACACGCACTGGTGGTCATATCGGTATCGCATCTCCAGCCAGTGCAATTACACCTCACCCTCATATAAACGGCAATGGTATCCCCTGGAAACGTGAGAAAAGTCCGCTTGGTCGTAGCGGAAATGGTACTACTTACACGTCCTCTGGGGTTTCCAGCCTGGGGCTCGATGATATCGAGCAGAAATTTTCAGCTGCACTCCTGCAAGCTGATGGTGTACTTTTAAGGGTTGAAGATGCGAAGAAGATCTCTGAGCGGGTAGTCGCCGGTTTACGACGCTCATGGCCCGATTCCGGTGAAGCCGAAGAGCGGGCTATAGCGACTATCATGGGATGTGGTGATGATACTGGAGGGGAAGGAGGGTGTAGGGATGTCCGTATTATGAAGCTTAGGGGTGAGAGAAGAGGGGAGCTTGAGGATCTAGGCTTGGGAGAGGACGTGGATGATGATCTTGGAGACGATGATGGCGGGGCTAGGTATGATATACGGTGGAGCGTTATGTTAGGACCCGTCAAAGGGGAGTTTTCACAAGTTGTTACCTTAGGCCCGCTAGGAGGATTCCACCGGATGAATAGTGGTCTTAGTACACTTGGGGATGATGACGATAGTGGGTTAAAGGGGTTAGATGGGCTAGAGGGCTTCGATGATTCGGGTGGTGGGGAGAATGTGGATGAGTTAAGGAAACGAGTAGCGGAGCTAGAGAGGAGAGTGAAAGATAGGGAACGGGAGATTAGGGGTGTAAAGGAGAAGGTATTAAAGGCTGTTGTGTCCTAAAAGACTTTGTGCATGTTGAGGGTACTGAGGAGGAATTAATAGCGGTTTTGCCCCTGGTGGGTTCTAGTTGGGTGGTTATTTTGCTATTATTTATTATCTTTTACATCATTATTGCATGTTCTTTTGTTGGTAGTACTTCGAATGGTGTTGCTGTGAATTGACAGTTACATGTACCCTTTCGGTCAGAGTAGTGAATTCCGTAAAGGTGGAGTTGATACTTTACGTATTAAAGCCAGATGATATTATTGGTTTAATGTCATGCGCTGTCACTCGGGTTTTTGCACTTTCATCGAAACTGCATTCTTTTTTCTTTTTTCCAGACGTTATGATAGATAAAGGACTGCTAAGTAAGGTACACAATTGTAGCTACGATCTATATGCAGAGTCTGGGCATGTGAACGAATCGTATAACGTGGCGAATTAAAGGAGGTATGGCACGGGCCGCGGAGTCGATTACTCTGGGATGACAGGCGAGTGATTTTGAATGACTGAGTGTGGTGAAACACTAGGTATATGGGCATGAAATACCTGCCAAGTAGGGTATAAGCTCTAATCTGAATACAATTCCAAGTTTTGTTCAAGTCCTCAGTGCCTAGCATTCACACCCCTATGGTAGGCATTGCTACGCCGTAATCTTGCAGTGCATGTTCGCTTTCGAACAGGAGCCAGAGTCATTAACTATTATGACTTTCCCAAAATGTCCGTAGCGTACGACAATAGAGGCGTCCATATTAAAACCGATAGGTATGGGCCCATAGTGCCAGTTGTAGTTGATGAGAGGGGAAGACGAGCTGTCCCTCGGTTACGTTAGTGGGGCCGAGCATATGCATCGCTACCACCAGGCACATGTATGTCTAGGACATCTCTAAACAGTGGTGGATATTTGATGGCCGTGATACGATAAGCTGACGAGGGCGCCGTCTAGAGATCAGTGAGGAAACCGTGTCTCGTTCAGCCGCGTTGCTTGTTCTGAATTATACGCGTTGGCTCGCAGGGGTTGTCAAAACAATTTCTAGCCCCATCCTGACCAAAGCAGGGCAGCCTCTCCCCCCTGCAGAACACATAAAGAATTGTTGCTATTCGTAGTTCTTTCCTCCTTCATTCTTACACTCACTTCTCCTTTAGTTCTCTTCTACCTGCCGGGGTTTTCTTTCGTTTGCATTACACCATTTTTCAACACCCCTACTTCTACTACTTCTTTACAAGAATTGATCATTTGAATAATTGCTGGGGGTTGATATCTTTTTCTATTGAAATCCAACTCGCTTCTCACTCGCACCAGAGGAGAGGGAGCGCATTATGGCGACAACTGGTGCCCAGTTCGACGGGGCAGACGTGAGAAGGAGAGCAGTAGCTGCAGACTCCAACGGGGCTCCCCCAATAGTGGTAACGGATGCTGAGGATAGGAAAAAGGAGCTTAGGCCTGTAAGTTTATTGCGCGATAATATATAAAACTTTTCGTGGGCCCCTTTCAATATTGAGGCTGACGAATCTCTTGGCTGGTTAGGGGCAAGCTGGAGGGTTCAACGTCGAAGCTGTAGTAGCTCCGATACTGTTCACAATCTTGTCATTTTTCACGAGGCTGTATAGGATTGGACGTTCAGATATCGTAACATGGGATGAAGCTCAGTATGTAGTCCTTCTTAATAGTGGGGTGAAAGGAATCAACCGACGATCACGATCACTTACAAGGGTTTTTATAGTTTTGGAAAGTTCGGCTCTCACTACCTCAAGCGCGAATTCTACTTCGATGTGCATCCGCCCCTAGGAAAAATGCTTGTAGGTCTCTCGGGGTACCTTGCAGGATACAATGGTTCTTTCGAGTTCAAGTCCGGAGATCACTACCCGGAGGAGGTCAACTACACTTTTATGAGAGTATTCAATGCTGCATTTGGTGCACTTTGTGTCCCACTTGCATATTACACTGCGAAGGAGCTCAAGCTCTCGACAAAGGCAACTTGGTTGGTTACTTTGATGGTCTTGTGTGGTATGTTTTTTTTTGGATTCCGTTAGGTCTTTAGTATGTATGCTAATGTTTGCTTGGGATATAGAGAATTCGTACGCTACTATCAGCAGATTTATTTTGCTAGACTCTATGCTCTTGTTCTTCACCTTTACAACTATGCTTTGCTTTGCACGCTTCCACAATCTCCAAAAAAGGTCGTTCTCTGCTCAGTGGTGGCTTTGGATCTTCTTGACGGGATTATCGATTGGATGTGTATGCAGTGTGAAATGGGTTGGGCTGTTTGTTACCTGTTTAGTTGGGTTGTATACTGTTGAGGATCTCTGGAATAAGTTTGGAGATCTTAAGATGGCTAAGGTATGTTCTCACGGGATTCTAGTAAGGTAGACTAAAACTTACAATTACGTAGGTCACCTATGCGCAGCACTGGGTCGCCCGTATCATTGGTCTTATTGTAATTCCAACTGCAGTATATATGGCTAGTTTCTGGGCCCATTTCATCATTCTTGAGAACTCCGGTCCCGGCGATGCCCAGATGAGCTCTCTCTTCCAGGCCAACCTTAGGGGCTCCGATATTAAGGAATCTCCCCTAGAAATCGTTATGGGCTCTCGCGTCACCATTAAGAACATGGGCTATGGTGGTGGTCTCCTTCACTCCCACGTCCAGACATACCCCGAGGGCTCTACTCAGCAGCAGATTACTTGCTACCACCATAAGGATTCCAACAACGACTGGTTCTTCAACCCTGCCCGTAACCAGCCCGATTATAACCCTGAAGATGTTGATCTCCGATATGTTGGGCATGGCGATGTTATTCGTCTTATCCATGCACAGACTGGCAGAAACTTGCATTCTCACGCTGTCCAGGCACCAGTGACTAAAGCGGATAACGAGGTTTCATGCTACGGTAACATGACTGTTGGTGACGATAAGGACCACTGGACTGTTGAAGTTGTCAGTGACGCTGCAAGCAAAGATAACAGCAAGATCAGGACTCTCACTACTGCGTTCCGCCTTAAACACAGTAGCCTTGGATGTTATCTCCGTGCCGGTAATGTGAACCTCCCACAATGGGGTTTCAAACAGATCGAGGTTACATGTACTAAGAAGAACCAACCTCGGGATGTGTTCACTCACTGGAACGTTGAATCTCACTGGAACGAAAAGCTCCCCAAGGCTGATGTCGGCGCTTACAAGTCCCCCTTCTTCCGTGACTTTGTACACTTAAATGTGGCTATGATGACCTCCAACAACGCCCTTGTTCCTGATCCAGATAAGCAAGATGATCTCGCGTCTCAATATTGGCAGTGGCCAATTCTCCATGTTGGGTTGAGGATGTGCAGTTGGGATGATAACATCATCAAATATTTCCTCCTTGGAAATCCCATGGTCTATTGGGGTTCCACGGCCTCCTTGGGTGCCCTCGTCGCTATGGTATTGTTCTACCTCGTCAGGTGGCAACGTGGTTATGCAGATCTTGACCAAGGTATGAGTCCCGCTATTCTCTTCAGTTACCCTAGCTAATGACTAAACCAAATAGCTGGCATCGATCACATCCACTATGCTGGAATTTACCCCATTATCGGTTGGGTTCTCCACTACGTTCCCTTCATCGCAATGGCCCGTGTCACTTATGTACACCACTACTACCCAGCTCTCTACTTCGCAATCTTAGTCTTCGGTTTTGTTTTCAACCATGTCTGTAGTAAATTGCCGAAGGTAGCGAGTCTGGCAGCCTATGCAGTTGCATACTCGCTTGTTATTGGAGTGTTTGTGTTGTTTATCCCAATTTCATTCGGTATGGAGGGGCCTGCGAGTCAGTATAGCTACTTGAAGTGGAGCGAAAACTGGAGAATTTATTAGATGTTGCCAGTTTTTTTTGTATTAGGGAATATATAGGGTATGGAGGGTATGGTAGAGAATTGGAAGGGTTACTCTTGGGCTTAGGACGTATGTGTTAGACGGGTAACTGGAAAATGGGAGTCGTATGGGGAAAAAACAAGTTCATAATCTCTCCTATTTCTTATTATTAGTAAAATTGCCTTTGTCAATAGTTTCGTATTCCTACTTTTTTTGAATTCTGTTCTCTGTGGGTGGGTAGAGTGGGACTTGTTTGGTTAAGGTCTTGTAGTGCTTTTCGGTAATGACCATGGATCATCAAAGTCTTTTGTTACAGTTTTGCGTTTTGTTGGTAAATTTAGGGATAGGCTAGGGGCGTAAGGAGGGGGAAATTAGCATGAAGGATAGAATCCTCCATGAAGTTGTTCTATTCGTGTACTCATAAAACCTCACTCGAACGTTTTAAACCTATTAAGCAATCTTTAGTGTGAAACAACTAATGGTCGAAAAAGCAATTATGAAACAGAAGAACTTAGAAGGGAATCTAGCCTGTATATGTTGTGTTATTGGCCGAAAGTGATAATAATAATAATAATAATAAATTTCATCAACGTACATGGTCGAAAGTGATAATCTACAAAAGAAACAAGGAATAAAATTCCTGTCAAAAAAATCAGTTGCGAAAAGTCCACGTAACATCAAACATTAACTCTTACTCAGCCTCACACTTACACTACAAAAACGCTATATATCAGTACATTCATCACCTTCCGCTTCCTAAACTAAACGTTATTAGAACAAGTCTCCTAGAGCTTACAGTATGGTGCATGTATGACCACCTTCTAAGTAATATCCAAATTATATGTACGCCTTATTACACCCTAGTGTTAAGACATCATACTAGTAGAATGAGAAATTCAACTTGAGAAATACATCAGGAAAGGTAGTGATACTTAATACAGCTATATAGAAGGATATTTCGAAGCAACCGGAGAAATTTAGGGACAAAAAATAGGGAAACCCTACTGCATATGCATATATACAACCCCCTAGCCAGCTATTTGGGGCGTATTAGTAATTATGAAGATCAGGGGCCAATGATTTAATAATCCAATAAATCTTGTTTTTTTATATTTACAGGTTACACAAATACAAACCTTGTCCTATGTATCTAGCTTTGATGAATGTAGCCCACGTAATATTCTTTGGGTGGGAGTTGTAGTATGTATGGAGAGAACTGCATGTATCTAGTACATGCGGGGATAGGAGTTGGGGCTGTAAAAACTTCCGGGAAAAGAAAGTTCTAAGTGAATATCAAGTAAGATTGATAGAGTACGATATATTAAATTATAGTACGTGTAGAAATCATCGTGAGTTAAAAACATCACGTCACTAAACTTCTAATAGATAAATACGTAAGTTTATCAACTGGTATTTCAGGATAAAATACACTAACTTAGTCGCCCCTCATGTTTTTTCTATACAAATTAACTCTCCACTAGCTTTTCCACGACGTCTCTGATTGTCGGAGCACGGCCGACAACGGTCGATCCCATTAGAGGTCATAGGCATGACATGTAAGGTATAAGAGACGGGCTTACCCCCGTCCTCTAGTCAATATTGAACTACAATTCTATTGCTCGCACCTCCGTACTTTCACATTGATCTTCTTCGATATTTTGTTTTTTTCACGATAAATTTAGATGTATTATGTTATAGGTAAATATGTAGATACGATTGGGAGAAGGGGGGGTAGCGATATACACCTTCATGTCAGGTGACTATATACCTCTCTCTTTGCCAAACCCCCGTTTAAAGTTTGGTAGATTTTTCTTCCATCTACTAATCTGTAGGTCCACCTTTTGGGTTTCTTGTGCTAGTTGTTATCAAAAACTACATTTGGTGATTTAAGGTCTGCGTAGAACCGGCTAGATACGGTTTTGTGGTGTTCATGATATAGGGGTGGGCTGTGATAACGTAACCTAGCATTTTAGATCTTATTATATACTAATAGAGTACTTGATTCCCACGAGCCCAGAACGTTACGCAATCGTGGGGCTAAAAGAAGGGTTTTTTTATTTTGTGGATAGAAATAGGAGTTTGTATGTTGTGTATATTTATGTGTTTGATCTCTCCCGTAATATAATTATATTATTGGATGTCCTGGGAATAGAATTTAGACCAATAACATAATTGACTAATACAATGTGAATACGAGTAGCGGTAATATAATCCCTATTTGTGTAAAGCACAACATCACACACGCTATATAGACGCTAGTCTAGCATAGAGAAGAATTTCTGTAACTAAAAGGGATTCTTAATTGTATGATGGCATATATAACGAGCTAAAAGTGTATGTGAAACGTTACTTAGTTACTGCTGGTATTAGTATTGGCGTGTACGTGCAGACTATAATATCTACTAATAAAATTCTATCTAAAGGACCTAAGTCGCTCTGGTTATTACGTAGCTCTTTTCCCACACTCATAGTATAAGTAGAGTCATGCCCCCCCCCCCCCACTCCTCGTTCTTGCTCCCCATCTCAAGTTCGAAACATACAATCTTAGCTACTATTGCAAGATGTCTGCTTCAACTGTCGATTCTTCTACTTTCCGTCGCAACATGGTAGCACTCAAGGATCTCGAGGAATGGTCCTTGGGCGAATATCTCGAGAAGGCTCGGGAGAAAGGCTACACTGGCGATGCTGAAGCCCCGATTGCTTGTTACGGTAAATTGCTTTGGGCAGTAATCAAGCGTGGAAGGGATAAGAAGCTGGGTAAGGCCGGCGAGAATTATGAGAAGGCTCAAGAGGCGTGGGATATTTTTGAGGTATTTATCCCCCCCCCAACTGTTCACGGCTCACGACAACAGTAAAACTAATGAGTACTATAGATTGAGAGTGACCTTTTTGATTTTCCTGAGGAAAAGATAAAGGAGCTAATCACTTCTCTCCCACCTACTACCAAGAGGCCTAACACCCGAAAGGTAAAGGAGTCTTCTCCCCCGGAAGCGGCAGAAGATAAGCCTACAACACCCCCGGCACCAGTAAAGGAGCCGGCCCACAAGCCTGTTCCATACGTTGCTACTCGAAAGCCACCCATTCGAGGATTTTGTACGACGAAGAAATTTGTGGATATGAAGACCAAAGGGCTGATCAGGGGGGCTGGAGGTGTTATACTTGTGCCCCCCCCTACCGCATTCGTCAAACATAAGCTAGACGAGGACTCTGGGTCGGATAGGCCGGTCAAAAAAAGTACTGAAATGTTCTACAAGAAGCGAATTTACTGTAATGCCTAATTTACGGGAAGTTGAACATTTATACTAAAGGAGTTTTGTGAGCTTGTGGATTTATGGGTTGGGTGGTGTTTTGGGGTTGAAGTGTTTTTTTTTGTGGCTTCATTTTCCCTTTTAATGTACTTAGTAATGTTTGATTTTATTAATACTATATGTACATGTTCTATCGTTCTATAGATTTGGTTCAAAATCACTTGAGAAACGAATTAATATCGTCAATATTCCATACGACACTTATACTGGCATGACTCAATAAATCTCTTCCTATAAAAGTTTTTCTAGTACACAAGTATGACAGGCTAAAAACGTGTACAGCAGTTATATTATTATACACCAATTACCATAATGACAAGGAAATCATGGTCATCCTGTGTACATTTAACCCTTACATAAATATAATCTAACCAAACCGTACTAAAAATAGGCTAGAAAAGCCTGGCGGAGGCAAGAACTGTCTAACCGTTCATATATACGTCATGTATATACACAGGAGATCTATACCTTCCTAGAAACTATTAGGCGCGCTGTGTTGGCACTTTAGATAAAAGGGCTACTGCGAGTGATATATCATGGAGCGCAACTCAACATATTCGATCTCATAAGCTAATACCGCTGCTCATCTACTCTATATACTTCAAACCATGCCTTATTAGTATCCTAAATGTGCTCTAGGTATATACATAGAACAGCGAATAATTATAGCCAATACTTATCCGACTAGTGTTACATTACTTGTGTACACATCTTGACACTGTTGGTTTTCTTTCCCGCTCGAGAATTGCCTTCTATAGCTCAGCGCTGTTGCGTGAAAGAGTGGATATATGATATAATTGGGTTTCCTAGGACCTTAGTTGTACTACTCGAGGCTTTTATTTTAATTCCGCTCTAACTTAAAAAGACCCAAGATATTCCTCTTTTAAGCTGTAGATTTTTCCGTTGTGTCAGAGCCCCTCGGACGGAAATGGTTGACAGATTCAGTTTGCAGATCTCCCGTCTCGCTTATGCATGATATGACAGGGCCGCGCGCAATAGTCCAGGGTACAAAAATCAAATGTCGCACTTCTCTCTTTCCTTAAGCGATGAGTTCACCTTATATTCTGTATAGGTCTGATATAACGTATGTAGTATAAAAACCACTATTACATGTAGTTTACTGTAGGGGGTGATCAAGTATATTCACTTGATACTCTTTGATGTGGGGCGCTAGCTTGTACCATGGATTTACAAGACAATCTCGTGGGTAAGAACGGGGCTCCATAGACAGATGAGAAAGTGTAGTAATACAACAGTGTACTTGGTCTCTCATTAACTTATCCACTTGCTTACTATGATATCTGGGTTTAGGACTCCTTCCCTCAATAGAATCCATCCATTATATTAACAATTTGCCTTCTAATAAGTAAGCACGTCTTTCAATGTTCTAAGCTTTCTCGGGGTAGGGGTAAAGAGGGGTCGATAATATGCCCTAGTGTGGCGGCTCTGTAACTGCAGTGACTGAACGAGAGATATAAGAAGATACAGATGCGAAGGCGTGGCGCTTTGTGAGGGGTAAACAGCACTTGTAAGTATAATACGATTCCGCTATAAGAATATCATTATTGGTTCTATAATTTTTGGTGATGGAATATTAATAGCAATCTGACATGCATACATAAGTCTAGTAGCCTTATATCTGGCTTAGGGTTAGGTGTACTCCTTGGAAGAAAAAATACATAGAGTAAATACATGTATCACCTATATTTTACCACAAGAATAAACACATTCTTATAGCGGAAGTGTACTGTACTGTAGTGATAAGCCAACCCACTGAATTAAAGCTTAAACTTGTGAATTCTAAAGATAGTAACCAATTCGGTACTCTCAGGCCCCCGGTGTAATTTGTGTTACCTTGGAGTCGGCTCATTATGCTGACAGCGCCACAGGTTCACATAACTCGACGAATTGGCTGGCGACGGCGTCTTGGGGCTGTGTTGTATTTCGTTTCTCCGTACTTCTGTTACAGAGGGGAGTAAGGTCCGGTCAGCTTCCCAAAACCCATATAACCACGCGTTCTCCTTCAATGGGGTCAAGTTTGGTCAAATAAGTTTCCCCCCTCAGTTCCTTGGCGCCGTTGGATTTACCGATTCCGTTCCGTTGTAGGCTCTCCTTCTAAGAACCATTTCTTTGAGAGCTCTTCAGCCTCCTAAGCAATTACACCACATCACACATCAAATACACCAGAATGAAGATTCTGCAGCCGCATCTAGGGAAGACAGCTCTATTGCTGATATCCTCACTATCACTCTCATATTCGGCAGATACAGATGACCCATGTTCCCTTGCTGCTGCCGCAGTCGATGCGACACAAGGTTTGTGAGCTGTATTCCTCGATGTCTGAGGCCTCCCGTACTAACAGGCCTACTCATAGGGTCAAGTATCCCTATAAAAATTGCACACGACTGTTTAAAAGCTATTCCACTCCATAAGGAAGATGCTCTCCATACCATCGCCCAGCTCCGATTGTTTCTGCAGTTCTACTCTGCTCAAGCATACTTCGCGAACCCCCCCACACCACAGCTCGAGCTCACTCCGGTAGACCTAAACAAGACTCTCGCCGAAATCGAAGCCAACATCACATCTGGGGCATACACCAATAATTATGGCTTTGACAAAGCGATACATAACATCTTTGGTTTATACCGTGATGGGCATGTTACATACGAATCAGCTTGTTTTATGCCGTTTCTCTTCGAGCATGACTACCCGCTTATCTCAGTAGCCGACACTCCAAACAGTATGCCGCATATTAGAAGACTCAACCTCCTCGATACTGGCTATAGCGTTGGAGATAAAGTTGCTAAAATAAATGGCATCGACGCCAACGAATTTTTGATTGAGATGGCTAACAAAAATTCTGAATTGTACTGGGTGGATCCAGATGCGAGATTTAATCAGTTGCTTGTTGGCACATCAAACGGTGTGATCGTGAAGGGCATTTTTACCAATAGAAATGTATATGACGAAGAGACCGACGAGAACCTGACTCTTACATGGGAGAATGGTACAACCACTGAGGTGGAATGGTCAGCATCACTCCGGTCAGCCATTGAGCCCGGTTCGTGGGATTCTGCAGAATCCTTTTATCAGAACATCTGTGTGCGTAGCAATGCCTCTATTGCTCAAGTTTACGAAGAGTCTATGCACCCGGAAACCACCAATAACTCGGCACCGGGTCAGGTGGATGTCATCAGGAACAAGCCACGAAGCGCCCTACCTATACCTTTACCTGCACCTGAAGCTTTGCAAAACGTGCGCCGTGACGAAGACAAAGTAGCCGTGGCTGTATATGGGATGGAGTTTGGTGAAGTTAAACTTTTCATCCTCAATGATGAGGTTGGTGTTCTCCAGATAAACACCTTCTCTCCCATGGAGGGACAATCCGAGGACGGCTTCATTCCAGCATTTTCCGCCAACATCACAGGTTCGATCGACTATTTGAAAGAGAAGAACATTAAAAGAATCATCATTGATGTGTCTGGAAATGGTGGTGGTTTCGTCCGTTTGGGTAGAGATGCGGTCCGCCAGTTCTTCCCCGGCGAGCCGACATACTTTGCCAGTAATATGCGTTGGAATCCGGCTCTTGCTACGATGTTGGTAGACGGTGGCAATGTCACTAATGCAACTTATTGGGATTTGGGCCAATATAAAAAGGCTTCTGATAATAGTGACTTCAAAGACTGGCAGGAGTTTTTGGGACCGGTTAGCAGGGATGACGATTTGTTTACTGTCATTGCTGTTGATGATAGTAAGGAAGTTGAGGAAGAGGATATTGAGCCTCTGCCAGTATCTTACTCTGGGCCCCAGCCTTTCGCTGACGAGGATATCATTTTGGTAAATACCAGAATAAACTGTCAACTTCCCGGTCTATGATTATGCTAACATACTTAATAGTTATCATCAGGAATGTGCGGAAGTACCTGTGCAATATTCTCCGAAGGTTTTGAGAGCCACGGTGTAAAGACCGTAACCCTCGGTGGTCGTCCTCTGGCAGGTACCATGCAAACTGTCGGAGGAATCAAAGGATCCCAAGTCCTGACTTTCGATGAAATTGCCGGATGGGCATGGACATTTCTCGGGGACAAGGTTACTGAGGTAAGACTAAATACTGATTTCTCTATAAAACACCCATGGGTTCTAATTAGATATCTTTAACTCAGTTTGATTATATCCCCGCCGTCTTCAATGTCAACACTTTCAAGACCGCCTCTATAAACCTTAGAAACTCCTGGAGGAAGAATGACCAAAAGGTGCCAATCGAGTTTTTATACACACCGTCGGAGTACAGGATCATGTACACATCAGAGATGATTATCAATATCACAGCCAGGTGGGAAGCAGCTGCCAATGTTGTTTGGGGCTCCGAGGACGATTTCTTGAAGGCCAACGAAGTTGAGACTAGTAGCGGTAAGCAGTGGGAGAGCCTGGGCCAGTTGATCTGGAGCAAGATCAATGGGCATGATCGCGAACTTTGAGATGAATTTCCTTCCCTATACAGTGTATAGGGTTCTATCGTTTATAATTTCTTTGGGGATGATCACAATTGGCGGGTTAAATACCCTGGTGTTGGGGCGTTCTTTTTATGCAATCTGGATAGAGTGCTTGGCAATTTTGTTCTTTTTTTTCCCTCTCTGTTTTTATCGAGGCTATTGGTTATATTGCATCACATTCGATGAAAAAAAGTTTCATATCCAATTAAAATGTGGTAAATTCGGCACGATGTCACCCCAAGTCACTTAGCTATAAAAGATGCAAAAACCATAGAAAAACAGCTGATAGATGAAATCCTCCCAAAACCCCAAAGTTTCCCATACTCCTAGAACAAAGAATCTCGCTATCTTACAAGAAAATCCCATAACTAAAACCAAAAGCTCATATCCACCCCAACGGAGTCAGTACTCTGCTAGCCTTAATTTCCTCCCAACAGATCTCCTTGAGAGCGCAGCTGCCTTCTCAGATTGCTTCCGGTGTTCCTCAGTATCCAGTAAACGCCTAACACTGCCTGCGTCGAAGTAGCCATAACCCCCTAGCATCCCCCCTTCACCATCACTATCCTCCTTGCTCGTGACAGAGTTACTGTCATCGGATCCTGCATTGTGAGTTGGTTTCAGGTTTACTTTCGGTGTCCCAACAGCTCTACCAGATCTATTTTTGGTTTTCAGAGCCACTAACGCCGTATTTGCGGTCTCAGCGTTCACCTCCGCCTCCCTCGCACGTGTACCTGTAGAACCTGCAGCACGACGCTGTGTCTGCCTGAGCATATGACGCACCTCGAGCAGGTAGCTCTGGAGTGTATCCACAAAACGCTTGGTTTGTCTGTGCTTACTGCTCACTGAGATAGAGATGCTATCCGCCTTGATGATGTAGCCAATTCCAAACCCGTCACCGCTAGTCGGGCCGAAACCGAATAGTCTCAGAGAAGGGTTACCGCAGTTGCTAGTGCTGAGGATGGTATTATTGATCTTGTCCCACCCAGCATCTGAGAAAATACCGGGAATACTCTGGATTGGTTTCTGAATCTGATCCCGAGCTGAGCCAGAAATGGAACTGGTATCGGAGAAACTTCGGGGACGGACTTGAGAACCGGTTGGTGGGCTGCCATCGAAGGTGCCATCGATTGGAGAAGAACCATAGCCGTCGCTCAGTGAGCCTTCAGTACCAAATTGGGATTGGGATTCTTCATCAAGACCTCTTTGCCACACACAAAACAAAGCATACAGATGCCTGTCTTGTCCCAGACCTTTAGCGCATTCCTTTGTAAGAGCAACATGCTTAACACAAGCCTTTTTCAGAGCCTCGAGTTTCTCCTTAGCTGGGGCGTTCTCGCAAAACTTGCGCACAAACTCGACGGATTCATCAGACACTGTCCTGATTGCCTCTGTTCGGCCGTGCAAGAACACTTTAGTCATTGCTGGCTCATAGGTGCTCTCAACCCTCCCGTAAAGTGCGTAATAGGCTGCCTGGAATGCCATTTGCACGAACGCATCAGGAGAGAACCCCATAGCGGTGATAAAATTCTTCCCATATCCCTCGAACTCCAACACCTCGAACTCATTTTGTTGAATCAAATCCGCAAGCCTAGTCTCTGCAAAGCGAAGGGCAAAAGAGACCTCTGGAACCATAGTCCACTCCAATCGGTGGGGTGTCGTACAAACATCTCCAAAACTTGCCGGATCGCGTTTACTTGGATCAGGCGAAGTAGAAGCCCATAGACTAGGTGAATTTCCGTTGATAGTCCTTGCAAATCGAAGAATGGTGTCCGTGTAGACGTCACTAGCCATTCTTAGGACAGTGTGACCGTCAACACCCGTGTGTTCGAAGTTGATACCCGCACTACCATTCTTGCAAACGATAATTTGAAGTTTATCATACCAACGGTTTGTACAGGTACCTATTTGAACACCCTTCTCGACGACGTTGGTACCACAAAGCATATTCATGCTTAGTTCAGCACCCGTCTTTGGTGATGTTGAATCAAGGCACAACATGAAAATTGCGGTATCGACGATTCTCAGGCATTCAACGTTGTTGGAATCAGATGTCAAGACATCTCGCAAGTGCGCCCAGATCCTCCGATTCTCAGTAGATAGAACCCCCAATGCATTTTTGGCGGCCTCCTGTACTGGGGTTGTCTCTGCGTCTTCAACGATGGCTTGTAGGTTATGTGCGAGATCTTTTTCGGTCATAATGAGGTCCGAATTGTCGTCCAGAACATCAAACCAATAAAACTGAGAACGGCACATAACGACAATGTGACGTGCGGAAGGGTCTGAGTGCATTTCACAGCCATTTTCTGTAGGTATACGAGCGGTGCTAAAGATACGTGGGTATTGGTACTGTCATATTGCAGAATTAGCATCTACCCATGATATTATGCTCAAATAGAAATTTTGCGTTGGGGGATGATTACCATGCAAAGTGGGGTGCCACGAAGCTTGTCCGGGGGTAGCTCTTCTTTACGAAGGGCTCGAACGAAAGAAAGTGCTGATACTACCAAGGATGCAGCTCTTGTGACCTGGTTGTTACGTGCTGGTGTTGGGTCGTCTTCTAATAAGAAACTATATTTATGATTCCATTAGGCCCTTCTCATATAAATAAAATTATATAATATTAAAACTCACAAAGGGTTCAAATTGAGGACGACGGCTAGGTGATTGTTAGCCTAGAACTATTAATATGACAACCCCCGTAAAAGGAACACTCACGATTGTCGTAGTTCAAGTATGAATCATACCCTACATCCTCAATCAGTGAGTCCTCTTTAAAAATAAACGGATAGACAGCTATCTAAAAAAAAGAGTAATAACTTACAGAACTGTTCTATGTAACTGCTCTTGCTGCTTGCATATTTCTTCAACCGTTCATGCAGCTCCGGTCCATCTGTCTTCAAAAATTCTCGTACGGCTGCTTTCGTCTCTTGGTGTTCTCTATGTGTTTGTAGTGGCCTCACGGCATCCAGGTACTTTCGACAAGTTTCCTGTAATTCGGGAATCGGGAGTTTTGGCAAACTTTCCTGGTAGGCAAATGTACAACCTACTTTAGCATCACCAGAGGGTAAATGACGGGCTATCGGTTCCTTAATCGAAGAGGCTGTCGACATTGCGGGGGAAGCTGATGCAAGCGACTCGTTGAGCGACTTTGGCATTACAATGACCTTTGGTGTGGGGCTTGCAATCTTTGATGAGGCCATGTCGCGTTAGCAGTGAAAGCCAAAGGCCTAGATATATAGATACAGGGAGTAATGCTTTAACTAATGGTGGCAAGGAGCAGATAGATGGGTGATGGGTCTAATATAAATCTCCACGCTGATCCCCACAACCCTTTGACACCTACCTAACTGACAGTCTCCTCTTTTTTTTTCTCGGCTCTTGCTGAGCCTTTTTCTTTTTTTGTTTCTCAGATCTCGGGCCAGAGGAAAGATTCGATGACCTTATCTCGGCGGAGTTTGAAATGATTCTGCGAGCGAGTTGTTTACTGTGACTATGGGAGCGCGCGGGCGAAGGGAGTCAAGGGACCAATGCGGGGGATCCGGAGAGCCGGGGGGGGGGGTGAGGTCACCAGAACTAAGTCAAGACCACATGCTGCTTTCGATCTCAGATGTCTACTCATCTGGGCCCGGTCAACCGGAGTAGGTGCATGATCCCATCGTGCCTCTAAATTTCTTTTTCTCTCAGGCATTCCTGTTAGGTACTACATGTATCCACATATGAACCTTCGCCATGCAGATGCACCGGAAGAAGGGGAATATTCTACCTATCAATACCAGATAACCCCTCACAGGTAGACGTGGTACTCAGCCTCAACCCCGCAAAATCCGAATGCTTCTAGAGTAGCGTTTCGTGGGGTTAATCTTGTACTCTATCGGGGGATTATTGTAATCAACACCCGAGGTCAACTCTTCATTTCTTAAGAGAGGAACATATAGGGCAATAACCGATAGACCTTTTTTTTGATTTTCGCCTCTCCATTCCACCGTCCATCGAGCGACACACTGCGAGGGCAACCCATCCGATTGAATACCCGCCAAATGGGAACCAGATCTCCATTGAGTTTATTCCATCAACATGGAGGGGTTGTGTTGCAACGATTCTTTGCACGTGCAAATTACTAACGATTCCTGGTTTATAGCCACATGTATTATAAGAGTCAGAAGAACGAGAACGTCCTGACCAACGCCCATTTTGTGCTGGTGACTTTATTTTTGACTTAGATGGTCTGTGAAACGATTAAAATTGAGCTTAGTTTAGAAACCCTAATCCACGGGTGTTCACCGGAGGTCACTCGCTCTATTTTAAATGCAAAACTATTAGCACGTGTGACTTTTCCTTAGCTTTACTTTAACACCTAACCCTTTCCATATATACATAAAGACTGATCCACGTGTCTATAAAAGATCTCTACATGTGTTTATAAAACTCTTTACTCAATATACATGTAGTAGTAGTGACAAGATTGATCTAGCGCTAAAACTACATGTACTATATAAAGTCTTCACACCATTCCCCCCCATCAAAAGCATGGTAATTCTAGACAAATAATCCACTATCTAGTTTATTGAGTTCGGATGGTGCCCCTTACTCAATGTGTATATTTAACTAGAAATACTAGGACTGTTAGCTTGTAAACTTTTGAGGGATTATATGCTAAAGAAACTCTAGAAAATGCTCAAGGAAGTATTCTACTACAATCCTCAGGATTATAGGAGTGCGTACCTTAGACTTTTGACACAGCATGATTTATGCCACCATACTCCAGCAGCAATTTTGTTACTCGACCGTGATTTGTGACTCTAGCTGCCTCCATCGCACACACCCAAGGGCCTCCTTTCAAGTTTACATCTGCCCCATTTTCCAAAAGTAACTTGACTAGTTGCAAGTTGCCTTTTGAAGCTACTATCTGCAAGGCATTTGCTCCATCCTTCATCCTCGAATTCACATCTGCCCCATTGTCCAAAAGTAACTGTATTGCTTTTGCGTTTCCGTTCCAAATCGCGGCATGTAGTGGATTTCCAAAGTGTCCACATCGTTTGTTGACCTCTGCTCCTGAACTCAACAACAATTGGATAATCTCCACATTACCTTTCAGGGCTGCTGCGTTCAACGCACTGCCATAATAGCCATTTTCAGCTTCAGGTAGGTTCACCTTTGCTCCCCTTTCTATCAGCAATTCAACTAGTTTCTTGTTTCCACTCCAAATAGCAGACTTTAACACGTTTCCTTGACGCCCCCCTTTTGAGTCTATGTCACACCCCATTTGTAACAGCAACTCCACTAATGGAATATTACCACTTAAAGCGGTGAAAACCAGCGTCTTCCCTTGCACAATCTTTTCGGCGCCCTTTTCAAGTAAATATCTCACAAGATTCTCGTTACCACTGGTGAACGAGGCCTGTAACACACTTCCATGCTCCCCACTTTGAGAGTTGATATTTGCTCCATTCTCTAGCAAAAGGCGTACTAGCTCCTCATTTCCTGCAGCAGCAACGGTCTGTAATGGATCCCCTTTATCTTCGTACTTTATATTTACATCTGCTCCATGTTCCAAAAGCAGTTGTATCATTTCTTTACTGCCTTTTCGAGCAGCAGCCCGCATCGGGGTTCCCCATCTGCCACCTTTTGTGTTCACATCTGCTCCCTTGTTTAGCAACAGTTGTACTAGCTCTCTATTTTGGTTCCAGACAGCACGGTATAAAGGTGTGAATCCATAGATGCTCATTTGATTGACATCAACTCCCCGCTCAATTAGCCATTCGACCCCTCTATATGAACCTATCTCAGCCGCCCAATGGATAGCCTCCAAACTGTTCTCCTCTGGGTCTACCTGGTTGAGGTTCTCTTCAGCAAGGCGGTTTGATACTAAAGGTAAATCAAGTATTGTTGCAATAGTGGGTGGTGAGATTTTTCTTGGTGTATTTTCGGCACTCGATTTGAACTCGGGAATCGTCCTGTAAAAAAGCCATCCGGAACTGATGAAACTATACAAAAGCCCCCAGACATCCTGACTCAGTTGTTCGAGCTCCCTGATATGGTAATACCAGAACTCGGACGCGTAGCTATCAAATGTGTTCACTAACTCGACTTCTTCCCCGGCGTACATTATCAACAGATACTTAATACACATCCGCGAAATCTCCTCGTGTGCTAGTTGTGCATTGGGTTTTAAAATGATTGAAAGACTTCCCTGGCTGCCGACTTTTGGAATAAGGAATTCTTGAACCGTATAATGCACAAACCGAACGACGGAGTTTGTGTAACGATATTCAAGATCAATTGTAACAAGGTTCGCACACACACCGGCAAGTATTTCCAGATCATTGACAATGGATTCCTCCAGGTCCTCTGGGCTTTCCATATCAGACTCCATTGCAACGGCTTGAGAAAGTTCACCAAGTTTTAGTGGGCGTTGCGCGTATGCTAGCCACATGAGTACCTTCTTCGCTAGCTCCCTTTCTGATTTGGGTTTCTTTTCAATATCGGAAAGACAGCGCTCGTATGTTTCTTCCATAGTCTCTGGGAGATCCTTTAGGGCCTTTCGTATATGACGGTCAGATGTTTGAGAACAGATGTAATCCAGCTGGAACTCAACCCAAAGGAACCTTTTAAGAGGTTAGTTATCAAATACACAGAAAAGAGAAAAAAGAAGACTCACATTCCACCCGCCTTCTCGACGAGTGCTTCAACAATGGCATCTTTTAGTGAGAGGTCTTTCATTTTCAGAATACCTTCTTCCACACGTCGCTCTAACTCTCCTTCAATGTACGATTCTATATCTGCTGCCACTTTTGTCGCCTCGAGCGATATCGTCGGAAACTCCGTAAATGCACGCTCGATATCGGTTTCTTTCCGACTCGTGACGAAAAGCTTAATACATCCACCCGTAAACTTCATTATATCGCAAAGGAATGATATAAACACGGGCCTTTCAGCAATATCAAATTCATCTAAAGCATCCAACACAACAAAAACCTTTGCAAAATGTTTTGACACTTCTAGGAAGAGATGACGGAGTTCTGAGTAACTTGCTTTTCGTGCGTTTTTGTTATGCTCGTCGAAGAGGGCTTCTAGTGGCGCTGGCAGGTCCTCCATTGATCGTGATATTTGTTTGATAAACGTTGCTATGAATTTTGCTGGATTTTGCTGTTCCTTTGTGGCTTTATAGTTGCAATATGCAAATGCGATCCCGGAAATCGAAGACATGGCGTACTTTTCGGAAATTTTTTCGAGGACGAGGGAGCTATTTTCATTTTAGAGGTTGGTTCTTAAAATCCTTTCATGGTGGGTTATAAAACCATAGAACTGTCTTCCCTGTGCCAGGTGTGCCATGAACCCATAAGAGACCTGAATTGTCTGAACTCATCCAATCCACGAAGCTAGTATCCTCGATAAGCCAGTTACCAGTTTCCCCAAAACGTTTTAGGTATTGTGTCTCGTGCACTTCCTCGAAATCCACATCCGATAACCAGTTGAATACTTCACGTCGCTTCTTGTCTAGTATGTCACTCAAATTTTAACAACATATCTCCCTTTGTAATATTATCAAAGGTATATTACCTTTTTGTTCTACATCCATTTGCTGTTCTCTCATACGTATACGCTGCCGCTCAATATCAGCAGACACTAACCCTTGGACTTGGGCTTCCCGAATCACGATTTCTGCATTGCCAAGAAACTTGGCCTTTGTAGCACTGAAGTTCTCTTCAAAAGGTTGCCAGGTCATTCTAAAGAAGACTTTAAATGATGTCCATCCTAATCATATTGTTAATAAGTCCCATAAATATTCCAAGATTGAAGCTTACTCGTATAGTTTCCATCGCTGTCTGTAAAGACACGCCTTGCTTGAGCGAAGAAATCCAATAGATCACCATATGTCCTTGCAAGTGCCTACAACAATCATTAGTTCTAGTACCCTTTGAGTGTACAAAACAGTACTTGAGCTTACATCTCTAATGTCTTCAGAGTCCTGGAACATTGACATTGCGTACTTGGAGAGATACGAAATGTGGTGTTCAAGGTGTTCCATCATAGCAGTGAGATTCTCAAAAAACTCAAAAAACCGTATTCCAAGCTGCAAAATACTCTATTAACAAGCCATCAAACACTATTTTGTCAACCGTTACTCACTTTAATAACACACTGTAGCCCTGCAACCACAAGCCCAGATACATCTGGACTATAGCTGATCAAAGCTCCAATAACGCCCATATACATGTCCATTCCCACAAGCACCTTTTGGACCCGAGGTCCTATAGCTCTTGAGAAACTTGATGTTTTGTGTTTCCCATCGAGTTCCTTTACTTGATTGATGAGATCATCCCGGTTTTCTACTTTTGCTGCCTGGAATGCCGCCTTTTCGTCCTCGGATAAATTATCTTCGTGAGCTTTAAGTGCTTTGACAAAGGCAAGATCTATTGGTATATTGCTGTACTCTATAGCCTTAGTATTTGATTCCCATTATGTCGAAATAAACATTACATTGTGCACCTTGTAGCTCTCCCCCTAGGAGGTTCATTGTCGACTTCCGGACTTAAGGCTACTGCCGGAGTAACCTCAATCGATACCGACTTATCGTGTTCCCGAGTCGCGCCAGTAACCTCCTGGCTTGGATTTGGTGCATCAACACCCGAAGGGACCTGAAGAAAGGTTTTTCCATCCGCGGGCTTAGCAGACTGGTTCGCGGAGACAGAAGTTGGCCATGGTGACTTTTCGCCTGTAGGTTCACCCCTATCGCGACTGACAGCTCTCCTGAGCTTATGAAAAGGCCTTTTCAGAACCGGTATGTCGCACATGTGTAATTTTTAAGAATAGTAAGTGAGAATAATAATAAAAACCGGTGTCTTAGGTTTTTACACAGCTCAAAGTTGAAGGGGAGTTAGGTTATCAGTAGCAATTTGTATGCACAGTACAGCTATCTATCCAACGGTTGTGCGGCTGGTGCCAGCATAGCGCTTATGCATCTTTAATTGGTTGGATGCAATAAAATAACGTCTTTGGTTGACGCCTGTGTGTGTGTGTGGCGGACGCGATGTTCCTGAAGCATTTGTGGAGTTTATTATAGGCCCTGTAAGCCTAAGAACCGTTACATAAAAGGTATCATATAAATATACACCGAACACGAGCTGAGATGGGGGCTATATATCGGACAAAATACCGGGGAGGATCAAGCGCAGACTTTCAATTAAAGGTTAAGTAAACTACATGTACAGCCGTGTCCAAAAAATTCCCGGAGTCCCCCCGGCAAACCCACAAACCTCAGCACCACAAACGCTGGTATTAATATCAGATCAAATACATTTGAACACTAAAGAGATTTTAAGGAACATAAATGTATAAAAAAAGTCCAAGAAAACTATCACTTTGGGCGCGCTTTGCCTCACAAAGTGAAGTGTCCTCACCGAGTCCAGCCAGTCATCACACAATAATTCTCTTTATAGTTTTTGGTGGCCCCCATTGCTATAAAGTGCTCTAGGAACTATTTAGACACAGCTATACAGCTTATGGGTGCTGGGTCTCAGCAAATACCATCGGTGGGCCATTGGTCTACCGGCAAGGACTTCAGACAATTGATGATGGACTTGGCCGAGGGAGTCGAACCACGAGGCCCGCGGTTCGGCTCCTGGAGAGAAGTAGTTCACCAGCCAGGTGGTGAATGAACTCTTTTGCTGTTGCTATGGGGGGGGGGGGCTCTGGGAATTTGCTGGACACGGCTGTACATGTATGTAGTAATGAACCAGCTACATGTAAATATATGCGATCTACGATTAGCTAAGCTAAAGAACTTTCTGGGCTACTTATTCATCATAGGAGATTTAAGCTCAATCTCACAGAAAACTCAACAATTCAAGCTGGACATTTTGAGGTTACTCCGAGAACTTGCAGGGAACCCATGAATGTTTCTGAAACCCGATAACATGAACTACGGGTGGGTAGGGTGGGGAGGGGGAGAATCCATGAGTAAGCTTATATTTTAAATTACCTCCATCTTTTCAATATAGAGGATTAGGGGGGCCAAACATAACGATAGAAGACGTCCCCCCTCTCTCAGAGCTTCAAGACATAGATCCGTCACGCTATTACAATGTCACGTATGTAAACTCGCGTGATTTTAGTAGTAGTTTAAGACAACACACCAATTGGGAATATTCGGTTCCACATGCATCCGGTAACCGACAACGTACGTCGCTTCGTGAGTTTCAGCCTTAAACACCTCACAACCCTCGCAGGGTTAAGTACCTAGGTCAATCTCATATTACGCGTTTTCCTTTCTTAGGCATTGTTTCCTCCCCCTCCCGCTATAGAAATGACTCTATAAGGTAAGGATAATTATTCCTCGACCCCCCTAAACCCCTTGTAGAATGATTATGCAGTATCCAGAAACAATGATGCCCGATCACAAAGTTACAGATACTACTAGATGGAACCTTTCACGTCTTCCATAGATCATACTATTAAATGCTAGAGGTTTTCTCTTACAGCTACGATCCAAATGCTAGTATTACCTTGGAATGGAAATAGTTATATCCTATGAGGGAAGGTGAGCTACCGCATAATATGGTCTTAATATCAGAACAACTACTTCTTTTATATGTAGCATTCAGGATAGGGGTAATGGTTTCAGTTACTACAGTATAACCGCCATACAATGCTATGCTCAGAAGCCTAAATTTATTGGTATCCCACTGTATTCCTTTGTAAATGCGTATGGGAATGATAGGTATAATTGTTCAAAGTGAAACATAAAGTAGTCTATCAAAAGAATTTGTTCTATACCAAGATTTCCCCCAACCCCATTCTTCAAACTCCTGTAGAAAGTGAAAAAGGAAGCGGAAGTCTATTTTAGATGTGAGAGACCAGTTATCCACAAAAAAATAAGATTTAGTTATTTTGTACAAAGTATGAACAGAGAATAGTAAGATGCGAAAACCCTAACCAAGAGGCGCAAAGTATAAAAGAAAGAGAGAAAAATAAAGATTTCCAGAAACACTAAAGAAGCACTGTTGTGGATGTCCAGCAGCTTCTATTTTCCTTCATCTACAGCTTTCGAAGCTGATTTGTGGGCTTGCCGAAGAAGGTGGTTATATACTACATGTTTACCAAAGCGATTATAGCGAAAGCTATTTACGATGTAAGGGGAAGGACGTTCTCGATGAAGTATCCTTGAACATTTCCTATAATGAAAAAATGATTAGTACAAGAAATCCCTAAAAATCAAAACACATGAAATGTACTAACCAGTATCGTACTCGCAAGTCAACATTTGACCAGGAACACTGCTAGTACCGCAAGTGGCAAGACCACATCCGACCTTAGTAGCACTCTTCCAGACTACCTGAGTAAAATGGCCAGTCTTTTCACCAAAGACGCCAGCGTTGTAGTCGTACAAAGATTCCTCGTCGTACCAAGCCTCAATGGCAGCAGCAGGAGTATCGTATCCAGCAGCCAAGTTCTCGCCGTAGGGTCCAGCCGAGTGGTCCCAAATACACTTCTCGGAATAGGCCTGGGCATAAGAAGCCATGGTGGCATCATAGACAAGGGCCGGAGCGCCGTGGAGAGCACGCTTAGTATTATGGGCCTCAAGAATTGCAGCTGCAAAAGAATCAAGGGTACTGGCAGCTGCCGAACTAGTGGCGGTGGTTGTCGCTGCAACAGTGGTCTCGGGCTCAGGAGTAGAAGTAACAACTGGGATAGAGGTTTCGGGCTCAATGGTGGTAGTGATGATCACGGGCTCTGGGGTAGAAGTGACCACTGGCTCTGCAGTTGTAACAGGGGCCTCAATGGTAGTGACCGGAGTCTCGACCGCTGGGATCGAGGTCACAAAGGTGGTAGGCTGAACAGCAGTAGAGGTTGGGACAGCAGGAGCCTGAATAGTAGTAGAGGTTGGGACAGCAGGAGCCTTGACTGAAGAGGAGAAGCGGTTCGAGTGGTATTTCCTAGTATTGAACGACTCAGCCTGAACATAAGCTGTTGGCTCAGGATCAGTCTCGACAATGGTCTGAGTGGTACTTTAAGAAGAAGACAAAAATTAGTATACATATATTAAATTTATTTAAAAGGGAAGGGAGGAAGTTTACATAATAGTAGTATACTCAGTGATAATTTTGATATCACGGGCACGCTTATCAATGACTGGAGCAGCCAAAGACGTAGCAGCAAGAGCTACACAAGCAAGGGTGGTGAAAGAGTAACGCATTTTTATTTTTATTTATGAGGGTTGATAAAGGCTCTGCCTAAAGAATTGATGTGATAGTAGATTTTGATCGTAAACTTTGCTTCAGACGAAGTTGGATAACTGCAAGCAATCGTCAAAGGTTGGCGATCAAAAAAATTCGTTCGGGTAATTTCTGTTATAATTTGAAAACGGGGGCTGATAAAGCACTGCTTTATGGAGCTGATTCAAATAGTGGCGCTCTGCGTAAAGTGACTTGAAAGCTATTCGTTTGTTTGGGCCGTTAAAAAAGTAACAGAATGAGACAGTGGCGAGGAAGAAAGGAATGACTGGCAACTTTGAAAGCACTTAAGGAGTGATTGCTATTCAAAGGATTGCGCAAATAGTATTGAAGACAAAAGTCTGCTGTGGGAAAAAAAAAGGTGTAGAAGGAGGGGAGGGGAAGCATCCATATATGCACACGGCGGTTGATGAAGCGTACTATGATACCTACTAACGCTACGTATATGGCATCCCAATATCAGGGCTCCCCGCAGGCTCCAGGGGCAAAAGATTTGACTTTCCCACCAAGCGGGAAAAAGAGCACGATGGTGTTTCAAGGGATACTCTATAGCACCCCACCCACCCCCTCCCCATGCACGCGTAATGAACAACTTCGGTAGCGGGCAGAGGATTCAGGGTGTCGGACAGGGTGTCGGACAAGGGATGTCTGTTAAGGTCTGTGTTAACCCGTGTGAAACGCTTAGATTAGATAGAGCGAGGGTTTGTCTCCCTAGAACATAAGCAATGGGACATGGGGATCCGTTAATTGCGCGCAATTTGACCCAATGATAATACCGGCTGGCATCGAATCTGATCGTGGCCAGGTACCCAATTTCTTCACATAGAGTAGAGTACATATACCTACATACACCATAACAAACAATCATCACTAAGGGCTAAGGTTGATCGCGGCCCACCTAGCTCTTAATGTTGGATGCACTTGCTCCCCTATTTCTCTATTCCATCCTACCAGCACCCGCGATGCTCCCGTTCCTGTATCACAATAATAGAACAAAGAAGTCAAAAGACGGGGTAAAAAGAGATGCCCATCATATTAGGGGCAGGAGCCTATTGGGTCTGCTTACCACCAGCCAATAGATCAGCCAAGTTAGACGCATCGCGGATCCACAGCATAGTGTACCTGGATTCCTCCCCTGCTGCTCAACCCACGGCTGCTGCAAATCCCCACCGCGATACACTCATCTATCCAATTATTTGACAAACATGGATCATTTTTTAAAATTCAACAGAATCTCTTCTTTGAATCTAAACCCTCGCCTCAATCAATAGCCGATCCACATCCGTATCTGAGCTGTTGACATCACTAAATGTAGGTACCTCGCAAGTTCTTACCGCTTCTGACCCCTAGCCCTAACATATTACTTCCGAAATTTGGTACCTTCTTCCTTCCTTCTTTTTCCAAATTCCGATATTCGGGACTGCCTACATATACCCATGCCAAATATTCCTCTCCCCTGTGGCTTGCTAGGTGTCAGTTCCATGGGCAGGGTGCCGTCAGATTTTGTTCCGGATAGCGTGATATAAGGTCGGACTCTAGGGAGGGGGCACGGAAACTGCCATTGACTATAAGATAGTCTGTATTCAATGGATAAGGAATCTATTATACTGTAATCCTAATAGACATACATATAGTCTCCCAGTACAAAGAACAGCACATTAAAAACAAGAACAAAAACTTTCGCGGCTTAAAGTAACACTAACAAACCCATCCCCCACAAAAGCCACAGAGTTCCTTTGATATCCCAAAAGTTTCGCATCAACAGGTCCGAGCCATGTAATCGCCACTGCTCTTATGGAGATCCCATCTCCCGCTGTTGGCACAACGGGATATCAGTCCCGGAGTATCGGTCTCTTCCATGTAAATGAGCAGCATACGTACTCCCAGACAGGAGAACCGCGTAATCTTCCGGTATTCGGCATTGGAAACACAACTGTCAAATGTTTACTTACTAAGCGCTATAAAACTGAAAGTTCGGTGTAGGTTAGTACCCGATACACTCTTTGTTAGAAAGCAATGAGCCAAAGTCACAATGCTTTTGGGACTGAAATCTATGATTGGGAGAAGACACTCGAACCCCGTAGAAGCATGAAGATAACTAGGCCCAAGATCCAAGTAAATAATGACTAGGGACTCGGGCTCCTGCTGGGAGTTGCGGTGCACCCCGGTGCCAGACGGGTTATTGAGTCTGAGTCTCGTGCCACATTGGACAAAAGAAATAAACTCTACCGGAATAAAAATAAAAGCGTATGGTAAAGTTAACGGGATCCGGCTTCCTGTCACCCGAGGCATCTGTCCCAGCCCTTAAACTCCAAACTTAATTAACTAGATAAGTCCACTTGATATCCCCCTACACTTTTTCTGAAACCTCTAGAATACACATTCCATGCAATACCAAATTCCAATGCTAATAGCAACTGATAATAATCCGTGGTAACACTTCCAGGTAATTTTTCCACCACATAACGTCTTATCTCATTCTCAGTGGGTTCTATTTACCAAGTCCCCTCCAAACAAGCGTGGCAACGCCAACCATTCCGGTTCCGCCAATGATATAAGCCGTTTCCCGTCCCGCCCACCAGTATAGGGTGCCTGCAGGTAAAGGTTAGTTTGTGTTTCAGCCTTCCTACGAGATTTAAGCAATGGCGGGATGATCGGAGGTAGAATAGTCACTGTGGGGTAAGAACAACTTACAGAAAAGCAATGGTCCAGTAGCCCGTCCGATCTGGCCTAGATTTTGGGTCCATATGTTAGTCTCCTAAAATGCAAGGACGAAACAACCATCGCCGCTACTAGCCGTTATAACCGTTTAAGGAATGGCGATGATAAAGACCGTTTATCGGGTTCAAGACTCCCGAGAATCTTCCCTGAGAAAGTGGATATGTAAGGAAATACCACATACCAGCAGATCTGAACCCTCCAAGAACCCTCCCTCTCTCCTGCTCTCCGATCTTCAGACTAACTAACGCCGTCAACCCCGTCACCACACTAGCACTCGTCACTGCTAAAAATGCAGCCGCTAAATAGAGCTCCCTCTGGCTTTGCACACGGCTCAACAAGAAAAAGCTAATTGCTGCACTCGCTAACCCTGTCTTCACAACTGTTGCTGGCTTTGCACGGCGAACGAATGATCCTTGTAATAAGGATGCGAGCAGACCAATGAACCCAAGGAGCTTCCCGGAATCGGTAGACGTATAGTTGAATAAATCGAATGTCATAAATGGGAGTGAAAATTCCATACCACTAAAGATGAGAAGGAAGAGGAGGTGCGTTGCATTTAGGAGTGTGATTCCCGAAGCATTGCTTTTCGCGGTATCCGCAGCGGCTTTCTCTTCTGCAGCCGTTTTCTTCACCTCTTCCTTCTCGCCCGTCTCCCTCAGCGGCCTTGTCTCAGGCAGTTTCCAATACAAAAATACCGTCTCCAATACTAACAATCCCAACGAAAAAAGCGCAGCGGTGGCGAATGGGTTCCCCTCCGAGATCTTGAGTACGAGTGTCTTACTAGCTAGATAAGCCCCGAGCATAGGGCCAAAGGTGAATGCTATACTGAACGCGACCCCCACTAGCGCAAGGGTAGCCCCACGAGTTTCCGGGGTTGAGACATCGGTTGCAATTGCAATTGCAAGCTGGACATTGCCTTCCGAGAGACCGCCAACGACACGGGAAGCAAGGAATGTGGGGAAATCGGTAGCAACTACCCAGAGGAGGACTGAAATGATGTTACCAATCATGGAGTATAGGAGGGCTGTTCGGCGACTGTCTTTGTAGTTAGTTACATGTATAATTAGTTAGGAGTAAGAGGGATGGGGCTCTTTGAAGTATACCCATAGCGATCACTCAGCGACCCAATCATAGGGCTAGAAAGAGCTTGGAGAAACGAGAATAGAGAGCCTAAAGCTCCACCAAGAAGGACTACATCAAAGCGCGAAGAGATTGGGCGGTGGAAAGAGGCCTTGAATGTGTTGAGAGTGTTGAAGATGGACTCTAGGACGACATTGTTGGGTTGAGCTTTATAGAAGTCCAATAGGCGCGGAAAGAGGGGGAGGATCAGGGTGAATGATAGCTGTTAAATGTGAGGTTAAGGGGATACCCTTTACATGTGGGGTGGAGGGGCATACATACCAAGTCAAAAATGAGTGAGATGAAGAGCACCTTGAGGATTGACTTTGCGTATGCAGGGGAACGAGCAGTCGCGGGTTGAGCCATAGCTGCCTTCTTGTTTAAGGAAATGGGAAAGAAAACACAAAAAATATATTTGGTTAAAGGGGCAGGCGAATGGAGTTTTCTCAAATATCAGACCAGCTGTTGTCGATACATGTAAACGCGAATGTATGGTTGAGGACAGGTATCGTGTTATAGGGTGGGATGCGAAGACTTTCAGCAGGTATGTGTATGTAATATGGGACCAGGAACCGCAGGCAAGGAACACCCCATAACCTAACCGCTGAGAATTGTTGGGTGAGCAGTTGCGGCTCTTGGGCCATTCAGGTAAGGAATTCCGGCAATTGATCCGACAGGCAGTCTTATCTTATCTGCCTGTAGGTCTGTCACGGCCTGCTCATAGCACTAGGTTTAATTTTATCACGTGATCTGGGAGAAAGTATTTTGATTGAATATATATAACCAATGTATCTCGGTCATGTGATCAGCATTACGCCTGGCGCCACGAGTATAGCCAGATGCCCTTGGCGCTTTACATAAACTTGTTTCATCTTCGTTTTGTGACTTCTTCTTCATCATCAATCAATCGTGTTTCATGGGGTATCTACATCTCTGCAGTACACACTAATCCTGGTACTCTTTAACAGTGTGGCGGTTATAAAGTACACGAAGTGTTAGAAGCCCTTCTCTCCAGCTCCTCCTCTTATCTGATGCATCAGATTCATCCCTGGCTTCTCCCACACCACACCAAGGCATTCCCTCCCCGCAACCTCGGTTGTCCTTTCTTAGGTTAGTGTAACAGTGTATCTCGGTGCTGTTGCGATCACAAGCTACAGCCACGGGGGATTCACGGGGGATTTTAGGAAATACAGTACACAACAACCCCCGAAGAACCGAGCCTCTTTTTATTATTGAGTGTATTGACTATTTCTATATATCTCTCAAGATTTCCTATAACTTAGAACTTCACATCTCAACACCTCCAATATTTAAACGAGAGGGCTACAGATTTCTTCACCGTCACCCACAATGTCCACAAATGATAATGTACAACCCCTCCCCTCCCCGCTACCAGATTCCCCACAGGATACACATGCTGACAGTCTCCTCTCTAGGTTCTCCATGCCGTCGCAGGCGCTGGTACTACTTCTCCCTCTCTAGCTTCAAGCTTATGTCCAGCACATTCCCGAGTGCTAACTTTCCCAATGTATAGGCGGTGGTGTTCTCTCTATGGTCCTTACATATCCTCTAATCACCCTCTCAACCCGTTCCCAGGTTGAGTCTAAACGCGCCCAATCCTCAGTCCCAGATGCAATCCGTCGAATCATCCAACGCGAAGGAATATCTGGCCTCTATGCAGGGCTTGATAGCGCAGTGTTTGGAATCTCTGTTACTAATTTTGTTTATTACTACTGTTTGTCCCCATGGCTTTTCTCTACTCTAGGAAAAATATTAATCCTTAAATGATAGGGTATGAATGGTCTCGTGCTGCCTTTGAAAAGGCTGCTGCTGCCTCTAAAACCTCTCGCCGTACCAAGCTCTCAACCCTCGAGTCCATGATGGCTGGAGCCCTCGCCGGATCCGCTACAGTCCTAATGACAAACCCGATCTGGGTAGTCAATACTCGTATGACTGCTCGCAAGCGTACCCCGCCCACGACTACTACCGTATCCACAACAACACTCCCCACTCTGCAAGATCCAAGTGGTACCATCATTAGCCCTACTAAGGCACCAAGTACACTTGGCACAATTAAAGACCTCTATAAAGAAGGCGGAGTTCCCGCGTTCTTTAAGGGTGTGCTGCCGGCATTAATCCTAGTTATTAATCCGATTCTACAATATACGATATTCGAGCAGCTGAAAAATCTACTCGAGAGACGGAGGAAGAGGAGTGTTACGCCGCAAGATGCCTTCGTTCTTGGTGCAGTAGGGAAATTAGTAGCGACGGCATTGACGTATCCATATATTACAGTGAAAAGTCGGATGCATGTAGCAGAGAAAGGGGAGAAGAAAGCAGGTGGTTTATTAGGGGGAATCCGGAAGATTGTGAAAGATGAGGGATGGGCAGGCTTGTACAATGGTGAGTCTGAATTTCTCGCGAGAATGAAGATTAATGGAGCTAATGGAGAAATAGGAATTGGACCGAAACTCGTTCAAAGTGTGCTTACAGCGGCATTTTTGTTCGCGTTCAAAGATGCGTTGTTTATGGCTACACAGACTGCACTAGCTAATAGACGTGCACAACTTAAACTAAAGGCGAAATAAACGGAATATTTGGTCCGGGGTACTCTTTCTTGGTCTGCTGGTGAAGAGCAAGTCCAAGGTGAGTTCTAGTGTCTACCGAGTGAGATTGTATGATCAAAAAGAAAGAATTTTGTAACAGTACCCCGCATTTGCGTTCTGCATTACACTGGTGATTTTTGCGGATTATGTTTAGAATCTACACTGTATCTTTAGGTTATATCTTGAATGAATTTACTTGTGATAAATTATCATTGCATATCTATAGTTTAAATACCCGTACCAGGTAATTATTATATAGGACAATTATGTGTAAGCACCAGAGCCTATCTATCTAATTACCTCTACACAGCCTACTTCGTTCTGGGTGTGATTATGGGGATCGAAAGTATACGAGTAGGGCCGAGGTCCGAAATTGTGCCCTTTTATATATCGGATATCCCAGCTATTCTTTAGCATGTGCTTAAACTAAGCTTCCGATTGGGGTAATCTGAAAATCGTAAAATTGGAGACTAGCCCTAAGTCATATAAGTATGTAGTTAAGTAATGTATTTGAACGGTTGGTACAGGATGCTAGTCAAGTGTCGTGAAGCATGGAGAATCACTCGTGACAGATGAATTATGTAGTTTGATAGCTTGCTGTAGACATCTTTTTAGATGAGAAGAAGTTTGGTATAAACCAGTTAGTATGAGGTTATTAGGGCTATTATTTATCTAGAAGACCTAAGTAAGAGAAGAGGGTATAGATTTTATTGGGATAAAGTCTAAAGTGTGCATGAACGTAAAAGTCGACTAAGTGTATTAAAACATATTTTAGATTAAGGCCTGGCTTACCGATTTCTTTTGTTAAGATTTATAAGTACTTGTAATAGTTATTCTTTCCATCTAGATTTGGTAAAAGAAAGAAGAGAATTTTACTATATCTAGGAATTTTAATTTAGATTTGTTTGTGGTGATAATACATACATGCACTTAGGATCCAAAGCTTTAGTCATATCTTATCATATTAAAAGTGTGGTAGCGATTATACAAAGGGTGTAGACACGCATTATTATAGCAAACAAAAGTAACGGTGTTAGCTTCATTACTTGTTTGAAAGAAGGGATTATTCGATCCTAGGATATCAATGTACTGTAGATACATATCTAAGGTCAGTCTACTAAGTAATAAAATATTTTGTATAGCAAGGTTACACCTCAGAAATGCACTGATTATGCAGGACTTAGAACATGCATAGAAATCTGGGGACCACTCTTCATACCTGGCTCATGGGCTGGCGCCGCCGGCCCCTCATCTTCAGCCGCTGCTTCATCAGCTTGCATTGTGACCTTTTTATTCCTTTCTTCCCTCCCCACCACCTGCTTCTAGCTGTGCATCTTCTAGAAACGTCACATATTCTCTGCCTGCATTGTTTTGATTTTCCTGGCTAAAAGGACTCCACATTTCATCTAGTTTGATCAAGTCATTGGCTCTGATCACATTCCTGGCGGGGTATTTTCTTACTGGGAGCTCGCTACCGAAGAGGAGACGCTAAAGTGTGGGCGGAGCTTATCCTTTCTTATCGCCGCGCAACTTTGAGCATCCTTTTCTTTTGAGCCGCGGCTAGTTTTGTTAACCTTTTCATCTCATTTTTCTCCCCATTCCCATTTTTGTGAAGAGATGGCTTCGACAGGAAAAACAAAAGCGGTAGCTTTCCCAACTCCTATTTCAACCCCTAATGGGGGTCAAGGAGTTGGGCCAAATGGTGCGGCGATACATCAAGATTCTTCCTCATCGCCTGTGGATAAGGATAGATTGGTGCTGAAACCGAACCAAGTCCTCGAGAGTCGGAGTCCCTACGTATGATATCCCCACACAACCTAGCCTAATCGGAGAGGCTGACGGGAATAGGTCCGAGGGCATGCGAATAATCCGGTCCGCTGGCAGTTATGGACAGATGATACTTTGGCCCTCGCGAAGAAGCACAACAAGATAGTTTTTGTCAGTATTGGGTACGCAGCTTGTCACTGTGAGTAGCAGATATGAGAGATACAATATAAGCCATAGTACCAACAGAAGAAATGGCATAAAGAAAAAAGAAAGAAAAGAAAAGAAGGCTGACGAGGATTTGCCTCTTCACAAACGTTAGGGTGCCATGTAAGCAAAACCATTAAAATAAACCAAAAAGCTTTTTTTGGAAATAAGGCCAATAAGGTAACTTTTGAACTAGGTTATGGAACGTGAAAGTTTCGAAAACGAAGAGGTCGCGCGCGTCCTCAATGACAATTTTATTCCTATCAAGATCGATCGGTAATTGCTTCATTCTTCCAGGCTAGGTACCAGAGGAGGTCTGACTAGATACTCAGAGAAGAGAGACCAGATATTGATCGTATTTATATGAACTTCGTATGTTTTCCTCTTGCCAAACTTTGTAGATATTTGCTGATATGTAGATTAGGTACAAGCTACTACTGGATCTGGGTTAGGACCACCTTTTCGTCTTTATGTGATACAGTCTCTAACCTATAATATGAAAATTTTTAGCGGCTGGCCGCTCAATGTCTTCCTCACACCAGATCTCCAGCCTGTTTTTGGTGGGACATACTGGCCGGGTCCACACGCCGGGGGTGGAGTGAAGGATCAAATCGGCTTCCTCGAAGTATTAGACAAGATCGTAAAGGTGTGGAAAGACCAGCAGCAAAAGTGTCTCGTATCTGCCAGCGATATCTTAAAGCAATTAAAAGATTTTACCGACGAAGGCCTAAAAGGTGGTGAGGGTGAAGGTCTCGAATTGGACTTACTAGAAGAAGCTTATCAGCACTTTATGGCCCGTTATGATCCGCAGTACGGCGGATTTGGGACCTCACCAAAGTTCCCTACACCCGTAAACCTAGCGTTTCTTCTGCGACTAGGGACATTTCCAGCTACTGTGCAGGATATTGTTGGTGAGATGGAATGTCGCCATGCAAAATCGATGGTGATAACGACTCTTGAGGTTTGTTTACGCCAGATTATCCCAAAAAGGCATCTATATTGACATTTAGAAGAAAATGGCGAGTGGAGGAATACATGATCATATCGGTCATGGATTTGCTAGATACTCCGTTACTGGAGACTGGAGTTTGCCCCATTTTGAGAAGATGCTTTACGACCAAGCACAGCTTTTGAGCATTTATCTTGATGCATGGCTTGTTACCCGCTCCGAAAAACTGCTTGATGCTGCTAAAGATATTGCGGATTACATCTGTTTAGATGCTTTAAAAAATCCTGGGGGTGGTTTCTTCTCCTCGGAGGACGCAGACTCGCTTTATAGGAAGGCTGATACAGAGAAGAGAGGTTAGTACTTTCTCCGGGAATCAACTCGCACAGAATTATCTGATTTTGTGGTTTAGAGGGTGCATTCTACGTCTGGACAAGGAAGGAATTCGATATGATTCTAGGGGAGCAAGAAGCCTCAATATGCGCTAAATACTGGAATGTTCATCGTGATGGAAATGTCGACCCCGCGCAAGACCCCCACGATGAGTTCATCGCTCAGAACGTATTGTCAGTTGTTTCAAATGTTGAAAAGCTTAGCCAAATGTACGGCATGGGCCCAGAGAAAATAACCGGCATAATCGAAGGCGCACGTAAAAAGCTACTAGATCATCGTTTGAAAGAAAGGCCAAGGCCAAACTTGGATGATAAAATCATCACAAGCTGGAATGGACTAACTATAGCTGGGCTTGCGAAGGCCGCTGCTATTCTGGCCGAAGTTGACCCAGTACGGGCTAAGACTTGTCTAAGAAACGCCGAAGAAACTGTTGCGTTTATTAGGAGTAATCTTTATGACGAGAAGACCGGAATATTGAAAAGGGTTTACAGGGAGGGTCCAGGTGAAACTCCAGGTTTTGCAGACGATTATGCATTCTTGATCTCTGGATTGTTACATTTGTGAGTTTTAGAAACCCCCCTAGTCATATTTCATTGTGAAAGGCTTTTAATTCTGTTTATCTTAGGTACGAGACGACTTTTAATGTGAGTTTTTTGCAATGGGCAGATAAACTTCAACAAAAACAGATTGAGCTTTTCTGGGATCCAGAAAATGGAGGGTTCTTCTCTACCACTGTGGATGCATCAGACCTAATTCTAAGGCTCAAAGATGGTACTAGGCCTCCCAGACCCTGCCCTATTGATTAAAAAGGTTTATTCTGACATAAGGTTTTTATATGAAGGACTTGATTCACAAGAACCGTCTACGAATGGTATCTCAGCGAACAATCTTTTCCGTCTAGCGACAATTCTAGGCGATTCAACTCTCGAAGAGCACGCGCACCAGACCTGTGCTGCATTCTCAACAGAGCTGTTACAGCATCCATTCTTGTTCTCTTCATTGATGCCATCAATCGTTGCCGCAAACTTGGGTATGCGTTCTGTGGTACTCGCTGGGAATCCTGAAGAACCCACTCTGGCAATACACCTCAAGAAATTGAGGCTGAAGATATTGACCAACACAACACTTGTACAGCTTGATCCTACAAAGAAAGAGTCATTAGAATGGCTACTTAAAAGGAATTCGCTACATAGTGAGCTTCTGAAGCAAGCTACTAAGAAAGGCGGAAAGCCTGTTGTACAAGTTTGTGAGGGTACGAAGTGTTTGGACGCATTTGAGATGAGCGATATTGAAAGTGTTCTTGAAGAATTGGGTTAAGCTGATGAGCGGCCCTTGGGAAATTTATGTAGCATCGTAAGGGAGTTTTTAAATAGTCGGTTTATATCACGAAAGAATTTGATTCATGTCTTCTAATTTGTCCCAAGTATATAAGATGAGATGGATAACCGGATTAACAATTCTCCGGCGGCTGGATGTCGCCGATGATGACAATTGAGTAGTGATTAGTAAAGCGACCTGGAGCTTCGACGAAGTCCGAAGAAACCTTCAGCTCCAGCTCGAACCTGGGGCGCAGTCAATATAATCTATCCCCCTCCTTGCATTTACTATCCTCACAACCTCTCTCACACAAATATTTCCGTCGTGGTTATTGATACCTCAGTAACCAGTGATTTTTCTTTTCCAAAATAGTCTAACAAGCTTAAGGTACTATATCGCCAAATAGATCATGTCTGGTCCCGTCAAGCCCGCTAAACCAACGCCATCTCGCGACTGGAAAAAGAAAACTGAGGAAGCCCTCTACAGTTTTGCGAACCTGCTCACTCTACAGCACCTCCCGAACCATGAAACATCTATGAAGTTCTTAGAGCGCTTGCGCGACGACCCTGGTGTAAAAAAGGTCATGCGGAAACACAAATACTCTGTCGGCCTATTGCTAGAGATGGAACCTGCAGGGAATACATCACATGATGGGAAAACACTAGGGTTGAATAGAAATAAGGGAGAAGTTATCGAAGTTAGACTGAGGACTGATTGGTATGATGGGTGGCGAGATTATAAGACAGTTAGGAAGACACTCATGCATGAGTTGTCGCATATTGAGTTTTCTGACCATGATCGGGACTTTTGGAACTTGACAAGTACGTTATAGATCTTTATTCTTACATTTATGCGGTTGGGGGAGATAGAAGCTGATTATTATTTAGATTTACTTGAGAAGGAATGCGAAGAGGCAGATTGGACGACTGGTGGCCGGGCTTTGACAAACCAGGTCTTCTACAACCCACCCGAACAGGAACAGAAACCCGACGAAGCAGGGTGGAAGGGTGGATCTTTCAAGCTTGGTGGAGGAGGTACAACGAAGAGTTCGGCGACTGGTGCAGAGAAGCTGGTTGGGCAGGAGCTGACTAGGAGAGAAATCATGGCAAGGGCTGCAGAGGAAAGGATGAAGAGGTTGACGGCTGGTTCGTCCGGTTCTTCAAGTAAATAACGGGATAGATTACTTTGTTGAGCGTTCTTTTGCATTCTTTATGCTTTTTATGATACCCTGCATAATATCTTGACTTATCTGAGCGGGTTGAGCGTATTATTTAGGCTTCTAATAAGCTACATAGCCCATGAGAAACCACATGTATCTGTGAGAATTTTTTGTCAGGAAATCCCATGTTTCAGCCTTCCAAAAAAGTGCGTGTGATTAAGCAGGGCCTAAAATGATGCCTACATTTAGTTGTAAGCACTAATTAGGCTAGCCGTTATACAGTTCTTCATAGAGGTTAAAGATTATGACCTCCTATTATATAGATTCTAAAGGACACCTAGAACCAGCCTAAAGTTTATAGTTTATATTAGGTGATTTCCAGAAACCGTTCTGGGTTGCACACTCTGAAACCTAACCCTTGGAACCACCAAAAGCAAATACAGGTTAGTTACTCATAATTATCGCCGGATTGAAAATTCATTACCTAATTAAGAAAATCTCTGTTCCTCAACCGGGAAGTCCTAAACCAGCCTTGAACTTGGGGGTGGGGGTTTAAACATATGAGAAAATCGGAATGTAGCTAGTGGTTTCTCACACAAAACCGCATGTACTCTCAGGGGCGAGACTGACTCTCACCTACAATCCGCACGCACACAGCTTGTCGAAAAATTCACTACAGCTCCTAGCCTATGAGTGACTAGATTTTCTCAAATCCCTGGTATTAGTGCTTCTCGGGTTTTTTTTTCATCACCTAGGGCTAGCATTTTATAATTTATGGCAATAATCGATACTATGCCAGTCTTCCGGTATATGTGTAAATCTCTAAGTGTCGATGATCAATGCTGGGCTATAATAACTACATAGGTAGATTAGTTAAGAAGTACGAACGACGGTAAAACCCACTCTTCAAAGACAGCTAGTCCAAGTCAATCGTCGTATATCGTGTAACGACATTCTACGAACCTTGAAAATATGGATCCGGAGAATACTCTTTAGAGAAAGGCATCATATTAATGACTTTTTAGAATGTGAAGGCCTCTAGGTAAAGTAAAGCGAGAGCTAAAAAATCTTAGTAGTAAATTGGTAAGAAATTCAGGAGAATGAATGGAAAATTCAAGAGGACTGGTAGTAAGGTTGATTGGTTAGTTTATTTCTTTCTATGAAGCCTCATGCTGTAGGGGCGGCTTGGTATCGATCTCTGTACCGATTAGAGACGTCAATAAGATTGAAGAGTGAAATACTACATGTAGTAAGTTGGTAAGTGTGTAGCTTAGTCATTGTATGTAGTATTCCGCAAGGCCGGAATTATGAAGCAGTAAAGGTTGCTTGTGAATATCGAGAGTTTGAATCACACAAATAAGCAATCGATAATCACGATTTGTCACTTTATTCTTTGTATATCGAGCGCACGAGAAATCACCCGAGTCTTCAGCGTTCAAGTTGATAGTGTGGAGCAAGACTTTTATTAGGTGATATTTAGGGGTGATTTATAATTTAAAAAATCGCTATCCTTATACGCATATAGGATAAAATGTAATACATGGGTATTATCCGCTATAGAAAGAAGTATTATCGGAATCTATGCCATCTATAGTGACAGGAAAACTTAACAAATAACTATGTGAATAATTCATTAACGCGAGAGGGTTTTTAAAAAATATTAAGCCGCCGAGCCCCCTGTTTCAAGATACCCCGTATACCAAGATACAAGCCAATCCGTTGACGCCATTATGTACTCACCTGCTATGCCCATATTCCCCCCTGACCCTGAAATATGCTGTTCCATTGAATGTAAAGACCAACCCTACAAATATCCGAGAACCAAGAACAATTAAAGCCGAATATTGACATCAACGCATGGCAATCGCCACTCCCTCCTGCCTACAGCAGTCCTTAACCAGTCTAGCCCAATACCTGTCCATACCTGCCCAGCGCCTGCCCCAGCTTGAATGGCAGCACCGCCCCCTGCCCCTACAGCACCAGCTGCCGCATTGAATACTGTTCCAGCTGCAGTAGAAAGGAAACGAGGCTCGAACCAGTGACCATTGTTCGAGTCAAGAAAACACCGGTCAGACCAGTAGCAAGAAGAAGAAAAGAGAGTGAGCATTATTAGGGAGCAGTAAACACTACGGCAATTTAGTTGAAGTACTTTGTAGATAGGAAGATGGTAGAGAGCTTACCATGGCCTATGAAAGAGATATGTTGAGATGAGGAAGAGAACAATGAATGCTGGTGATGCAGAAGTGGGGATGAATAGGAGGGGTAGCCAGCTAAAGACATGATCTAGTGGTTAGTAGGAATAGAGGAAAAGAGGGGGGGGGGGGTAGGGAGGTGACTGGATGCAAGCTTACCTGCGTAGACAAAACATGGTGAAGCGGTGCGAAGAGATTAAACGCTGGCAGTGGTATGAGAAGGGCTGCACAGTGTGTACGGATGCCGAAAGACTCAGTTAAGAGCTACGTGCGGGACCGTTGTCTATGCCGCGACCGGTATATAGTAGCGCTGTGGGGTTGACTGCCGTAGGATCTGCAGATGTGAACTGGCTATTGATGGGTAGGATCGTGAGCTTAGTTGGAGCAGGTGATAGTATCGGCGCAGGTGACAGGTATCGGCAGGAGATGGGGGGGTTGCCGGTAGACAGAGCGAGAAAAAGGACTGCCGAAGCCTGTTGTTACTGGGACAGGATATAGGTAGGCCTGGTTATGAAGGGTTAGGGGAGCGTCGACTAGCGGCGGGTCGCCGGTGCTGTAGGGGAGGGGAGAGGGAGGATAGGAAGTGGCTCTCTTCCGAAAGGACGTTTGGTAATCGCTTGGGGGGTTGCTCTTCTATGCGTTACCAATGGTAGCGGTGGTAGCCTAGAGTGCGCAGAGGCGAGGTAGAGTAGGTCTGTACTAGTTAGGTACACAACAATGTCTTTGTGTTGGTTGGGGCTAGCAAATAAGTAGTAGGTAAATACATGTAGGTTTACTTTTACGATTTCGTGGGGCGCAGCGGCTGTTGCCACTGCACACAGTAGCTGTGCACACACCACAAACGCAATGACTTGGCCAATGTAACACTCGCAGGTCAACAGCTGCATCTGCCAAGTCTGCGACAGCCAGGCCAACCACCACGCATCACACACACCAAACGTTCTATGTAAATCTCTCACTACTGCTGCTCTTGACTCCTGCCTTCCGCAAACCTTCCTCTTCTTCGTGCACAAAGGCCCCCCCCCTAAAGCCAGCACATCACGGCATTTCCGCCGTTTCGTTCATCAGTCATCAACCCATCTCTTTCCATCGCTTTGCTCATCGCACTGTCCCGATTCTACTTTAGCCTCTTACATCTCTTAAAACAAAACTTTGCAGAAACATTTGCATTTTCATCAATATATCACCCCAGAATCTCAGGCAAAAATAATAAACAATCAGAAATCCTACACATATGTCTGAAAGCTTTGAAGGTTTGCTTGATCGTCTCCGACGTCAGTCTACTATGAGTCCCCAGCATGGTGAGGTGCCTTTGAATAATCAGGCCCATCATCAGCAACAACAACAATCGCCACTACAGCAACAGCAACATTCACAGCAAGTTCATGGGATCTATCCTCCTCCCCTTCCTCCCCTCAATTTACCTCCCCTTCCTCCCCAGCAATATCATCGTCAATCTGGATTAGTTAGTAGTCCTGCACCCCACCAATCACCGACTGGGATGCCCACCTATCAGCAGCCGCCCCAACAGCAGCAACAACAACAACAGCAACAGGGTCCTCCTCTGCCGCTTCAGCGCGCATACACAATGTCACAGGTGTCCTCAGATAGTCATGGGAACACCCAATCATCTCAGACATTTCCTCAAAATATTCCGCCGCCGTATGCGAATCCCATGTCTCCATCTCTTGAAGGCGCAAATGCGACAAGGACTGCAAGTCTTCTACAACTATTAAAGTTTTCCCAGGCTGCTCCCACTGCGCCCGCAGCCGAACTTCCGCAACAGCCCATAAATACCCCACCCCTTAGGCCAGCTGTAGTGTCCCCGCCGCCCATCTCGCATCAGCAACCGTCACATAACCGCAAACTCTCCGCTTCTGATCTAGTGGCATCAGTTCTGAGGCGTTCCGCGACAGAACCATCTAATAGTCCAAGCTTCCGTCAAGATCAGCTCCCTCCAGAGATGCAGCCCTCACAGTCTCTGAGGGCATCTACCCCAGGGCCTGTAAACCCCCAGGATCTTGTTCTTCAGCTTCTTGGGCGTCCCAAACCCTCTCAAGATGATTTGCCATCTTACGCTGTAGCAACGGAGGGGGCGGGTGAGCCTATAACAGAACTTCCTCCAGTTACGGATGGTCGTCCTTCACCAAACACCAGATTCGCAACAACGAGGTCACCAACAGCACCAGATGGTCGCCCAATGTCTGTGCCTCCAGTTGTGCCTCCGAAATCCCCTCCCCCACCTAATGCGCTCTCAATGCCATTCTCTACTCCTACCCCAAGCAAAGGTCTGTTTACTTATGTCAATCCATTTGAACAGTTGCATGCCACCAGTCCTCGGAATCGGACTCCAAGAGGATCAACACCTGGTCCTGGTGGGAGAAAAAGTGCCTCTGGACTAAGGGAAGTAAAGGCTGAGAATATCCCATTGCCATTCTCCACTGCAAACTCGCCTGTTGTGGGAGAATCATCCCACAGTGCTGTAGTCGAAGCTGAAGCTGCAAAGGACGCTGTTAGTCTAGACCAAGCATTAGAAAAAGAAGAACAATTAGCACAGAAGGCCGAGGAGGAATTGAACCAACAGGCTACAGATAATAGACCGGCAACTCCAGTTAGAGAGCAATCCACCCCCCTCCAGCCCTCTCTGAAGTCACTGGGACTTGAAGACCTTGTAAAGTCTGCCCCCGCAGAACCTGAGGCAGAGCAAGCTACGGAGGAAATTCCTCTTACTTCAACTACTAAAAAATCTGTAGAAGAGGAAGAAGACGATTATGAATCAGCCTCAGAGAGTGCATCTACTGAGTCTCCTGTTATTGTTTACAACTTCCCTATGAAGCCTTTCTCGTCTATCACAATCATCCCTTCCGCTATCCAGCGCCTCAAATTTCCAACCTCAAAGATCCAAGATATTGCACGAATGCCCAGATCCTTTGATCAACTTGACCGGAATCTTATTGCAGCATCCCATCAATTCATTGTGTACGCCATCAGCAAGAGCAATGGTCGCGGCGGGATTCGGGTACTTAGGCAATATGACGGAAAAGACAAAGTCCTGATGAAGGATAGCCACGACAGAACTTTCAACGTGACTATTGGTAAAGGAGAAAGAATCTTAGGGACTGGAATTTCTGGAGCGGTGGTTTGGGCTGAGCTTGGTGGTGATTTCGAAGGGCCAGACTGGAACAGCATGTTTGTGTTCCCACCGAGTGAGGAGCAAGGCCAGAGTAATGGTGTTTTGAAGTCACGTGCAAGAAAAACCTCACGGCAGATGGATGTGTTCGCTATTGGAAGAGGGAAGACAATCAGTATTATCCATGCTCCAACCGCGAAAGCTTATGCAAATGGAAGGAGGGGCAACGAGGTCGCATCAAAAAAGTACCTTGCTGAGCATGCACGCATGATCGATACCGGAAAGGCATCCAAGGACTTCGCATTCTCTGATGATGATTCGGTTATCATCTCTATTGACAAAGCCGGTAAACTCAAGCTTTGGGATGTCCAGGAACTGATCAACTTTTCCGGTAACGACGCCTACAACTCCCTGCAGCAGGTTTTCCCTCCCCAGCCCAACATGGTACTCACAAATCCGCTTTTGTATTTCTCTGCCGTGGCCGCTGGGGAGTCCTATAGGGCTACGTCGGTAATGTTTTTGGATAAGTGGAGGCCTTATCATAAATGTTTGGCCTTGAGATATGTCATTGTGGGAATGAAACAGAATCATACCCTTCAGCTGTGGGATCTTGCTCTAGGCCGACCAGTGCAAGAAATTAATTTTCCCCAAGAGAGCGATACCGATGCATTGTGTTCAGTTGTCTACCATCCAATGACTGGTATCATAGTTGTTGGGAATCCGACGAGGAATTCAATCTATTTCATCCATCTGTCGGCACCAAAATACAATCTACCACCTATGTCACAAGCACAGTACGTTGGTGGGCTTGCCGCTAAAGATCCTACAATACCGAAACCGGATGCCACAGCTATTTTAAGTGGGCTGAGGGAATACTCCTTCGCCACAAAAGGACAATTAATGAGTTTAGATATCCTTGATGCATCTGAGACTGAAAGTCAAGGAGAGTTCCCGCCATTATTTGAGCTTTATGTCGCGCATAGCAAAGGGATGACCACTTTGAGTGTCTTTAAAGAGGACCTAGGATGGGATACGAAGAACAGTGTCAAGACTTCTGTCGATGCAGTTAAAGCTGGGATTTGTAGCCTTTCGGCTCTTGCAGCGCCGCCTCCCCCAGATTCTAGCGAGAAAGCCATTTCTGAAAAAGACGTGAAGAGTGACAAGAGCGCTAGCAGCGATAAGGCCGACAAGACGGAAATTGCCGAGCCCCAAGCACCTCAAGGACCAAAAACTGTGGCACCTGAAAGTGCTGTGGCAGAAATGCCACTACCACCACCAAAACCAGAAAACGTCAGCCCTATTCAGAATTTTAAGAAGCCTGAAGTTTTCGAGGAGAAAGCCGCTATGAGTACTAATGGAAGTGTAAAGAAGAAGGGAAAGGGTAAAGGAAATGCAAATGCGGCATCAGCTACAGCATCCTCTTCGGTCGAAGGATCGAAAGCTATTTCAACATCTTCAAAGGGTTCATTTACAGCTAATGAAGCTGAAAACCTTGGAGTCTCTACCGCGTTTTTAGATCGTGAGATCAAGAAAATTGAGAAGACTGTTTCCTCTGAATTTTCAAAGGTGATGAGTAGGGAGCTAGAGACTCTGTGTAGGTGTTTTTTTGCAAAATTTTCCGAGTTATTATGCTAATTTCACCATTAGATCGTCGTTTTGATGAGGATAAAAGGATTCAGCAGGCTGCTGGGGACGCAAAGCAGGATGCTATTCTCAGACTTCTTTCTAGCACTCTCACAGAAAATGTAGAGCAGGTAATTGGAAGGATTGTCATGAACAACATCCAAGGAACTGTCCTACCTGCTATTGCAGACGTTACGTCTCAAGCTCTTGACAGAAGGCTGGGGGAGAGTCTTACTAGATCTGTTGGAGAGGCTGTTCCAGCCGGGTTACATGCTGTGATTCCGGAAGTTATCAGGAGAACTTTATCTCAACCCGAGTTCCTTGCTAGGATTTCGGACTCTATTTCAAAGCCGCTTAGTCAAGCAATTGAAAGCGAATTGTCCCGAGCCATGCAAACAGCGATCATTCCAGCTTTCCAACAGATTGCCATCGAAGGAGCCCAGAAAATTGTAATGGAACAGGAACGGAAACAACATGAGATGATTGCAGCGATGGAGCGGGTACACCAACAAGATTCGCAAAAGATCGATCAACTTATGGGACTCGTCGGTGTGGTTAAGACAATGTCAGATAATATTACTGCCATGGCGAAATCTCAAGCCGAGTTTCAGGAACAGGTTCAGAGAGCGCAGGCGGAGTATGTCCAAGCGTATGAGGGGGCTAGTGGTGAGCAAGATGTTCAAGCTCATGCTCCTAGGGTTCCTACCCCACCGCCCCAACTTTCACCCGAGGAGCTAGAAGCGCAGCAGATCGAAGACTTGTTAAGGAACGGAGGGTATGAGGAAGGAACTATTAAGGTAAATACCTAAAATAAAAGAACATAAAAGGGTACGTGAACACGAACTAATAAATTTTTGTATAGTGGCTTCAATCGAAGGAACGCCAGGCAGAACTGTTTGACGAGGTGGTTGTGAGGTATAGATATGACTTCTTACCAAATCTGAGCCAGCTTGTACTGCTGTCCGTTTCAGCTGCAGTCAGTGTAAAATTCGACAACAAGGTCTTTGAAAGATTAAGTTGGCTTGAAGGCGTTTTGGTGGTTCTTGATCCTATGGTAAACCTACCCATTACTACAAGTAATATATACGAATCGAGGTTGACATGACTTTTTAGGATCCTGAAATCCATGAAATTTGCCACAGGATTATGGCTGTTGTTGTGCAGAGGCTCGAGCAACTGTACATGAGAACTGCGGAGCGAGACCATTCGGATCCAATCCTTCACAGGATCCCGGCCATTGCACGCAGGGCAAGAGAGCTATCCTCCTTGGCGGCTTAATCTTTTCCCTATCTAATTGTGTGCAGATAACTCCCTTTCTTTCCTCTTAAAGATTATACAAGGATTCAGAAGCTGTTGTGGGAGTATGATTGGCGTTGTGTTTTTCTTTTCTTTTTCAACTTCTGGAAATGACCAAGTAGGTGACTGTTTATGGATGGAAAATTATGTTTCTGTTTTTCTTACATTGTTACAATAAAAAGAGGAAGGTGTGAGAAGTGAGAGTCTGGGGCTGGTGGATGTAGTCACGAATGTTTTTCATTGATTTCTACAGAACTGTAACTACTATTTCTTTAAGCTTACTGGTCTTTTGAATTATTTCTGTATCTGTATGCTTGTGCGAATATACTTGGTGCAGATAAAATTCCTTTCCTAGTAAGAGTTTTTGATTTGTCCCCCTACTATACCTGCATGTGGTTTACTTATACTTTTTATTGTATATTGGTGGGTATAAAACTACAGAATGTATGCCTAAACGCCAAGCCAGAAACGTGTTATGATTCGCGTACCCCAGCAACTGGATGGTTTCCCTGGTGATCTCCCGTGTTGTTCTTCCGTCCTCACGTCACCCCGCTGAACATCCCCCACCTTTCCAACAAGCTATCAACTACACACCTGTGCCCTACAAGAAGCCAAGCCGCCACAAGTAGACCAAGCATATCTCGCCACCACATACTAGGGGAATGGCTTCGTTCATGAACACAATGTTTGACTCCTTTCCCCTCATTTACGTATATCAACAAGAAGCTCATTATTTGAATAGGAATCCTGCTGTTAGGAACCAAAAGACCAGGGCGCCTTTCAAGCCAAAATCATCTAGTCGTGGCTCAAGCAGTTATCAGCTAAGGCAATATGCAGAGCAAACGCTGGGATCAGGGAGCTTAAGGAAGGTAGTGAAACTACCAGAGGGAGAGGATATTGATGAGTGGCTAGCGGTCAACGGTTCGTGAACCTTACTCTATTATGCTAAGAGATATACTAGGGTTTATTTTGGGATATGAGGTGGTGGGTGAAGAGTATAGGGTTTGAGACTAACAGTTAGGGGTTAGTCGTGGATTTCTATAACCAAATCAATCTCTTGTATGGTTCTATTACGGAGTTTTGCTCACCAACAACATGTCCAGAAATGAAGGCTACAGATGAGTATGAGATTCCCCTAAGCCCAGGATTTTATGACTTTTAAGAGTACTTTTAAACATACCCACGGAAAAACAAAGTGCTGATTAAGGTATTTGGGTAGATTCGAGTATCTCTGGCAGGATCAAGGAAAGTTCAGAAAGCCTACAAAGATGCCAGCACCGGAGTATATCGAGCATTTGATGGCCTGGGTACAAGATTATATCAATAACGAATCAGTTTTTCCTTCAAGGATAGGTATGTCATGTTTCCTTTGTGTTTCCATTGTGTTTCCACTCCCTTTTTTTTCTAGGCGCTTAAGAATGTATATACCTAACCCCCAACAGGCGTTCATTTCCCCAAGAACTTTCAAACAACTGTCCGCCAGCTCGTCAAACGCCTCTTCCGCGTATATGCACATATATACTGTCATCACTACCCCGTGATCGTAGCACTAGGACTCGATCCGCACATGAATACCAGCTTCAAGCACTACGTTCTGTTTATCAAAGAATTTGATCTTGAGTCTGGGAAAGATTTTTACGGTCCGTTATCAGACATGGTTGAGACGATTCTCAAAACCGACAACTAATTGGTGACTGGGATCTACGGATGGGCAAATTCGTTTCTTTTTCTTTTCTTGAGAGTGTACGATAGATGGTTGCTTACAATGGAGTCGGGTTTCTTTAATTAAATAAAGTGCCATAATGCGCGATAATAGGCATAATGATAACGCGCAGTAATGGTAGTTTCGGAGTTTCACAAGTAGTAAGACATAAGCGAGTGACAACACATGATTATTATGGAGCGAGTAACCTCCCTTCAAAACCATACTTATTCCTGATTATCAGTCCAATAAATATGTATCCTGTTGGCAGATATTTTAGAGGAAACTTTTATATCAGAAGGGTTTGTAATGTAAGATCTGAGACAAACAAGTAGAAGTAAGTGTAACTCCCGGCGGAAGCTTACGGAGATCTTTCTAAGCTGCTCATATTCCCTCTTTATAAATAATTCCATGCGAGTTTCTTGTCCCCATCGGAAAATCTAGGTCTTAGTCTTTATGCCTCGAAGAGAAATGTTTGACTAAGGTACTAGATGTCAGTAAATCTCATCCCATTGTCTAGAATCCCTAGATTCAAGCGGGGAGGCCTAAGCCCTAACCTTTAAAACTGTCGCTGAATAAAGGGGTTTGGATTGAATGTTGGTTTTTGCACTCGGGATGAGTGGGACTCAGCATATCCTCTCAGCACCTGTACGAATCTTTTCTGGTGTTTTATAGCTATATCGGTTGCATTCCTTCCACCTTTATCCATGAGCATGCAGTCTGCGCCATTCTCTATCAACAGCTGGAGAACACCTTCCTGCCCTTCTTTTATCGCAATATGCAGTGGTGTCTGCTGGTAAATAGAATCCGGTTGGTTTATGTTGGCCCCACCCTCGACTAGCATCCTCGCAATCTTAACTTGTCCTCTCTTTGTAGCAATATGTAATGCTGTCCGACCATCCATGCCCCTCGTATTAAGATCAGCACCATGGACTACCAATTCCCTAACTAACCCCTCGTCTCTAGAAAATACTGCCTCAAGCAACGCAATGGTCGAGTTATTGCCTACTCTAAAAAAACTCGGCCGCTTATTCAGGATCATCATGATGATTTCGCGGTGGCCATATGTGCTTGCCACGTCGATTAATGACCGGCCGTACGGGTCACGCTTGGTTGTGCTTGCCCCGTAATCAAGCAATAGCTGAGTGACCTTGTTGTCTCCTCTCAATATAGCCTCGTTGAGTGCTGTCCGGCCTGATGTATCTTCAGAATCGATAACCACACCATTCTCAAGTAGTAAACGAGTCAACGGCTCATCACCCCTCGATACAGCCCAGTAGAGTGCGTGCCAATGATATTGCCCGAACCCAGGCTGTAGTGTGAGATTTGCCCCTTGTGATAACACGAATTGAATTGTTATTTCGGTGTTGTTGTTTGGAATTCTTTTAGCGAAACCAGGGCGAACATCCATGATGCTAATGCCATAAGATTTCTCGAGGAGTGTCCCAATTAACCTTTCGTTTCGATGGACTGCACCGTAGAAGAAAGCTCTCATTGCCCGGTCCTGGTCCTGGGCAGCTATTCGATAGAGGGTAGTGATGAGTGGGCCATAGAAGGTACGGTTGGTGAGAATGAGAGAGTAGATGTCTTTTAGATTGTTTGATTCTGTTGCTATTAGGAGGAGGAGTTCGTTTGGGAGACTTAGGAACGACATTTTTGTATTTTTTTGTTCTTGTTGTGGTGAGTGCCTACCCAAGGGCTTGCTGTGCTATACTGTGCTGTACTGTAGATCTGTGGGGAGGATATCTTGGGGCCTCCCATTAAGATAACATCCCATATCTATGGCGTTAGCCTTGATTTAGCCTAGGGAATACTGCACATGAACAGATTTGGAAATAAGCGCATTACGGTTCCACAAGAAATGGATGGGGTTATCCAAATTTAAGGATATTAACTCGTAGCCTTCATTGATTGGTTCTGAAGGGTCTACCCTAATTGCCTAATTCTATGTTTTTATTTCCAAGACCTTTTCGATGAATACACTGAAGAGTCATAATGATTTTCTAGGTAATAGTTCACTTTTATTACCCAAGTTGGTGGTATGTGCTTAGTTAGCGCTAACATTAGGGATGAAGTTCCAGAACCTAGTCTTATTCTATTTGATATAGAGATATGTAGATAGAATAAGGTTCTAACTTCTGACAGGAGGAAGTTCCTAGATATATATGTGTGTGCTTATTTAAGTTCTATTCTACTCTTAATCTCATAACGTTTATAGAACATGGTGTAGAGACAAGACTATAGATTCCATTAGCAGAGAGTTGATAGAGAATAGCGAGATAGCTTATATTAGGTTCTACACGTGCTTGTAAAACTAGGGGAACATAACGGGTATACATGTAGTATAGCAAGACTAAACAAGTACGGTATTACATGTAGTAACAAGCTAGTGCATAAGAAATGACTAAGTTGGTTAGCTTCAATTTTCAACGGTAATAGACTACAGCTAGTCGCTGGAGATTACTGAACTGTACTCCTTAATTTTACTTTCCTATACTCACTTTCATTACTCTAGCCATGTGCATGTTTTATTTATTTATAGATCTTTAGATTAGTCGAAGGATATGAGTTAATCCTTATCAATGGTAAGCATTTCACGTGCGATAACGAGTATGCTATAGAAGTCTTCTGTTGTAGAGGGTGGACCGTTATTAGCAGCCTATTCATCACCTCACCAGTACTCTAGTAAGAAAACAGGATTATAGGAGAAGAATGATGTAGGAGAAGATATATATATATATTAATATACTATATTAGGGGCTTAGGACGAGTGGGTGAGAGGATAAGGTATATGGACATTGGGATCTAGTACTCTAAACGCAACTCTACTCTTGTTTATTAATTTTTTCATAGCTCATAAAGGCTCTAGTAAAACCCAAACTTCTTATTACTAAGAAAATGAATACTTAATTAAAAGGATAAAAATGTTATGGCTAGTTTAATCATGGTATAAAAAAGAATACTATTATTCTCTGATTTAAGGAGTTACTTGATTGGAATTCCCAGGGTACATAAAAGAAGTAAACAGAGGAGGTAAAAAGGGAAAAGGTGTAGTTTTAGCGACCAGACAGTGAATAGTATAGAATAGCATAATGACAATACAAACCGAAGCATCGAAAAAAAAGTATGTATGAAAACCCATGCTATTCCCAAAAGAAAAAATTGAATGGTTTTGATCTCCCTATTTTTGAGTTCCCAGAATCTTACCATCCCCACAAGAAAAATGAAAAGGAAAATAAACACCCCATGACCCCGTTTTATCAGCCGAAAAAGTTATGAATAGGAAATAAAAATAGTCTTTTCTTGTCTTACAGTCATCCTAGAATATCTTGAGGCCATTATATTCAGCTAGCAGCAATAGCGATGGTCTGAAGGGGTGCTCTCTCTGCGCGTCCAAGAATCTCAACAGGGTGCACGTTTCTGTGTACAATTCCTCCAGTGACTGGTAGTTGTGTAGAGTCCATGAGATATTGATCTACCTCACGAGCGCACTGTCTCCCTTCGTTGATACCCCTAATACCCTATTAGTATACTACTCCCTCTAAAACCTTAAGGGTGATATAGCTTACCAGACGATCAAGCTTTGTCCTCTACGGCAATCACCAGCAGCAAAGAGACCTTCTTCGGAGGTTGAGTAGCCTCCAGGAGGTGTCTTAACGTTCTTCCTCGGATCCCTCTCTATACTCCCCAAGGCCCTATCCTCAGGCCCCAAAAATCCCATCGACAAGAGCACAAGGTCTGCAGGGAAGAACTTCTCTGAGCCCTCAACTTTTTTCATATCCCAACCACCACGAGGGCTCCTAGCCCATTCGACACGAACAGTATTGATGCCTTTGACATGTCCATTTCCATCACTAACAAACTCCTTACTCATAACACAATATTCGCGCGGATCTTGCCCATACTGAGCCTTAACTTCAGAATGGCCATAGTCAATTCTGTAAACCTTGGGCCACTGAGGCCATGGGTTGTCGCGTGCCCTTTCGTTTGGCGGCTGAGGAAGAAGCTCGAAATTTACCACAGACTTGGCTCCATGGCGGACAGAAGTACCAATACAATCGTTACCAGTATCACCACCGCCAATGACGACAACATGCTTGTCCTTTGCCGAGATGTATTCGCCGTCTTTGTGTTCGGTATCAAGTAGCGATTTTGTGTTTGCATGAAGGAAAGTCATAGCAAAGTGGATGCCCTCTAGGTTGCGGTTGGGGATCGGAAGATCCCTAGGAACAGTTGCACCAGTAGCAAGAATTGTTGCATCATTTTCTGCTTGGATATCGGCCATTTGGATGTCTTTGCCAACATGAACACCAGTCACAAATTTGATACCTTCTGCTGCCATGAAATCGGTCCTGCGCTTAACAATAGACTTGTCTAGCTTCATATTCGGGATACCATACCTATATTGCAAAATATTGTCAGTAGCTGGAGTGAGGAGGGAATGTAAAGAATACGAACATTAACAAACCACCGAGACGGTCTGCGCGCTCATATACGGTAACTAAATGTCCAGCTTTGTTGAGCTGATCGGCGGCAGCTAAACCAGCGGGCCCAGATCCAATGATAGCGATCTTTTTCCCAGTGCGGACCTCTGGTGGGGTAGGAACCATCCAACCCTTCTCAAAACCACGATCGATAATTGCACACTCAATACTCTTGATACCAACTGGGTCCTCATTGATTCCAAGCACGCAAGCACCCTCACAAGGGGCAGGACAAACACGGCCAGTGAATTCTGGGAAGTTATTCGTTTGAAGTAGTTTATACAAAGCATTCTTCCATTGATTTTGGAATACTAATTCGTTCCACTATAATAATCAGTTAGTTAGCTATTTCAAATAAACTTTAGAGGCGAAATTGACCGACCTTAGGAATGATGTTAGAGATAGGGCAACCAGTATCGCTCTGGCAGAAAGGAACACCACAATCCATACAACGCGCAGACTGGTATTTGAGTTCGTCCTCATCGAGACGCTTAGAAAGTTCAGCCCAATCCTTTGTACGTGTCTTTGGGTTTCGGTATTTCTCGCTACGGCGGGCATAAAGCATGAAACCTTTAGTCTTGTTAAGAACCAGCGCTGACTTCTTTTTCTCAGCTTTGGTGTCCAAGATACTATCTTCAAGATCGGTCATAGCTGCCTCGTGTTTATGCTTAGCCTCCGCCTCCTTTGCCTTTGCCAGCATCTTTTCATGTTGCTCACGAGCTGGGTTGCCAGGGAGTAGAGAGAGAGGATAAGTGTTTGATCTTGCTGCTGCTAATTTAATAGCTTCTTCCTCAAGAACCCTCTTGTAGTCAGTGGGAAGCACTCTCACAAACCGAGGGAGAGCTCTTCTGAAATCCAAGAGAACCCGCTTAGCGAGCTCGGATCCCGTATACTGGTAGTGATCTTCAACTAAACCACGAACATAAGAGATCTCGTAGGGGTCGGTGATTTCTGAAAGTTCAACCATCTCCATGTTCACCTTCGAGCGGAAGTCTTGCTTCATATCCAAAACGTAGGCAATACCACCGGACATACCAGCAGCAAAGTTACGACCAGTTTCACCCAAGATGAGCACCCGCCCCCCAGTCATATATTCACAACCATGATCACCGACACCTTCGACAACCGCAGTAGCGCCCGAATTTCTTACTGCAAAACGCTCAGCAGCAACACCACGGAAGAAAACTTGACCGGAAGTAGCGCCATAAAGACACACGTTTCCAACAATGATGTTCTCCTCTGCCTTATAAGTAGCGTTGCGCGGTGGGTAGATAACGACTCGGCCACCTGACAACCCCTTTCCAACATAATCATTGGCATCCCCCTCAAGCTCCAAGGTTACACCAGGAGCCAGGAAAGCACCAAACGACTGGCCAGCAGACCCCTTAAGGTTAACATGTACAGAATCTGGCTCCAAACCAGCCTCGCCCTTAAGCCTACTGATTCTATATGATAGGGTTGCTCCAAGTGCACGATCGGTATTAACGATATCTGACTCTATGCGAGTTGGAATTCCCTTATCGAGAGTGTACTCTGATTCATCAATGAGCTTATTATCAAGACGCACGTGCAGGCGGTGATCTTGCTTTCGGACGTTGTAAGTTGCAACATTAGGGCGGAGAGTGTGAGCAGGAGTGAGGATCAGAGACAGGTCGATATTTTTGGTCTTCTCAGTCATAAGATCCTTACGAACGTAGAGTTTCTCCGAATGGCCAATCATCTCATTGATAGTTCTGAATCCCAGTCTCGCCATAATGGCCCGAAGTTCATTGGCAACATAATAGAAGAAGTTGATGACGTGCTCGGGTGTCCCTGTGAATTTCTTCCGCAACTCGGGATCCTGCGTAGCGATACCAACAGGGCAAGTGTTCAAGTGACATTCTAAGTAACTGTTAGCACTTCGTAAAAAGAAACTCGAGCAAAGAGTACAAACTTCTCATCATGATACATCCCATCGCGATGAGGGGCGTAGTTGCAAATCCCCATTCCTCTGCACCTAACAAACAGGCGATGGCAATATCACGTCCTGTGCGCAATTGGCCATCTGTTTGTACAATGACACGGCCACGCAAGTCGTTTAATACAAGTGTTTGGTGAGTTTCGGCCAATCCAAGTTCCCACGGTAGTCCAGCATATTTGATACCAGTCCATCTAGAAGCACCAGTACCACCATCGTGTCCAGAGATGAGAATGTGATCAGCCTTGGCTTTGGCCACACCAGATGCAACGATTCCGACGCCAGTTTCAGAAACAAGCTTGACCGAAACACGAGCCCGAGGGTTAGCACACTTCAGGTCATAAATGAGCTGTTTTAAATCTTCAATGGAATAAATATCATGATGAGGGGGAGGAGAAATCAACCCAACACCTGGGGTAGAGTGGCGTGTCCGTGCGATAGATTGCGAGACTTTGTGCCCAGGAAGCTCACCACCCTCTCCAGGTTTTGCTCCTTGAGCCATCTTGATTTGAAGCTCGTCTGAATCTGCCAAGTAGTGAGATGTGACACCAAAACGCCCAGAGGCAACTTGCTTGATAGCAGACCTCATCGTGTCACCATTTTCCATGATATTACTTCTTTCAGGATCTTCGCCACCTTCACCAGTATTGGATTTTCCGCCGAGCCTATTCATCGCGATAGCAATAGTCGAGTGAGATTCCATGGAGATTGATCCGTACGACATAGCACCAGTACAGAATCGGCGAACAATCTCGGTCCATGGTTCGACTTGGTCGATAGGGACTGGCTTAGATTTCTCGAAGTTAAAGTCTAACAAGCCCCGCAAAGTGCAGTTCTTGATTTGCTCATACTCAGAAAGTGAGTATGCTTCGTAGGATTTGTCGTTTTTCGTGCGTACAGCATCTTGGATGTTTGCGATACTAACAGGATCATTGACGTGGGCTTCACCACCATCACGCCAATGATACTCACCTGACTCCGGGAGACCAGGAAGAGATACGATTGAACGACTCGGGTACCCCAACTCATGGAAAGCAAATGCATCTTGCGCAATATATTTGAATGTGATTCCCTTTATGCGTGTCGCTGTTCCCGTGAAACATTTATCGACAACAGAGTCATCGACACCTAATGCTTCAAAAATCTGTGCACCTTTATAACTCTGTAAAGTTGAGATACCCATCTTACTCATGACCTTCAAGATACCCCCGTCGCAAGAATGCTTGTAATTATCGACGATCCTCTCATCTGAAAGACCTCCCCTTATCAACTTCTCACGGTTCATCTTCAAGATACACTCCAACGCAAGGTATGGGCATATAGCATCGGCACCGTAGCCCAAAAGTACACAAAGATGATGTACCTCCCTCGCTTCAGCAGTCTCAATGATCAAGGCAATCTTTGAACGCACTTTGTTGCGGATAAGGTGGTGGTGAACTCCTCCAGTAGCAAGAAGGGCAGATACAGCAACACGGTCGACAGATGTGTTACGATCAGAGAGAACAAGTACTTTATACCCTGCCTTAACAGCCTCACTTGCTTGATTGCAAATCTCATCGATGGCATTGATATAACCAGGCACTCCCTGATTCTTGGGGAAGGTAATATCGATGGTGTGAACTGTCCAGTCATTATGATATTCCTGGATCCTGTTCAAGGCATTGAATTCCTGAAGGGAGAGGACCGGGGAAGGCACGAGTAGGCGATGGCATTGGGAAGGATCAATTTCAAGAAGATTTCCCTGAGGCCCGACATAACATTCAAGAGACATGACAACAGCCTCACGAATAGGGTCGATTGGAGGATTTGTGACTTGCGCGAAAAGCTGGCGGAAATATTCGTACAAAAGACGAGGCTGGTTTGCTAAGCAAGCCAACGGACCATCATTACCCATAGATCCAAGTGCTTCTTTTGAGTCCGCAGCCTATATATATGCATTTAGTACAGCTCTAGTTAAGCGGACAAAGAGCCATTGCTTACCATTGGTCCTAGCAGCAAGCTGACTTGCTCAAATGTATACCCAAACGCAAGCAATCTTTTATCATTTTGTAAGCTAATATCATCCAATTCAGGATCAAGGAGCACGCCAGAATTTTTCAAGCCATCCTGAATCTTTGGGAGAGTGATTAACTGCTCCTGCGTCCAGGCGGTAAAGTCGAAGCGAGACGAAACTTGCATCTTCAACTCCTTATCGTCAACAATACGCCCCTCAACAGTATCTACCAAAAGCATTCTCCCAGGCTGTAGTCTGCCCTTCTGAACGACCCGCTCTGGCTCAATTAAGATAGTACCAACTTCAGATGCACAGATAATGCGATCATCGTCAGTTACATAGAATCTACATGGCCTCAAGCCGTTTCGATCCAATGTGGCACCGCAGTACCTCCCATCTGCAAATGTGAACAAAGCTGGTCCATCCCAAGGCTCCATCAAGCAAGCAGCCCACTCATAGAAAGCCGCCTTCTTAGGATCCATCTCTTCATTATCTTGCCAAGCTTCGGGAACCAACATCATGACAGCCTCTGGCAAAGAAAGAACACCGTTGATAACCAGCAACTCAAGTACATTATCAAATGCTGCAGAATCGGACCCCCCAACTTCAATGATTGGATAAAGCTTTTCAAGATCCTCACCGAAAAACTCTGAGCGCATCCGCCCCTCACGCGCATGCATCCAATTCTTGTTTCCCCGTAAAGTATTAATTTCGCCTAAACCCGAATTAGAAAACACAGCTAATGTTCTAGAATTATGGAACCTCTACCGTTGTGTGCAGCCCATCTTAAGGGTTGAGCACGGTCCCAACTAGGGAATGTGTTTGTGGAAAACCGGGAATGAACGAGTGCAAAGTGAACCGCAAAGTCAACGTTTACCAGGTCATGGTAGTAAGTATATACCTGAACAGGTGCCAGTTGGCCCTTATAAACAATGTTTTTATTGCTCAAAGAGCAAATATAAAACCAATTGTGAAGGCCGATTTCTTTAGTGCCAACTTTTCGTAGTACGTATAGCTGTCTTTCAAAGTACTTCTCATCAAAACTCGAATCTATGTTTTCAGGCTTGTTTCCTTCGCCATAGGAACTCTTGAGTACAACGAATGGTTGAAGGATCTTTGGCTCTCGAGATAAGGCAGCTGGTCCTAGAAGAGCACTATCACGAGGGACATCCCTCCACCCTAGCACACGAAGGCCATATTGTTCTGCAACCCTCTCAAAAGTTGCCTTGCTTCGGGCAAGAACATCCTCATCTGGTTTAAAGAATAGATTACCAACAGCGTATTGGCCTTGTGGAGGTAATATGAAGCCTGTGGTCCCGGTGAACTCTTTCACGAAGAACTTGTGGGGAATAGAGGTCATGACACCAGCTCCGTCTCCGTCCCTAGCATCAGAACCGACAGCTCCTCGATGTGTCATGTTGCATAATAAGCTTCGTGCATCACTAAGGATCTTATGACTAGCAATACCCTTGATGTGCCTAAACCAAGAAATATTAGTGAAAGTTTACGGAAGAAAGGATGGAAACGACTCACGCAGCAAAGCCTACACCACAGGCGTCCTTCTCAAGCTCAGGATCGTAGAGACCCTGCTTCAGTGGTAGAGTACCAGCCCATGACTGGTTCTCAAGCGTATCCTGGTATTCGTAGACATTTGTAGGCTCCTCTTCAATGATGTCGTATTCAGATTCGTAGGAGGGGGCCATCCTTCGGCGAGGATTGTTGACGAGATTGCGAGATACAGTCGCCTTACTTCTCCCGCCCGTAGAATATTAACAGCTGACCACAAATTCTAGCCTCTCTATCGTACGCTATGGCTTTATCTGAGTGGTTTCGGATTCAATTCAGCTGTAGCAGACTATGTTAGATGATGGTAAATGAATTTTTTTTGGCAAAAATTACTCTTCAACAGCACTTGTAATATGAACAACACAAACCTTATCTAGAGCTGCGAGACAGAAAGTTGGAGGGTTGGGGGGTTTCCTCGCAATAAGAGCTTTGGGCGGGGTATATACACCCAATCCCCACGGAGAATATTTATTGTGGTGCTACAGCAAATAGGAGCAGGCAATAATCAAGGAGGGGTGATCCTTTGAAAGAAGCGAGCCTGTAATGGCAAATCTGCTGCTTCACCTCCAGAGGGTGTAGTGGGGATTCAATGGTGGGACAGTTACTGCGCGATAACGTCAAAATAATTAGCAACGGTGGGAGATAAGCGGTTATCACAGCACTGGGCAGGGGACTCAAACAGTCCAGGAACCCTCGAGATGACGTTTTCTTCCGATATCTCTGCTCTTTTTTTTCCTTCCCGTTCTTCACTGTGAGGGGACACTACCGGGAAAAGACAAAGGCGGAAAGTACCTCCTGACTTTGAATAGTGGGGGGAAACAAGAAATAAGGTAAAAGGGACCAGAATTCCTACGAGGAAGCACGCCAGCTTTAAATACCTAGATATCAGGGGAATGAAAAGAAACGAAAATTTAGATAACCTGATGGAGAGTGAAAATTTTTAATCGCATCTATGATCGGGTTCGATTTTGAACACGTGAAAACAAAGACAAACACCACCCTCTAAATCAAAGCGGGGAAGCACAAGTGCTCTGCAATTTACTATTAGAACGAGGGTTGTTTGCTTGGTGGTTGTCTGTTGACGAGAACCATGTGCATACTGGACCCATCCACCCCACGCATTTGATCCAATCACGGACACTGCATTTGCGAGATCTATGACGGCAAACACTGCCTTTTCCGGCTCCGCAACCCTCTCAGTAAGTCGTTTAAGGTGCGGCTACTTTGTGGAACCCGGGCCTGCATTCTTGGGAATCTTTCTCTCCGTAGGCAAGCCCCAAATGCGGACCCTCTAGAGCCGCAGGTACGTACACTCTGCCTAGGTACACCCCTCTCACCGTGCTACAAAATGAATAGTGTAATTCAACGCCCAACTGGAAGTGCAGAATCTGTGTACCCTAATGGTCCCGGTATTCATCCAGTTCGATCTATTCAAGTGGCCGCTACCATCGCTCCCGCTTCCCATCTGCATAGGTACCTCAGGGAAAGAAAAAAAAAGTGTGAAGAACCATTTCCCCACCCATGGGTACGAAAACGCTACCGGAGGGTTCACGGATTTCAGATCTCTGGTTTCGGGAGAACTCGGTTAGTCGAACCACAAAGACTATCCCGCTATTGGTCTCTCAATTTCGACTCCACCCCGCACCGCAATGCGTGTCTCTATCACGGACAACCGGCGTATCGGTTTCTCACCCGGCACCAATTATGAGTCATGGATTCTTAAGCTATGTTCACCGCTTTCGTTTTGCCTACGGTCTCAAAACCCTTGGTGAATATTTAGCCTTATTCCTCTAGATGTTGTATTCTTGGTTTCATCCGGATCATGTCATGTCATGGGTGGGACGCTCCGTTCAAAGAAGAGAACAACGCAGAGGTCACTAGTACAAACCTTCACGAAAGAAAATCTTTTTTTACAGCCTGAGGCCGTGTCTGCTGACAACTTTAAAAACACACATCAAATTAATTGCTGCTGAGTCGAGATCCTCGATGAACACTTCTCCGCGGAGCTTTACATCATATCATGTCGAGCGAACCCCGCGTTGCAATGCTATGTTCAGTGTGGAGTTGCAACTCGCGAATGGAAGCCCCGCCTCCAACCTACGCTGAAGTAAGTTACCACTTTAGTGCCGCCTCCAAACCGGCTTGACGGTAACCTGAGATCATCAGCCGGTGTTGCCATTCCTACCATGGGTGGGGACGGGACTAGAAATAACAAAATAAAGGGTTCAGGTCCCTTGTGCTAGGGAATAAGCAATAATCCGTACCCTCTAAGGGCTCCAACCCACCCGAAGAATACTGTGCCACACACGGCAGAGATAGACAACTGCTCTCGCAAATCGACAGCCTATTTTCTCCTCAGGAGCAAGTATGTGCATCTAGATCGGAAGAAATTTGTGGTGCCCCCTGGAAACCTACATCATCCCCCTACTGAAGGTACACTACATACAAATCACAAGAAAATTTGCGGATTATACCTATTGGCTACACTAGTCACATAAACATTTCTAGGACTTTCTACAATCGCACCCCCTCCCGGCACCACATCTACTAAATATTCTAAAAACTAAATTAAATCCCCAGGAAGAGCAGAGAATTACTTTAGAGCTCTAGTACTAATATAAAGCTTCTATTAAGAACAACCTAAAGTGAAACACTGAGAATTTAGGACTTTAGTCACCTTTTAGGTTTCAAAAGTAAACACTAATAATAGAACACCTGCTTGCCAGACTTAAATTTACAATATTACCAATAAAGCAATACTCTTTCTAATGATTCTTCACAGATAGTCACTCGATCTTGGCAGGAATGATGTTGTATCGCACAGGTGCCCTGTCACACTAATTATAATAAATTTCTGTATCTCGTTTACCTATAAAGATCGGACACATAACCGATCGCCCAATAATATAAAAAACTGCTTTTCCTTTGAAAGCTGAGACTCGTACAAAGTCTTGTCCGCCTATGTGTATAGTACATTGCCTAGACTCTTGTGAGATAAAAGCTATATGATCACGGTGCATCAATTCTGCCGAATACCGTGCATAGAGGTGCATTAAAAAAAAAGATCTGATTTATTTCTCTAAAGAGAATCGCGAAAAACTTAGGGGATCTGGGAACGAAAATTTACCGGTACCACAACGATTTTGAGAGTGCGGGGTTGAGCCAAACGAGGAAAGGGGCTGACGAGTGAACCAGGGGAGCGGGGGAGACGTTCCACAAATGACGAATGCGGGGAAGTATAGAGATAAATATCGGCGCTGTTGATTCTATTTGATGGACCATCTCATCTTTCAATAATATAAGTTATCTGGTATACACCCCACCGAATATGTCCATGACAGGATATCTAACCGGAGGTTTCTGAACCCCTCTCAAATCTCAAGACATGCACCTCAGACCTCAGCTGAACTGTGGCACGAACACAACAGACGATAAACGGTTCGGCACAGGGACTTGAATTCACATGGGTACTAGATCTCAACTCTAGATACAGTGGCCGAGTGATAATAAAAGCAACTAACTAGGAACACGATAAGCGACCCCATTTGAATCCTCATACGTGGGGGTCATGTCACACATGCGCGATAGAACAAAGTGGTAGCGGGAAGAATAAAGGTAGTAAAAAACACTCTACCTTGCGCCGGCGGCGGTCAATTTTTAGCTCAACAGGATAAATTTGCGTATATTCACGTACATTCAAATCCGATGTTTAAGAAGCCCGGCAATCTCCGGCCGCCGCTTCCCAAGTCGAGGGACCTATAATCGATGATTCGCTGTACTCTAGGAATCGAGATTGCAATGATTCGATATCCAATTCGATAGTAGTTTATGTGCATGATTAGATATCGGTGTCGTACTGGACGATGCTGGGATGTGCCGATGGGGATGTGCCGATGCACTACACATTTATTATGCGTGTCAAATGGCGGAGTACTCTAGCAGATGCGAAAAATTAAGATGAAGGATGGTGTGCTCGTATAAATTTAATGTGGTTTATGATCGGTATAAACAATCTGTATCGAGCGATTCAAACTCGTAGATTTATAGGATAGTGCAGTACCTTATATTTACAAAAACGCAGAAGATGGATTAAATCTCGATACAAAATACATATACATACATGTAGTATATGACATTCCAACTCCAATACGCCCCTTGGAAAATAGAGTAGGATCGGCCTTAATGAAGTGAGGAACCGAGTACTTAGAACCACATGTAGCAGCCGGTCCGGTATTTGAGAGGAAGCCCCGAAGTCTCCAGATTTCTACTCGGATATCAGATATGAGATAATCACCTACAAGCTTCGACATATGACTTGACCAGCTGAAATTATTTTTTAGATTTATTGATATAAAAACCTTGGTTTCGATTGGTGTATATATCATATATGTAAAATGTAGAGTACATGTAGTACAAGTTCCGCTGTGCAGCTAATGTACCACCGGCACGGGCACTAGCATCAGTGAACCCCTGTACATATAATTGATATCCGCTCTTAGTCTATATTTTGCAGGAGTTTGGAGGGTTGTCTCACGTGCCTTTTGCATACTACCCTTAAAACCTTCACATAGTACCCCGTGATCGACTAAAAATGAATTGGAGAGGCGAAGGTTTTGCTAATAATTAGTGGTCTTTCACTTGCAGTTTTCCCAGGACTAGCAAAATTTATACTTGAGTGCTCATCTGTTATAAATACATACATAACTTATAAATGTGGCTGTTTACGATGTGAGTCAAAATGGATATCACGTAACACCCCGTTATGAAGAGACCTAGAAAAGTGACTTATTACTTTATGATAGTATATTTACTAATCGGGGGTTTATTGTTTCTTTCTCTCGATGTAAGCAGGGTTTACTCTAGAAATGTATCTAGATCATATGTTCTCGGTCTCACTGCATTTTGATCCCCCCCCCTACCGGTATTTCTACTATTTTATGCTAGCTATGAGTTTTCAATCACCCAATTGATATCATATTTTAACAAAAACTTCACAAGACCAGTGTTCATTCAAATATATCAATAGGCCTCTTTTGTGGATGCACGTGTGTTTTGCTTACTCGCACATTTCTCATTCTCTACTTACATGTAGCTTGAAGGTATACATGTAAGAATTAAAAGTACACCATGTTTAAACAGTCAAGATATACACTTCTTGAATAGGGCTTAGCCCCTAATTTCACGATAGAAAATTCAATAGAGTATGATCTAAGGGTATATAGGATAGAATCTTGTTACTAGAATAGATATTAGATCAGTGCCGACAAAGGATACATGCTCCTACACGCATACAGCTGAAGATCTCAGATAAATACATGTACAGCCGCGTCCAATAAATTCCCGGAGCCCCCCCCCCCATAGCAACGGCAAACCCACAAACCTCAGTACCAAAAATGCTGGTATTAACGTGAGAATACATTTAAAATCTAAAGGGATTATCTAGAACACAAATGTAAGAAAAAAAGCCCAAGAAACTATCATCTTGGGTCACCAAGTGATGTGGTCTCCACCGAGTCCTATTAGTCATCACACAATACCTCTCTTTGTATCTAGGGCCTTTATGGTTGGTGTATTACCCACAGTAAATGACACCATTGCTATAAAGGGCTCTATGGATTAGTTGGACACACAGCTATACATAAGTTGGTATGAGATTATAGGGGCTGCTGACTCTCAACAAATACCACCGGTAGGACCATTGGCCTACCGGGAAAGGAGTCATACAATCGATGATGGCCTTGGCAACACGGGGTCGAACCATGAGGCCTGTGGTTCGACTCCCTGGGGAGAAGTAGTTCACCTACTACTCGACTAGCTATATCACCTAGCTATGTGGGTGAATGAACTCTTTTGTTGTCCCCATAGGGGAAGGGGGCTCTGGGAATTTATTGGACACGGCTGTACATGTAATATAAAACCCCCCCTCTCGACACTTTAATTATAATATTTATATAATACTATGATACTATAAACAAGAGGTACTATCGAATACAGGTACTGAATCCGAATACCCCCAATACTAGAAGAGCCATCTTTATGCTATATAAGAATCACCTAAAGAGAAACTAGCACCCTGGGGTTGTACCGCACAAACAATTTATGTACCCTAAGGAGTGATGCTATAACATGAGTCTATGGTCGAGTGGTTAAGACGCCTCGCTGCTTCTGTGCGATACAGTGAGATAACTAAAGCAGTCATCTGAAAGGATGGGAGACTCGGGTTCGAATCCCAATAGATTCTTTTTGTCTCCCCTTTTCATCCACATAACTAAGTATGTAGTGGGGGGGCTGTACTGTGTATAAACACTGTAGTCACCGTTCGTCACTCGATATACAAACTTCTAGCAACAGCACTTTCCTTTCTTTGCTTGCATTAAAGAAATTAGAGGCACTTAAAGACTAGCTGTAGTAATTAGTTTTATATTAGAAAGTGGATAGTGTAAAATAGGAACTAACGCTTATATTCTTAATCAGACGTGAGCATTCAAGTATGATCTAAGCAGAAACAGGCGTGTAGTGCAACTACATGTAGTCTGGTGCGACAAGTGAAGTGTGTAGCGTAATATTATCATATTCGAGAGACTATGCACCCAGTGAGTTGAATAAAAAAAAGAGAGGCACCATTAAGTAACACGTTATTTATAATCGATCGCAACACATTAAAAATAATATCGAGTGATATATTGTGACTCAATGTTCCACTTACAACTACCAAATCTGGATATTATATCACCTAATGTATATATACATGTAGTAAGTTTTATTTCTGTGTTAATTCGTATGTGGGTGTATATAAGCTCCGCCAAAAAGTTCTAAATATAATTCTAGGGATTTATTCAAACAATACAATATCACCGCGAGAAAGTCTTGGTCTTAATTGATTACCCCTTTAATTCCTTCAACTATAGTCACCAGCTTGTAGTTTCCCTAACATAAAACCTGAAACCCCAAATAGTTTCACTCTTAATATTAATTGTAAATCGCTAAACGACGTTAAGTCCGCTATCGCGTCGATCACGCTACGTACTTCCATTAGCTACATGTAGCCCAACAGAAACCCCGAGAACTACATGTATGATATGATATGATTAAATAGGGGTCTAAGGTCCAAGATCATGTTATGTGCATTATGGCCGAGGTATTCGAGTATAAAATGCTTGGTGACGCACTACATCTACTTTGTACGCGTCATGGCCTGCGTCTTGAGAAATCACTCGATACTAAGGAGGCGCGGCTCCCTCCTTTTCGATTCCACTAAGTGTGGAACTGTAGGTCATAGCACTAAAGTCCCACATCAAATAATTACTAGTCTGTTTGTGGATCTCTTTGGTACGCCTAGAGAAGGGCGTTGAGTTTGGCTTGTTTGTATAATAATAAAAAGTTGCCTATATACTCATCTGCATACACTTGAATTTTAAAAGTTAATACCTCACATCTGAGGTCTATTGTTTTATTCGCTCGTAAATGGTAGTTGGTGATGTTTAGAATACTTTCACGTACGGTCGATCTGCTTTGAATTTGAAACTCTAAGTGAGATTATAAAAGGTATAACCTGAACCTCCCTAACGCGATCGACATGACAAGCAAGAATTATGACCAGGAGAGTTAGAGCTTCATGTTGATTGTCAAGGTAGATGCTTGGAAATTACATGGGCTTTCTAAAAGCTTGAATTAACCAGGGTCTAGCTACATAGATTGATAGTTTCTGTTTTCTCAAAAGGCGCCTGTACTTTATTATGACTGGCTGAAATATCTTGTTACTGCTGATCTCTTCTTATAAGTACTCGTTTCATAGCTGTCGATGAATTTTCATAATTAACCATAGTGTGTCACAATACTGGAACTGATACCTGTGTGGTATTCGAAACCGGGTAGATTATAACCTACCTGGCACAAGAGTCAAATACAATGACATGAAATCTAGCGGCTAGGAAGAGTATGAGTATTCCTTGTCTGTATTATATACCCTTGGCAAAAAATATCAGAGTACCGAGTGTATTTACCGTGTATGTTGTACGCGTTTATAAAGACCGTAACAATTCAATCCGACCGGGCGATCTTCGGTCTTAAAACCGGGCGCGTACATGTAGCCCCCGAGATATGTAAATATGCAAAGGAAGCAAAAGAACAAATGTATGCTTACCAAGTGAAACAGATAGGGATTCTCTCCCCCACGCCGACGGAAGGATTAGAAAACAAAAGAAGCAATCAGAAGTCATGAAGTAAAACCTGCCGCAGAGTTACATGTAGGCTACCACCCCAAGATCGCCAGCACCTAGCGTATTTGGGCCCTTGGGGAAAAATTACAAAGAATATTAGAATATTAGCCGCCTTAATAAGAGGAGGCATTAACGAACAAGAAATTTGATCTCCATATTTGAGACTCGAGCCCATACAGTAGTTATATAGGAATCCCGCCTACTTATATGGGACTATGTGTGGGTGATCTAGGATTATCGCAGGCCAAAACATACTGGTGATGCATGTCAATCATGCCTTTGACAGGTGTAGACGAGAAGCTGCTGTTATTTGTGTCACGATGCATGTACTTTTTTACCTTACCCTAGGAAAGGGATGCATGTATCCACCGGAACCATTAGCGATTGCTTACTATACGTAATTTGTGCTTAAAGTTCCCACCAGAAAAACTCTGCAAAGCCGATTGAAGAACCGTACATAGGGAGTACTCCAGTTTATGCAGTAGCTTAATTACACCACTTTGTTGTTTTGCAGGAGCACACGCGTCCTGGTTGCCGAAAGACCTCCGGGACGAAGGGCCGGCTAGTGACAGTTCCTACAAAGTCCCTATCCCCTATGCAGGGAAAATAGCACTTTAGTATAGAGAAATAAAGAGAAAAAGAAAAAAAGAAAAAAAAGAAGGAAAATAAGGAAAATAAGGAAAATAAGAAAAGCGTTGTGTATACAAGGGACACTCTGCTATTAATATTTGATCGACTGGATATATATTGAGATGGTCAATGACGCGAGCTGTCAAAGACATCCTCAATCAACAGGTTAACATTTAAATGGGGGGCAGGGGAGAGTTTCATGGATGTTTTAGCCTCAAATTTCTGCCTGCCTTTCAAAAGGCCAAGACGCGGCCAGTAAACGTCATCACTTGTTGTGTTTTGTTGTTACATATGATTTTTTTACGCCTACCATCTCAAGCCAGCTTACGCAGCTTCCCCGCCGCCAAGAGATGTATATTAGCACATTTGGTGGTTAGTGGTTAGTGGTTACATGTAGTGATGGCGGTGCAGGCAGCGCCGGGCGGATAAGTTCCGAGTACCAAATGACGAAGTCCAGGTTACCCTCATTCAGTAAGCGCTAGCTAAGTACATGTAGCTAGGCACCCACTCTCTAGTTCTAGAAGCGCACATTATCGAAATGGTTTTTATCTGTGTGGTTGTGTTGGTGGTAGTACTCACTCTACTCTCTCTGGTATGTATCGTGAGCCCTCGATGCGAGAACGGTAGATGCAAAAAAAGCCACGCGGCTCAAGTGCTCTCGGTTAACTGGGCCGTGAACCAAACCAAGTTTCACGCTCCATTCAAACCTCCACAACACCACCACCATTATCACCACACAACCACCCAACCACCACAACCACCACTAGTGGTAGGACTACCAAGACCATCAGGAGATGACCGAAGATCTTTACTTGAATCGAGTTATTTGGCATGCAAAGTATCCATGAATGGTCCAACTAGTTAGGTGCTTAGTGATAGAGTTAAATCGTTAAATGACACTTCCAAGCAGTGCTAAAATAAACCTCATGGCAGTATCTGATGAAATCTAATCAGGTAGTAGCAACTCTCCCCCACAGAATAAAACCTGTTTGATGTTTCAATGTACATACGATTATGACCTCAAATTTGGACTATTCGCGCTTGTATTACCGCCTCCAATAGCAACCGCTGCCAAACCCCGTAAAGTAGGGAGGCCGAGGGGGGCTGTTACTTCCCAAACAAGTATCCAAGCACGAGGCGTCTCCCTTTTTTTCTCCCGCTCCCGCCTGGGATTCATGGAAAAAAAAGTCTTGGAAGTCTTGGAAAAAGACTTGGAATCTTGGACCGGGTCAGCCTTGCCCAAATGGAATTATTCCTCCTTCTACACTCTTGGAGGGACCACTCACTCATTCACTACTCTCGTTTATCCCCGTCGTCCACTAGTGTTCTTATCTATTAAGCTTGTCGCTCCTTTCCTTTCCCACATTCCTTTACAGCATCGTTTCTCGTTGCCAGCTATATATACCTACTGTCCTCCCTCCTAATCTTGATCTATACTGCACATAACACAGCCAGGGGCTTCAGTCATCATCTTCGTAATCTAGAAGGGCACGCGACAAGATCACTAAACCAATCTTCAACACCACCAGCTTTACGCCTACATACCTCACTATATAATCGCTACATCAGCCCAGTGCTAGCTTTAAGTTGAAGGATTCTACAAAAAAAGGGAGAAAGGTGGAATAAATACACAAATACACAAATATGCAGCTTCAGGTTCTTTTTCTGGGTTTAGTAACACTTGGTTCCGTTGTGTCGGGAGCAGCAGTCGTGAAACCACAGACAACGCCACTTCCAGATCCACCAAGTACAAAATACTTTCGTAAGTTTTCAAGAAAGTTGTTGCTTTAATACTGCAAGTTGCAAATTGTTAATTACTATTGTGTTACTAGATGAACCTGGGTTGGTTTTCCCTCACCTCTTCACCGGGGGTTCTCGCTAACAGGAACGCAGTCGGACAGATTTAACTGGTCATTATGATGTACGATACTTTAAAGAGGTGGTGGATTATGACGAGCGAAGAGATACTTTGACGCATTTAGCCAAAGCTTGGCTCCAGACAACTGCGAAGGAGGGAATCGAGACATGGATTGCCCACGGAACACTGCTCGGGTGGTGGTGGAGTGGAAACGTCAGTGATATAGTTATTGCACTTAAAACGACTATCAATGCTGACTGTTTTTTTAGATTCTTCCTTGGGATTGGGATCTCGACGTCCAGATGTCAGCAAGGACATTAACCATGCTTGGCGAGAAGTACAACATGACCCGACACCACTACACCTCGGAGGACGGCAAAGTGACACGAGAATATCTTCTTGACGTCAACCCATGGATTTGGGAGCGAGTTAGGGGTGATGGTAACAACATTATCGATGCGAGATGGGTTGATGTTAGGAATGGGCTGTATATCGATATTACGGGTATCGCCGAGACCAACCCAGAAACTCCTGGTGTCCTGAATTGCAAGAACTACCATAGGTATAAGGTGAGCAACAAAAATTTCCTTTGGTTTTCTGCCGAGTTACTATGAAAGGCTATATATATATATACCTATATTATTATCTTTTCTACTTTTTGTTTAAAGAGTATACGCTAATTAAGCCTTAATAGACCGACGATATCTGGCCCCTCCGTGACACACTCTTCGAAGGCGTTCCAGCAAAGATCCCATACAACTTTGACGAAATTCTCATGAAAGAGTACAAGGCGAAAGCACTCGTTGTCACAGAGTACGAGGGACACCGATGGAATACCCATACCAAAACCTGGGACCGAGCATCTGAAGTTCCTTCAGGAAGGGCAGCGGAAGATCTCATGAAGACAGTCCGGGAACCGGAAAAGTACTCGACCGTCGAATCAGGCGGCTTCTTTTATAACGCATTCAGGTTATTGCATTGGTGGTGATGATTTTTCTTACGTCTCAAAAGCCGTCTTTTAATTGTATATCTCCTTTCTATTTTCATAATTGGGATTTGGGATTTTGTTAGATTGGGTTGTATATTTGGCATTTTCTTTCGACCCGAAGGGCTCGGGGTGAGGACTCGATGGTTGCTTTTGCATTGGATTGGTGGTCTTTTGGTTTGGCAGCACTAGGATGAGTTATTGCTTATGGGGCTGTCCTTTTGGTAGGATGTATATTGGTGGATTTAGCAATTCACCGAATGGTCTTGGGATGAAAAGGAAGGGTGCTGCACGGCTAGCAGGTGGCGTCTTTTTTAAGCTTGGGTAATTCTTACCCGGGGACGGAGTTTTTTTGTTTTTATTCTTCTGCTTTTATTCGGATGGGTTCTTTTTTCTTACAGTCATTACGGCTCTTTGTTTATCATTCTTTTCTTTTTCTAAAAAACTTCCTTTGTAGTGTTTTTAAGAAGTTATAATTTTAAAGCAGTGGTTAAACAAAAAAAAATGACACAATAGATAATAGAGTTGAGAAAAATGATAGTTGCAGCAAGTTTCGTTGGATCATGGAAGCGATCGTTGGCAGTTGGCAATAATGACGTTAGTATTCCTTGGTGCAACGCTTCTGGAACCTTAAGAACCTCTTCAGAATCCCCCCGCAGATTCGGGTTCGTCCCTGCACGACATACGCCGTTAGACCTGAGGTTTCAAAAATGCCAGTTCCTAGACTGCACCGATTACGCCCTCCTTTGCGGCCTTCTACTCGCCTGCTGAGTAACTTTCCAGTACAGCCGACCCTTTTGCTTCTCCGGCGCCCAGCAACACCGCCAGTAGTATCACAGGAATTGCGCCACTACTCGTCTTGGAAAAAGCAACATAGACAATCTTTCTTCGAGAGGCTACGGAACTCTTGGAATGATACAAAAGTAGAATGGTATTCAATACCAGTTGGTCTAGGGATCGGCGTAGTGGCGTTTGCACACCTGAGGAATGTGCGTAACCGGGATAATAAGGAGGAGAGTGGATTCGGGTCTGGTGGTAGTGAATCCGGAAGTGGGAAGGGGATACGGCCTATGGGATCATGGTAGGTAGCTTCTTCTCCTTCACTGGAAAGAGCACAGGCCCTAATTCACGAGAACGGGCCCCACGCCATCTCCGAGACCTCAAGAACGAATAGCTAATTAGACGTTGTCCCGTAGGCAAGTTCAGGTCCTATCTACTCTCCCCCTAAAAGCGCTATCCTACTACTGGGGAAAATTCAACGAGATTCCTCTCCCGGTATTCCTCCGTGTTCCAGGATTCAAGCTCTATTCCTGGGTCTTTGGTGTGAATCTCGCCGAAGTTGAGGAGGACGATCTCCGCAGCTACAGGAACCTTGCGGAATTTTTCTATCGCCGGCTGAAGCCTGGCTGTCGGCCGATTGATGCACGGCTGGAATCTGTGGTATCCCCAGCAGATGGAAAGGTGCTGCAGTTTGGTGAAGTTTATGCAGGTGGGAAGGTTGAGCAGGTGAAAGGAATGACTTACTCGCTCGATGCATTGTTAGGGATGCCGGGCCCGACTCATAGCGAGGATAAATCACCAAATCCTTCGGCTTTAGTTAAAGCGAAGCTAGAGGGGAAGGGAATCGATCCCGAGACTACGGAGGCGAGGTATGGGAAGGGTGGAGATGGGGATAAGGACTCTGCAATCTATCAAAGTGATGAAGAGTTTGCCAACGTGAACAGGATATCATACACACTCCCGTCTCTCCTCTCTGGCGATGCCGATCAAAAGGCATCGACCGGCAATCCAGAACAGGATGTCTCAATGCCTAGTGATTCTAACACTGTTGCTGAGGTTGGAAGCGATTTGGCTAAGGGTGTAATGAGCTCTTGGTGGGGTGGGGATATAGAAGCACGGAAGAAACGTCTCTTCTTTGCTGTTGTCTACCTTGCGCCTGGGGATTACCACCGTTTCCATTCCCCGGTTAACTGGGTTGTTGAACGCCGTCGTCACTTTGCTGGAGAACTGTACTCTGTATCTCCGTACATCCAGAACAGACTACCGAATCTTTTTACACTGAACGAGCGTGTTGTGCTATTGGGTCGTTGGAAATATGGGATGTTCTCAATGACACCCGTTGGCGCAACTAATGTTGGCTCTATAAAGATCCATTTCGATAGAGAGCTACGGACGAATAGTCTCACCCATGATGCGACAAAGGCAGATAGTGAGGGTGGATTTGCGGAAGCGAATTACAAGGGTGCTAGTCTATTACTGGGAGGATACCCTGTAGCGAAGGGTGGAGAGATTGGAGGTTTCAACTTGGGTAGTACTGTAGTGCTTGTTTTCGAGGCACCAGGAAGCAGTGTAGGCGGTGAGCCTGGGATGGGAGGCTTCAGGTTTACTGTGCAAAGGGGACAATATATCAAGGTTGGAGAGGCTTTGGGAGTCGTTGAAGATTCATGAGGAGAGTAGCGGTTTTGTTGGCTTTCTGAAACATTCAATGTAGTGCATATAGGTTACGTATGAGAGTTTTCCCTGGAATTCAGATATCACTTAGAGGTTCAAAGGTAGTTGTTTATAGAGTAGTAGTCGTCTAGAGATACCACGGAATTCTTCAGAAGGAGTTGAGGGGGGAAATGTCTTCTATCCAATCGGATATCTCGCAGATATCAGATGACGCTAGTCAGTGACGTCTTTAAGCCCTTCTCAGCCTCAATGAATCACAACTACAATTTTCCGGTGAAGTGCGAACCCTACATATCGACTGCTACTAGTCGCTACATCTTACCTCTTTACCCAGTAGATTCTTATTATCTAAACCACCAGATAAACCCCTATCTTATCTCATAACCCTACAGTAGCAGCAATTGATCTATCCGGCTGAATGTGGAAGCCCGGCTTGCGAATTCGGCCGTTCGCGACGAGACTCTCTACGATAACGGTAGGACATCATGTCCAACGAGCATTTCTAGCCAGCGTTAGGTCATCCAACCAGCTCTCAGAGACATGGTTCGATTCATCTCTGCCGCGGAAGACACTTGGTATTGGTGAAGACAGGGATGGGAAGCCAGTCGATGAGCGGACGCTGAATATGGGAAAGAGTATGTTGTTTGACCTCTCCCCCACCCGGCTATTATAGTAATTGTTGCGAATTTACTAGTGTCAATTCCTAAAGATTGTTCATTCATGAGCTAATCTTCGGCATTCGAAAGCACAGCAATCCAAGTTCTCCAAGAACGCATGCCGTCACTACTACAATCACCACTCCCTAGTGAGATCCTCTCCCCCCACATAAGCTTAGTACTATTTCCCTCGACGCACCCACATCTTCCTACCGTCCGGGGACGGTTGGCGTATATTGCAGCACTATGGACAACCCCAGTAGCTTGGGGACGTCTTCCTAGCCGGGATCTTAGGCTTCACGTCCTCAGCGAACGTATGATTAAGGCCGGACCAAACAATAGTAACGGGGAGAAACTCATAGTAAAATGGCGTACATCAACAAAATCCGATGACGTGAGTGAAGAGGCAGCAAGGGAAATCAAGATACAAGGTGGTACGACTGCAGTTGACGATGGGGAGTTCTGTGGGCTTTTTTTATTTGAGTTTGATGAGAAGGGACGGGTGCAGACGCATACAATTGAGAATGCAGATGAGAACCTCGGAGGCGATCACACGAGTAGTGTAATTAGTGTTACTGAGTGGCTGCTTAGGAAAGCAAAAGGCCAGTATGATAGTGGAGGAGGAGGAGGAGGGCTGGCATGGCAATTCGAACGGGGCGATAAAGGCCGATAGATCCGTGGGTATTAGGTAAAACTAGGAGTTTTGTATTTTATGGATGTGTGTTTGTCTTCTTCTTTCTCTCCCCTCAACCAAGCCATGAGGCTACTAAATTTCTGTTTGTGGAGCTGTAAATTCTTGAGCCTTTGTCTATACGTGTATTCTCCACGAGGCTTCACGGTTTGGATTAGTTATTAATTGAAATCTCCTGTCCAATTGATTTTGAGGTTCTTATGGCACCTTCCAGTGCTTTGCTCGACCACATGGACTGGATTACATATAGACACTTGCATGTGACTACATGTAGTTCAGAGCATTGGAATCGAACAATCAGGCCAAGACGGCCACTAGTCAAAACCCGCGATTACCTCCGACACCCGTACCTGTTCTAGATTTAAACTATCTCGCTATCTTAACAACAACAACAAAGCACCTGAGATACTGCGCGCGGATCATTCCCACATATGTGTCAAATACCTAGTGCCAACGACCAAGACACGGGCTGCCGGGGGGGGGGTCTAAGAACCTACATGCAGTTTCACTCCAATTACTCTGTATTTAAACATACACAATATACCTACATGTAAGCACTGCCAACGCGCTATCCGGTCTTGGGTACATGTAGTATTACCTATCGGTGCCAGTCAGCGCATATCTTAAGCGCGTCACTTAACATCACTCGTCTAATCACTCCGATTAGTAGTTCCGCTCACATGGGTTTAGATATAGCTCTTGAGTGTGAGAGACCTCAGTGTTTAAGCATGAGGTTAGTATCTCGGCATATCTTGCATTGATATCATCTCTACATGCACGGCTTTATTAGGATATATCTCCGCCTGGAGTCTGACGTCTAGTAGGTGTAAGTTAAACTACATGTACATGTACATACGTAAGAGATCTTCCATGTGTGCATGCATGCATTTGACGTGTAAGATCTACCACCAGTTGTCTCATGCACCCTTAACTAGACGATGCATATAAACTCTGGGTTGAGTTTAGTGGTACCTGGGCGACTTTTTTATTTTTTATTTTTTTTCCTTAACATTGATTTCGTGAAGGGCCGGCGTTTTTACGTTTCTACGCAGGTAATATACATATAGCTAAGGGTAGAGAGATACATGTAGTATCCTGTTAGAAATTATATGTATTTAGATTTAATAATATCTCTTGAGAAACTTCTAAGCCTGAAGGAATTCTTCCATTTATTTCATCTCTTTCTTTGATTAGTTTCTGAGAATTACGTATGGAAAGATAAACTGAGGGACATATTAGGTTACATGTATTTTGAGCAGATATTGGGCCCTTAAAAATTATGCGTTATGTATTATATACATGTAATTATGGTATCTAGGTGATTTTATGAAGAAAACAAACGAGAGATATTATTACAGCATGCCTCTAGACCATGTATAGAGACCCATACTCCAAACACTTTCTAACTACTCTAGCCTCTGATACTACATGTACCTACCCCTCATGATCCTACACCCCAAAAATCCGCCTCAATCCTCCTGATAACAGCTTCAACACCACCATATTCCTCATCTAGCATCACCTTTAAGCAACGACACCCACATTCCTCCTCAAATCTACCGGCTCTTCCATCCACACCGCAGATAACGAACCGGACATCCAAGTCTTTTGGAAAAGCCCTCCGTAGTTGTTTCAATGGAAACGTGTACTCGGGGAGGGCGAGTATTGCTATTCCTATCTGCTCAGAGGCCTCTCGACAAGCTGCCGCAAGTACCTAGATAGTGTTACGCCGTCAATAAATGGTAGGGATCATTTCACTTTCTCTTAACTGCCTAAGCATAGAGATATCTAACCTCTACTTGACTACTGCTCCTAGTACACTCCTCGAGAGCCTTCGTGCTCGTACTATCGATATATTCTATTCCAATTTCTGCCGCTAGATGCTCGGCCACTCTAGAACTTGCCTCACCGCAGACAACGACGATGAATTGGCGTCTATGGTCTGCAGCATCTTCGGTAGTGATGGGTCCTTGCCCGTGGTTAGGCATTGTTATTTTGGGGGGTGCTGAAAAAGTAGAAGGTAGCAAAAATATATTATCTTAAAGGCTTGTTCTTGAGTACTTTTTTTTTTGTGAAAAGCTCTGGGCGTAAAGATTACCTTTGATGACTCGCGTTTTATAAACTCTGCGTATTTTAAGCTTTAGCTTCCCTAGCATCGAAGATTATCAAACTCGCCGCTCTAGGTGGGTATAGCTAGTGCCTAAAATAGGTTAATAACCATGACGAAAGGGTCCTCTTCATCTTATGGTTGCATAATGCTGACTACTTTAGTGCTTAGGTGTCTCTTTAACTAGCCGAGGGGTCGAGAGAAGTGGTATTTGGGATAATAGTCCTAGTCATCACATATAAAGCTATGGAAAATTCTCGGATCAGCTAAGACAGACAGCTAAAGTCATAGAGCGTAGAGTAGGCTATGGTTATATAAAATTGTACAAGCAGAGCTAATCTTATTGGTAAGTTTTTCTTCTTACTATTCGTTAGCAGGTTAAAGGTGTTCGATACCATAAAGCTTTTGTAGCTAACGGTCTAAACCTATAGGAGTAATCCTCGGGAAGAGTTAATTTTTATTTAAGGCGTGTCAGCTAAGAGTGGCCTCAAGCCACGCAAACCAAGATCAAATTGTGTACAACCTTCATCTTACCTAATTACTTTCGTTTACATTAGTAGTGGATTACGTATTGATAAAGACTTAATTTCTAATAGCTAGATTTTAAGGTACATATCCGGTAAGGCTTGAGTTCATATCTTACGTATTGATTTACCAACGGAGAATTCGAACCTTCATTATAACTACCTACTGCATATAGTCTCGGCAAAGGGTCCCGAATTAATACAACTGGAAAAAAACATCAGATTATCCTTAAGAGATTAGCTTGAAGGCTACATGTACTTAATGAGTTAAAGAAAAGGCTTAAGAAATATCAGTCACCTCATATCACTCGATATATATTTACGTATCTGTGAAATAATAGTAGATTCTTGCTTAAAGGAACTCACTTCAGCAAGTCCTCCTGCTACTCCTATATGAGACCTTAAGAGGCAAGCCTCCTACATCATAGATCCAAAACCTTTGTACAGCCGTGTCCAACAAATTCCCAGAGCCCCCCCTCCCATAGCAACGTCAAACACAAATGCTAGTATTAATGTGAGAATATAGTCGAAGACTAAAGGGATTATGAGAAGCGTAGATGTATAGAGAGGCTCCAAGAAAACCATCACTTTGGGTGCCCTAAGTTGCCTCACCAAGTGATGTGGTTCCCACTAAGTCCTGTTAGCTAACATCACGTAATACCTCTCTTTATATGACCTTTATGATTGTTAGTGTATCATAGGAAATTACCCCCTGTTTCTACGAGGGGCTCTAGGAATTATTTGGACACAGCTATACATCGGTATGTGTTTATGGGAGCTAGCTCTCAACAAATACCATCGGCGGGCCATTGGTCTACCAGCAAGGACTTCAGACAATTGATGATGGCCTTGGCCGAGGGAGTCGAATCAGGAGGCCCCCTGGTTCGACTCCCTGGTGAGAAGTAGTTCACCGGCCAGGTGGTGAATGAACTCTTTTGCTGTTGCTATTGGGTGGGGGCTCTGGGAATTTGTTGGACACGACTGTCTGTACTCGTGTCACATATTCGATACCATATACTATTTATATCCAAAAATTTTCGTATTGTGATATCTAAATGCAATTAGAAAAGTAGAGATTTCTATCGCATATATTGAGTGTGTTTCTATTGAGTGGTTGGGTGAAGGGAAGTATATATATGAGTGCAGAAGGGGTGAATGAGGATACTAACCGTAAAGAGATCCTAAGATCAAAATTTATAAGTACTAGTGTATATTACTAGGTTGTGTTATGACTAGTAGTTAAAGAATTTGGGGTTTATTAGAAAAAATAAAACAACAGAGTGTCACAACCATCAAATAACGGGGGAATCGGTTCAAGTGTTTGGTGGGGCTTCAAAAAAGCTGGCTACAATATTTCTAATAAAAAAAACATCTACATCCTATCACTTCTCTGGGAAACTACACTCAACCTTGATAACCAACTCCCCATCATCATCTGTCTGTCTCGACGCCATACCAAATGCACTCTCCACTTGATCTAGCCCTTCAAATGTATGTGTTATGATCTTCTCCAAGTTCGGGATTAAGCCCTTCGCTACGATTTCAATTCCAGTAGGGTACGTATTCGCGTATCTGAAACCACCGAGAATATCCACCTCGCGGAGTGCAGCAGCGGATATTGGAAGGGTTTGAATAGGATTTCCCATACCTACCAGTAGGAGGGTACCGCCGGGACGGGTCACCTGAAAAGGTTAGCACGAGAGAATGAATTGAGATTATTGGTGAATTACGTAGATTCCAGTCTGGACGCAAGTTTCCATGCCTGTACATTCGAATGTGACGTCCACACCGCTTCCTTCCCTTCCGACAGCTTTGGAAATATTTGCTGCAGTCTCCTTCGCGGCTGCAAGTTTCTCTTCAATTGTTTCTGGACGTTTAGCGGGTGGAGTTACCGCGAATCTGATTAGGAAATGTCAGTCAGTTACGGATCTAGGTATCAAAAAAAAGGTAATTTTTAGAGAGTTCAAGACCCTTGTGTAGCGAAACCTTCTTTGACAGCAAAGTCAACGCGGCCTTGATTGATATCCGTAATAATAATACGAGAAGCCCCGGAGAGCTTAGCCATAGCACTGACTAGGAGGCCAACAGCCCCGGCACCAATAACAAGAGCCGTAGATCCTGGCGCAAGGGTACCATTACGAAGCGCACGCCGGGTTGAATGGATGGCAACCGAGAGGGGTTCGATCAATGATGCAGTAGCGTACGAAACATTCGACGGTAGTCTATATATAAGACCAATTATGAATTATAAAAAAGTCTTCTTTTTTACCCTAGATACCGCCACCCTCTCCCTCTAAGAATTAATAGAACTCACTTATGACACCATTTGGCAGGATGGTTAATAGTCTCCTGTAATGTTCCCCAGAAGTGTGGCGTTGCCTTTGCGCTGCTTCTGAATCTCATTCCGGAACAAATGTTGTATTTTCCACCCTTACATGTGTCGCAGCTCTCGCACGGTAATCCGACTTCAAGCGCAACACGATCTCCAACACTCCACTCCCCAGTGATGGAGTCTCCTACAGCGGTCACAATGCCAGAAGATTCATGTCCCAGGGCGAGAGGCGAATTAACGAGGATGTCTCCTAAGCGGTAATGGTTATAGTAGTGAAGGTCCGATCCACAGAGCGTTGTTGAGCGAATATCAATTTGAAGGTCTAAGGGACCCGGAGGTGGAAGAGAGACAGAGTCAGCACGGAGGTCTTTCACGCCGTAAAGGACAGAAGCTTTGACGGTTTTAGAGGTCATCAGGGGCAGTCGTTACAGATGTAGTTGTGGTGATAAGCAGTTTTGGATCTTGATGTTAGTGTTTAGCGGGGTGAAGTGGGGGGAGTTTTATTAGCTCGGCATACTCGGACTGACGGCTAGAGTTGAACAGTAGATTTCTCCAGGGTTAGGGTTTCAATAGATGTTGCCCAATAAACACCCTTACACACTGAGCATATCCGCCGCTTAACTATATCCGCCGCCTGTCATATCCGCTGTCCCTATACCCGTCTCCGCCCTAGCCTGCCGAGCTGATCTACCGGCAAGTCCCGCAGCTTGAATAAACCAAAACCCCTTTAGGAAATAATTGCACTTCAAAGGGCATTGATTCTAGTAAATTACAATGCTAAGCCGAAACCCCACTCCAAAGTCAACCTCCTTTTCACACCCAAGCTGTCAAAAAATACGTCCCTCTTACGCCTTATAGTAGTGACTGTTTTCACAATAGTTAGTAAACATATTCAAGTTTTTCTTTGTTTTTTAAAAAGGCTAAGAAGGTGCCACATACGTTTCCTCAAGTGTCCTGCCTCTCAAAAACTCTGGCTCTGAGCCACGAACGTAGATATCCTCAAACAAGATTTTTGGTGTATTCTCTGGGAAAGATGCCTCCTCGGCCTCCTTAACCTCCTTATCGACCAATTGCTTGGCCTGTTTGTCAAGCGATTTAAGGTCATCCTCTGAGACAATACCCCACTCCAAGATCTTCTGCTTAAGACCCTGGATAGGGTCCTGTGTTGAACGCATGCGCTGAACTTCCTCACGAGTCTACATATTTATTAGTTAGGTTGTTCCAGCACCATTGGTAAAAGCATAAAGGGTGCATACACGGTAAGTAGTACCGGGGTCAGACATGGAGTGTCCACCATAACGGTAGGTAACAAATTCCATGACCAATGGTCCAGCGCCAGAGGTAGTGTACTCCCTAGCCCAAGCGCTCGCTTGCTTGACGGCAAGAACGTCCATTCCGTTAACCTTCAAACCGGGAATATACTGTCCACGTTGGTAGTATTGGGTCAACGCGGAACTCCTGTTTGCAGCGGTGCCCATTCCGTACTTATTGTCTATAGTTCAATATTAGAAACAAAGCACTAGAAAAATAATGGCACTGGGATAATACTCTCGCAGGCAAAAACAACAGGAATATCCCAGAGCTTTGCCATATTATAAGCTTCAAAAACCTGGCCCTGATTGGATGCACCATCACCATAGAGTGCAAAGGTAGTATTCTTCCTTTCCAAGTACTTCATAGCAAATCCGATACCAGCGCCAACAGGGACCTGGGCACCGACAATCCCATTACCACCATAGAAACCCTTGCAAAACATGTGCATAGAGCCTCCCTTTCCGTAGGCAATTCCCTCTCGTCGTCCGAGAAGCTCTCCGATGATACTTTTAACGCTAGCCCCACGCATCAGAGCAAAACCATGACACCGGTAGGCAGTGATGACATGGTCATCAGGTGTGATGGCATGCTCCATACCGGCGGCGACTGCTTCTTGACCGGTGGAAAGATGACAGAAACCACGGATTTTCTTCTCTTTATAGAGCTTATCGGCGGCCATCTCCATTCGTCTAAGGAAGTGCACTATTAGCAAATTTTCTTAGTAGTAGTAATAATAAATAGAAAACAAAATCCTGCTTGTCGGTCGAGCTTTAAGGTATTGTCTTTGTTCAACCCAAGTACCTCAAAGAATCGTCTAAGGATCCCCAACAAAGCAATTGCTTCAATTGAAGTCCCCAAGGGAAATTGGCGGTGTTATTAACAATGCCGACCAAAACCAACAGAGCTTAGAACTACCCGCCACCACATGTATTTTTTGGTACCACCCCACTACCATTCTGCATCTCTAAACCTACCACCCATGACCATGATAGCTCTAGACAATTAAAATCCCCCACTTCTAGGTTCCCCGCCCCAGTACCATATCCTTAATTTAAAAAAATAAAAATAATGTACCTACCGAATAGTGACCATATCCAAGTACATCTTCTTTAGGTCGTTTTTCGAAACGCTCACCTCAGTATTAGGCCCCTCAATATTGTAGCTTTCGAAGCTCTCTGGGGAGAGGTTAACAGTGAATTGCTTATCATCTTCCTATAACCCAAAAGAATACCGATTATCAGTCAATGAGGATAAAAGATAAAGAAAGTCGTAATAAAAAGATAGATACTTACAGCTGGAACAGCATTTTTATCTGCATGAGAAGATGCAGCGTCAGTAGTAACAGTTCTCCTCGCTGCAAATGAATTGACTGAAGCATAGGAAGTCCGCAATGGAGCCGCCCAACGAGCCGCCTTAACTGATCGTGACAACATGGTATGTATGATTAAGATATTGGAGATAAAAACGGGTTGACAGCAGATGAAGTGAATGAGGTGAAGGGAGGAATGGAGAAGATGTTGTCGCAGTGCGGACTCGGGGACGGGCTGTGGTTTCCTGCCCGCCGAAAAATGTTGTTGGGCAGCGCTAGTCCCAGATAGGTGATTCCATCAGATAAGATAGTGGACCCGGTTTTCTCCCGCAGTAAACACTCGGTGGAGATTGTGATACGTGAATAGTCCTACCCTATATCAACTTGAGACTTTAGTGCTCGGCCTAAATTTATGTTAATTCTAATATCGTAGATTAGGCATTGTCCTCTACTGTCCTAATTTGTTCTTGGCTTGGCATGACTACCCGCCAAGGTCCTCCACAACTTCCCCCAACAGCTACATGTAGTACACCAGCACTATAGACTTATTGAGGGTAGGTTAACTAGAAATCGGGGTTTCCTAAGGTATCCTAAGTTATATAGTTGGAGAATACAATGGTAAACCCATACGAAATTCGATACGGAGTTTCAGGCACTGTAACTGTATAAGAATAACTACGGGTACTAATCTAGCTCAACACATGATGGTAGATATATGCAAGTATGCTTAAGTGGCTCATAGATGTCTCTGGAAAAGCTAGTCTACTCATATCTTCTCTAGACCCTTATTAATTTTATTCGTGAGATACTAAATCCCTTTACGAAACCAGATAAATCTGCTATTTGTCCAGCCGAGTGAGAATCGATGAAGAAGTATTATACCTCTGTAACCCTTTCTAAACTAATTCGATTTGACCTAAACCCTATGATAAACTAAGATCTTTCAAAATAAAACACTTTCAACATGCATATGAGCATAGGTTTTCAAAATATCTCAACAAGAGGTCTGTTATCAACCAATTAAACCAAACATAGAGGGTCAATAAAGGATAGAAGTATTCAACCCTTGACCGTTTTCTCATCGTATCATTGAACCTCAAGATTAAGGGGGGGGCTCTTTTTAAACAGGAGAACGCTCTTAAGACCCACTGAAAATTCCTTCAATTCCCCACAACCTCTGCTTCATACCCACTCACAAACTATCCAACATACCAGTCCATTCCTTAAACATCTAAAACCCAACCTATTTAACGTAGGAAGATCAAAATTTCAGGGCCCATCATAAATAATACTACTCTCATGGAGACAGAATCAATTACCCTCCGTCTTTCTAGTCTCAGCACTGATATTGAGGTTAACAGCATCGATTTCCAAAAAGAACTCAAGAGCCTACTTGAAGAGAAAAGCTTTCTCAATGACGGCGGAATCCTCGGGTTTGGCCTTGGATACAAATACAACTGGTCAGAAACCGACGGCTACATCTCTAGTTCTGGTATCAATGGGCTATATAATATGCTCAAGCCAGCCGACAAGCTTCTCTATTCAATCGGCCTAGCTTTCAAACTCAAACCCAAGCTCAAAATTGTTTATAAATTCGAAAGTTATCGAGGAGTTTCCTTGCTGTCCACCAACCTCTCACCGTTCCCCGGCGGGCCACAGCTATACGGACCGACTTGGAAGAATATGGGTGGCCTCAACACGCTCCGTGAGCAGATTAGTGGAGAAATCATCGAGTTATCTGATAATTGGGACAGGGGTGGATTAGATACAGGGGTGAACTGGCTTAAGCCGGTTAAGTACGTTAATAACAAATCGGAGTACATCGAACAGGTTTTGGCGAGGCAGAATATCTCATCTGTTTCTAGGTCTTATGTCTTGACGATGTCAGTGCCAAAGTTTTTAGAGAGGTAGATCGAAAAGGGGAATTAATAAAAAAATCGAGGGATCTACTGTGCTAATATATCGGGGTAAATTGGTGGGAAGGGGACGCATTCTAAAGTTCTTGAAGGTATACGAAAGTCTACATCGGGGAGGTGTAAGAGTATTTGTTAAAGGCCCTTGAAATCCCAGCTTTATACACATGTTGTGGTATACTTCTTGTAATACATGTATTGTTTAACGCTTAGGTGTTTCTTCAAAGCAATGGAAGTAATTGTTGCAAAAAGAGAAATTACTTATTTAAGTAAATAAATTATACAGTTCTCTAACACAGAAGATTTAAAAAATAGCTTGATCTATATTTATTCGATGAGTTTGGGTTTTATTGGCCCTAACCTCAATGAAATACACAATATAATTAGTAAATACAGTGCCAAAAGAGGGGATGGATTGGGTACACTATTCTGCTAAATACATTAGAAATCCTGTAGCAATAGTATAGAATACGAGAGAATTACAGCATTCCTGCGTAAATTCCGGTTTAATACGGTATTTCCCTTACAATGCTGTAGTAATACTATAGTGGTTTCATCCCGTTTTTTCGTACTGTACTTACATAGCCTAATACATTACCAATTTGGGGCTTTTTGAGGACACGAAATCAAGTACCAAAGTTCTTTATGTAGGCCTGTCACTGGGCATATCATAGGGGGATTCTATATACATACATGTAATTCTAGGCGAGCACATAAAGTGTGGGCAAAACTTGATCTCACCCAAAGTATAATCAGGTTTAAATCTACCAAATCAGAATAGACCATCTAGTATGTACATCTCTTTGAAATATATAGTACGCCGTCATCGCCATACGTTCTAACTCCTAATCATAACGCTACATTACCAGTATAACTACATACATGTAGCTTCGTAGCCTCCATACCCCCTCAACGACAAAAAATCGAAAGTGAAGGAGGAGAATTGAAAGGGAGAATTTAAAAGGTGATGATGTACTGTACATACTGTGAAATATAGGGACAGAGATACAACCTAATAGGACAGTTGAAAATATAAAAAAAACCGAAACAGGGGAATCCCATCCAACCAGGTGAGACTATAGAAAAAAAAGTCTCGTCTCCCAGTCACAAAAGGAAAAAGGAAAAATGATACCAAATCCCGCACCCAAGACCATACAAGAAAAAAAAAAGGCATTAGCACAGAAGATAAACCCTACCGAAAAAATAAGAGATATGTAGCGGTAAAAAAACCTGCAAAAACATATCATTAAGAAAAGAATACCAAACATCATGTTACAAGGAATTCACCCATCGCAGCCCATACGCACGGAACACCGTAAACTATAAAGAATCCATCCATTTTCACCCCGTAGTTGACTACTTTGTCACCTGTACAATTAAGCAGCTTGTTGTGGCGGGGCTGCAGCCTGAGCCTGAGCCTGAATCTGAGCAGCTTGAACCTGCGCCTGAGCAGCCTGGGCCTGAGCCTGCAATCGCTCCCTTGCTTCAGCTTCAGCCTTAGCTTTGGCGAGTCTTGCAAGTGCTGCTTGGATATCTGCTAACGGGACTACTTTAGTTGGAGTAGCTTTTGGTTGTGGGGGAGTGTCTGTCCGAAGCTGAGATGAGGAGTTTTGAGCTGCTGGTGCAGAAAAAGGATTATTGCCGTTCGATTGTAATGGAGTAACCGGCGACGGCGTAGAAATAGAAGCAGTATCAACTACAGTGTTAGGAGATTGTTTCATCTGCTGTAGACCAGCTTTTTGGGGAGTATTGAGAGGGTTGGAGGAAATATTTGCTTTCTCGGTAGTTGGAGACGTAGCAGCAGAGTTTGTATCGACACCATTTTCTTGGATACCAAGGATATCCGATCCCCTAGCTTGCTGCATATGTTGTGACGACATTGAAAGTGCAGCTGCTGCCATTTGTTCCACCCTGCGTTGATCTACAGGCTGAGCCGCAAACTGCCCTGCAGCCGCATTGGTGCCGAGTTCCTGGGTGGCAGCTGACGAGATACCATGCTGCATAGAAGAACCTCCTGGAACAGGTCTATAAATTGGAGGCCATAATTGTTGCTGCGGCATCTGTCCCATCATTTGCGCAACGGGCGCATTATAGCCCTGACTCTGCTGGTTCTGCCTTTGTTGTTGGTTATACATAGCCTTCCGCTTCTGAGCTTGATGCTGCTGGGGTAAAACTCTCTGAGGATATCCCAACTGCCCATTGGTAGCTTGTTGTATATGCGCATTAAACATGGCTTTGGGCTGTTGCTGCCTCTTCGGCTTCGGTTTTCTTGCAGGAATCAAATTTGCAGCTTCGTTTGGAACCCGTTTATTTGGATCATCTGAATATTTTGAAATGTATTCAGTTGACAACTCACCGAGGTAATGCCAGAAAGGTTTTGTAAAATCCACAGCTGTTTGCTCTTCAAGGAGCGTTGGCTGCTCAATGACAAGTTCAGCCCATTTCAGTCCGCTCCCAGGATCGCAGAAAGGATCGTCCATATCGGGTATTTCCTTAGGTACTCTTCTAGTTGCGATTCCAGCTTGCTGGGGAGTGGGGTTCAAGGGCATTTCAGTAAGTGGTTCTGGCATATTTGCCATTGAGGGGTCTTGAGCAAGTATCCACTTCCACTCGATCTCGCATGTATCACTAATTTCTTGATTAGCCTCATAATTTTCGGTTTTTAGTAGGATGAATGACAAACCCCTTCGGCAAAATTTCAACAAGCACCATCTCTTCACTACGCCTATTCTCGACAACAACACCAGCAAATATCTCCCCTTTGATAAACTGCATCTGTATAACATCACCCTTGATTAAGTGGCTCGCAAAAGACCTAATTAACATATCATTCTCCAATTTCTCGCCATCTATGTCCTTAGGCCGTTTTGGCCTATGAAATCTGCAGCGAAAATCGATTTCGGTTCGGGTATAGTATTGATTGTCCTCGCCATAAACAGGTACATCGACCATGTTGACCAAAACGCCAGCTGCAGCTGCGCATGTAGCATGGTAGGCTCGCGTACATTTCTTTGACGAGCACTGGAAACAGGCACCTTTCTTTGATCGACAAAAGACGCACTTGAGCTCAATCCGGGCCTTAGGGATGCCGTCTACATTAGCGATAATTTCCTTCTGAGTGGCCTCGTCCCAGCTGAAGAATGTCTCGGGTGTATAGATAGCGCACAGCCTAAGCAAGGTATCAGCCACATCGTGTCAGGTAGAGCAAATCAAACATGACGACAGCCATTCCACGTAGAGAATTCAATAAATAAATAGCATTAGCAGCATACCTATGGGCATTCTGGCCGTTATCAGTTGCTACCAATTCTTCAGTCGGAATATTATTCGGGCAAAGGATACACTACACGTAAGAGGAAAAAAGTCAACGCCAAATTACAATATCGAAATGGGTACATCTTTGGAAACCCACCGGCTCCGGTTCAAGGGGAGTCTTCGAAAATTTAAGTTTAAGCCTCTTGATCTTAATCGGCGCCCCATCCTCCAAAATTTTGCGCTTTCTAGGCCTACTCTTCGGTTTGATTGATTTCCCTTCTACACTTTCTGGAGGAGTCGGTAGATCCATTGCTTCATCTTGTTCATCATCATCGTCGTCTTCGCCATAACCTCCGTAGTACTCAACTTCTTCGTACTCATCTTCTGTCGACTCTCCCCTCAATTTTCTCTCGATTTCAGCCACGTCAATCCAAACTGAATCCTTGACACATTCGCACTTCTTTGCGCTGCGTCCGTAATTCAACCAGGTCTCTGTCGCAAAATTTACACTCTCGGCACAGTTGTATCCAAGATTATAACCAGAATGGTAGCCGTACGGAAATGTTATAACAAACTCCCCTTGGTGGTGAACCACTCTATTGACCTTGATACCGTTGCTAGCAAGAAGGGATGGTGAAACCAAGTAGCTCTTGTGCCTAAGAAATTCTGTACACTTCTTCGAGTCGTTCGGCCAAGTCCCTGTTCAATAGTGCGTATTAGCACAAGGCTATTTTCCTGAAAATGAGGAGAAGCTCACTCTTCATGAGCTCTTCAAACTTCACTTTATCTACCCTTGATATTGAGTACCACTGCTTTGGGGCACCAAAGTGGATATAATTAATACTATAAAGGTCCATGTCTTCCAAATGCCACGCGAAAGTACTTCTCCACATCCCCAAGTAAAGATACGCTGTATTAACCCCAGGAAGCTTCTTCCCTAAGCAATCAAGCAAGTTTTCAAGATGTGCCACGTTCCAAGATGTAGTCCTGTCATCGAATAAGCTCCCAGGCATGTCAGCGCCATAAAGTGGGTTGCTGTAGGTCAGCGTACGCCAATAAGCCTTTTCAAGTTCCTCGCAGCGTTCAGGCGTGTACTCATCCGCGTTGGTGATGCGGTAATCAAATCCCTCAAAAGCTTCATCGTCAAGCATCGCCTGCTCAGCTTCCCTTGCCTTTGCAGTCTTCCTAATATACTTCTTCCGTTGTTTTGGTTGACGACCGTGGCTGTCCGTTACAGGCTCTGGGGTTTCATCACCACCCACAGCAAAGCTAACTCTAGGCTGGCGACCGTGCGGGTCCGTAGTGGGCTTTGGACTCTCTGTTTCATCTTGCTTCTGTTTTTCTGGTGATTTAGGTGTCGGGGGGTTTCGTTTCCTCGCGTTTGTATGCCTAACTTCCTGGGCATCCTCAGCTTCCTCCTCTTCCTCCTTATCTTCCTTATCAACAACAGTGGTGCTTTTCCTAGATGATCTAGTTCTCCTCCCGACAGTAGCCTCCTTTGCAACCTGCCCTTTCCTCCTCTCACCGCGCCTTGCGGGGGGTTGATGCTCGCTACCCTCGCAGAGCTGGCGCCATTGGGGCAAATTGTAGGTTCGTTGTTTCTCCACATTCTCTTGGCGATATTCACCTTGCATACCGGCAATGTGTTGTACAATGGGGTTCTTGATGCGAATGTCTTTTACTTTGCCCTCAAGGGGAGCGAGCGTCTCGTACCTATTGAACGGAGCCCGTTAGCATAAGTGAGAACTTGAGCCCGCGCAAGCTCAAAGGTATATCGCGAAAGCAAAAAAAATAGAGGTGGAGAGAGGAGATTATGTTGTGTGGGAATCTGTGATAGAAGGTGAAGAGTTGTTTACCATTCTGTTGGTGGAATGATCTTAATGATTCCCGACTTCATGCCGTAATGGTTAATCTTATCTACAAAGTCTTTGAACGAGCGGAATTGATCCATTGTCTACCGTCTCCGTTAGCATTAAAGACTTAGAGAAAGCATAGCTTTCCTCGCTTCGTTTTTACACCCCGCAATATCGATCTCCTTTAGCACCACCGAGCCTCCCCTCCACCGCGACGAGCCGAAAGCTAAAAAAAAAAAGATCATGTAGTAGAAGGATCGCGCAAGGGAACTCACCGGCTTAAACACCGGTATCCCACCATCTTCGTAATAATGATCTGGTTTGATCTCGTCGGCCTCCTGTTCCTCAGGGATCGTTTCAAAGTCGTTGCCGGGCTGCTTCTCAATGACGATCTCGAAATTGGACCCCTCGCTTGTCATGGGCTCGGTAGCAGAAGCAGCCGCCATCGTGATGACAGCGCTGCTATTATTGTTTAATGAATGTCGCGTATGAGGAGGGGTTTAAGAGGAGGGGGTTGGTTGGTTGAGGAGGGGGGGGGTGGATGTGGATGCAGATGTTGAGTCGTCCAGAGAGGTGAGAGGTAAGTTAGCGGGCGTGTGAAGAAAGAGTGTGGTTAAGAGTTGTAGTTGCAGGAGTAGTTGCAGTTGTACAGGTAGTTGTGCTAGTAGTGGTGGTGGCGTGTCTGGGGGGGATGTTCGGTTACGAAATGGATAGAGAAAGAAGTCGTCGAGGTTAAAAACGGTTCAGTTGCACAAAAAAAAGAAGAGTTTCAAGCAATGGACGGAGGAGCAACCGATAGAGAGAAGCCGAGAAGCGAAAGACTGGGGGGAGTAGCTTTTACCCTCCTGGCAAAATACATGTACTAGTAATACCTACCACAGTACATGTACCTATCGATTCTAGGAGGTAGAGAATGTAGTTTAGGTCAGTGTAAAGAATAATATCGATAAGAGGGACCAGAAGAAACTGGGTCCTGATTGATGATTGATTGGGCCTTTTTTCTCTTTCCTTCGTCTTCTCTTCCACTTCCACTTGTGCTTTCCCTTCGTCTCCTCTCCGTCTCCCTCTCCGTCTCCGTCTCTCCCTTTTCTTCTTCTTAATCTGTTTTCACTCTTCCCCTGAGATTACTCTACTTCCTCTTCTTCTTCTCGTCCCTTGAACCGTCAGTTTACTGCCCTACTTGCTTTTTGCGACGGATCAGCAGAGAAATCGGAAGGTGCAGCTCAGACGAGCCGACAAATCGAAGTGGGCAATCCTTGCAGCCCTCTTCTCTCCAGCCGGAAAACTACCCTTTGCCAAGACATTTCCCCAGGAAGAGCTAGCGTGCCCGGATTCGGATGCCCGCAACAACAATGCATGGATCGTCTTCCCCCATGAGATATTTCTGTTCCTGAGAGAAGGGAAGGGGGAGGGGGGAAGATGCCTGCTCGCTTCCCGTCCACCATCCGTCACATCACCTTTGTCAGTTGGCTACCACACTTCCCCCCTGGATTGACAATCTCCTGCATATCAACGTTATCTGTCTGTCTGCAATTGCACTTCTTGTTGGCCATCTTTTATCGATTTCTTCTGGAATCTAAATATGCGTCATCCCGATCTACGTACTGTGAAACCACTCATAATCACTACGTATATCTACACCCGAACCAGTAGGTATAATATATAAATATATAAATACCCAGTTCCACTCTCTTAGCGAGAGAGCTTATCTTAATCCAGGAGGGGTGGTGGGTGGGTAGAGGAGATCTTGGAGCAACGTAGCTATCTAGATCTGAAATTGTGGAAGGCATATATAGCCTAGTTTAATTTAGGGTTTCACCGATAGATAACATAAGCACTTATACAGTTCCCCCTTACACCTTATGTATTAACAGAGAATATCACTTCTATCCAGTATTATCGATTCCATACGCTTATTCATTACACATACCGTACTATGTACTAATACTACTACTAATAATAATACTACTACTACAAATACCACCACCCACACGCACACCCAAAGGTGCATAGTAAATCATGCTTAGAATATTCAAGTAGGAATCGAAGAGAATCAACATAAAAAGACACAATCGTAGTCAATCATACCATCACTCCTACTCTCATCACTCAAGAACCTCCGTACTTTTTTTTAAAACCGAAGGAAAAGAAAGAAAATCCCGTCACTCCCATTGAAAGAATACTTTAGTGGGAATAAAAAGACAAAATGCACATAGTCAGACAGATTTTGGTAGATATAGAGGAAACAAATCAATAACACCCCATACCGTTCCACCCTCCCAAACTATACCATAAGAAAAATCGACAAAGACGGAAAGCTAGAATCGAGAACCCAACTCCCAGCTCTTTTTAATTTTTCTTTTGATTAAAAAGACCACCCCTACAACACCCTCTTTTAGATATCACTTTGCTGTAACCTTGCCTTCAACATGAAATATTAATACCAAACAAAAGTAGATATTAACCCTCACAAAGAAAACAGATCAAGCAAAAACACACAAATCGTACACTAAAGAAAAACCAGGAATATTCGGATTAAACGGTAGGGACAGCGGTCGGCGGCTGTTGCTGCTGCTGCTGCTGACCTCCTTGATTGTGGTCACCACGCCCCCTACGGTGCCCTCCACGGTGCTCTCCACGGTGCTCACCATCACCCCTCTCCCTATGGCCACGATGTCCGCCTCTACCACGGTACTCTCCGTCACCTCTGCCACGGTATTCTCCATCACCTCTGGGGCGGTATTCTCCATCACCTCTGGGGCGGTATTCTCCATCACCTCTAGGGCGGTATTCTCCATCACCTCTAGGGCGGTATTCTCCATCACCTCTGCCACCTCGGCCGCGAAATTCACCTCCTCTATCGCCCCGATAACCACCTCGACCACGGTAGCCACCTCTAAATTCTCCTCTCGGGCCGCGGTACCCACGCCCACGACCTCCACGGCGCTCAACGCTCTGGAATTCCTTATTTTCTGAGGAAACTTCGGTGGTAGCTTCAGGAGTCTTGACCTCGTCATCATCAGCCCAGGATTCGGTACTGGTACCAGGAATATCATTGGCAGGCGTAGGAGTAGCTGCCTCTGGGGAGACCTCATCCGACACAGTTGCTTCAGGGACGGTCTCTGATGTAGCCTCTGCAGAATCGAGAGCCTTAGCCTGCTCGTTGGCAGCATCATCTGCGGTAATGGATGTAGCTGGGACTGTTATCTGTACTTCAGTTTTGCCATTGGTGTAGGTTTGCGGTGGGGGGATGCCCTCTTCACTTGCTTCAAGCTGGGTAGTATAAGCTGGGGGTTCATCATAGTCTCTTTCTTCTGTAGTCAGCTGGTCATCACCAGTAGTAGTCTCCGTAGTTTCTAGCTCAGTAATAGCAGCCTCGGCCTCAGTTTCCTCAGAGGGATCTTCCTCTCCTGGAAGCTTGAGGGCGTGGGCAGTTTCCTTAATTTGGGCAACTATAAGCAGTCAGTCAATCATAATTCCCAACAGCCAAGTATTAGAAGAAATATAGAATATCGTACAGGTGACACCAAAATCATCAATATGGTCCTCAGACCCGTTGGCAAGCTTCATACAAGCGTCGACAGCAGTTTGGTCACCGCCGTAAACCAACACCAAGATCCTCTCAATGGCTTCATCTTCTTGATCATTTCCACTCTTTTGTTGCCTCCTATATCCAGCCAACCTCAGAAACCTAACAACAGTGAAGATCTTCGCTGCAGCCTCTTCGAGACCTGCCTGTCTCCCCTGCTCTCTGGCTTCAGCCACGGCATTAGTGAATTTAGTCTCAGTCTCAGCCTTTTCCTCTCCCAAAAGTTTATCCTCGACATCAGCAACCTTCTTGAGGACATCGTGGATCTCCACCAACTCCCTGAAGACAGCAGAGGTAATGGGCTTGCTGGCGATCTTGCTGCGCTCATCAGCGTTGATGAGTTTGGTGATTGCCTGCTCTTCCTCACTGAGGCCTACAAGCTTATCCTCAGACTTCTTGATGTTCTCCTATTATCCGACGGAAGAGAATCAGCAAAGTGCACAAAGATTAATTACTTGAGTTGGAATCAAAACTATCATGGTAACAATGAAAATGACTAAAAGCAACTCCAACTCCAAATTAAGGGCATATAAGGGGAATACCATCTTCTTAGTCTGTTTCCTAAGCCGCCTATAAACTCAATTCATTTGCATCAGCCCTCCGTCCATTATGAAGTTTGCTTTGATCAACAACCCCCTCCACCAATAAATAAAGAATAAAGGACTTATCTCACTTTGAAACCTCTTTGAGATATTCCTTTTCGCCCTTCTCTGATTTTTCTCCTCCCCTTTGAGAGCCATTGGCACTATCTGTGACCCTTTCAGTGAGAAGAGCTGCTATAGCATCACTAGGGCTATCAGGAATAGCAGCAGTCTTAGAAGCTGACTTCTTAGATTTGTGCTTAGAAGCCTTAACGGCTGGGGCAGCTGTTTGTTTGCTAGTCATTTCCTTGTTTGCTTCTTTTTCGTTTATAGGAAAATTTTTTGTTGATTTAGTTTTGTGTTTAGAGGTTTGCCCTATGTGTTACAGTAGCGTTGTAGAGGTTTTAGCGGATTGAAAGTGTGGAGAAGGTAAGAAGAAGAAAAGAAAGAGAAAATGCGGGGTTGACTATACTAAGGCGCGGGGTGAGGGGGTGAGCAGCAGGGGGGGAGGCAAGATGAAAATAATTGATGAGAAAGAAGGGATCACTTACTTGAACTGACTGAATACTGCTGTAAAGTGGGACTGGAGGGGGGGTGGGTGTGGTGGGAGAAAGAAAGAAGAAGAAGGGAAGGAGAATTCCCAGGAGGTCTTGGAGCCTCGCCAGGCAACCGATCATCAGCTTATTCGTCACCTGCCTCATAGAAGCCCCACTACGATCTTTTCCGCGAGCCACAGACCTTACCTGCTCTAATTGGTGTATCGAATTGTTCTTACGTCCTATTATGGTCGTCCAGTCCATGCACTATGTGTCAACTTATGCACCTCAATCTTGCACATCTATACTCTAAGTACTAGTATAATAACAATTATTAATACTACATGTTTCTACTTCAAAACAGTTGGAATTAGACTAATGATTATTTAAACCAGTTGTGACAGGGTAAAAAAACCATTGGTACAGGGATGAACAAAAACCATAGAGGTATCCATATCACTCAGGAAACAGTAAGGGACAATCAAAAAAAAACAGGTACCAAACACCAATCCTAAAAACTCACAAAATCCCCTTACATGATAACGCCGTCGATGGAGGAATGCCATCACTCAAAAGAATAACCTACCAACGCCATCGATTTTACAATCCTCCCATACTTCCCGGCATACTCTTCCTCCTATTATACGCTATTTCTCCAGGGTCCATCGTATCAACATTCTTCGGACTTATTCCCCATCCACTAGTAGCACCGGCACCTCCATCTCTTCCAAAAACTGGTGATTGCTTCGCCGACCTGTCACTTCCCTGTCTCGACATCCTATGCCCCCCAATATGCTCGCCCGAAGGACTTGCTGGTGATTGATTGGGTTCATGTAAGGACGGTGATATCGGAGACTTGAACATTGTGCTGTACGCAACAGCTTTCTGTGGTTGGATATTTTCGCGTCGAGAATATGGGTCCTCACGAGGCTCGCGGCGCGCATATATATTTGATGGACCTGTAAGCGGTAGTTGTGGTAGGTGATCTTCATGACGACTATACTGGAGTAACTGTTCTTCTCGAGCCTTGTTCAGGTTTGGAGGTAAAGAAGAGGGTATTTCCTCGCGCATTGCGTAGGGGTTGAAAGATGGTGGGGGTTTGCGGGGATCCCGGCTAACGCCTGGCTGTGCAGATGCAGGCGCAGTGAGGATTTGCCCTGCAGCGGCCTGGGGAGATTGTATAGTATCACGCATATCCGTATCCCTGTCAATTGGGGTAGATATGGCGGGTTTCGAAGCATTACTAGCAGAAGTCATGTTGAGTACTTTTGGAATAGAAATAGGAGCTGAAGGGCGGCGTGGTTCTGGCCCACGGTTAATAGCATCCCCACGGGAGACAAAGGACCCAAAAGAAGGCCCTTGTGCATGAGTCGTAGGTGTGACCTTATGCGCAAGTGCGTTGCTTCCATTTTTACCATACTTATCTGGGTAATTTCTCTCGAGTGCTTGGAGGAATATGGACAATGCTTCATTTTGATATACCCTCATTTCTTGCTCCTCCCTCCTCATCCGATTTCTCATGGCGACCCCTTGTTTTGCGATTTCAGCGGCGATTTCAGGGTGTGATAATTCATTGTATCTATATTCATCCTTTTCTGAGAGATTCGGCGGCATCTGAAGTTGATCCATGGACACAACAACATTTCGACGTGATGCTGGTAATCTTTGCAAAGCAGCGTTTGCCTCAGGTTTGGATATCAGAGCGACAGACTCGGGGAGCATTATGACACCTGGATGAGCTAGTGGAAAGTAGAATTTAAATGATGTATCGAAGTCAACAGATTTATTGGTGTCTTCTTTCCATTCATTGAATTCCTTCATGTGCCGGTCTAAGAGCCGCTGTCTTCCGAACATTAGCCAGTACTCATAGAGACTACTATGTAGGCAGTAACCTTTGTTCCTTATGACGCTCCCTCATACATTCAACGATTTCCTCATACTTATTTCCAGTCCGGGTAAGATTTTTAGGGCTACCAGAAAATTTTGATAAGTTTTATTGGGCAAAAAGAGTTTGAAGATATGGGAAGCGTACTCTGGGAATGTAACTAGCATTTCTTCAAGAAGCGGGGCCTATGTGGCAGAAGTGGTGTTAGTTCCTAGCAAACCCAGCATTGAGAAGAGGGGGGCAAACCTTCCGCTTTCTTGGAAATTGCTGGTTCTCAGGCTTAACTCCCCAGAGGTATGGAGGGGGCCCAGTTGGAGGCATATCTTGATTTTGTTTTGGGAGTGATAGGAGGGGGTTTGTTAAAAGATGTCTGATCCGCGATTATGGGGAGACGCGACGGATAAAGATCTAAGTTTACCCTAACCCCAAATCAATGCTCTACGACTGAGCTTATTCAGCTGTTGTGGCTAGGTAAGCATCTCGCGCCGTAGATACCCGCATCCACGTGACATATTACACCACCAAAGCTCCCTAGATTGTGTCCCCCTCGTGCTGGCTTTTGCTCCACCAATTAATCTTCCCAGAACTTGAATATGCCTTTTGTTAGTTCTTCAACCCTCCTTGCGCTTCTCCTGCCATTATCGCAAACTGCAATGGCAAAATTCACTCCAGAGTACGCGCTACTGTGTTTATAAAAGCTTCTGTTGATATCTGTGCTGACTAGGACGGCACAACAGGGACCTCTTGAGTGCACCACGTCGGGGTGAAGCCGTACCAAATAAGGCTGGTGTACGTCTCCAAATACACACGTATCTCCGAAATTGGCTTCAATTGCTGAATTCCTTTAAATATACATAGACGCTCGCTATATTCCACTCCTCAACTTACTCTTTCGAATCTCACAGCAAGACTTCAACATGGAGCTTGCTCAACCTGTCCACTGGAGCCACTTCAGTGATTTTTGATGACTCTGCTATTCAGGAAGTCGTATGGCTTGATGATGATAGCATCTTGTACATCAACGGAACAAACCCAGACATAAAGGGTGGATCCCAACTCTGGTTGTCGGATGCCCAGAAACCGACTACCAAAAAGCTATTCGCATCTCTTGAGGCACCTGTATCAAATCTGAAACCCGTTGTCAGAAATGAGCATCTCAACTTTGTGGTCTCAGGACTCTCTAGTCCCTTAAGCGGGAACGTCTATAACGCAGAAACGGCTCCAAAGAAGTATACTTCAGGATTGTCCTACGAGTCGCTTTTTGTCCGTCACTGGGACGCTTACATCAAGCCTGAGAGGTCTGCTCTTTTTACAGGCCAGAAAGTGCAGGGTAAATCCATATTCAACCAGCTGAACAACCTACTTGGTTCTGGTTCAAAGCTCGAGACACCTGTAGCTCCGTTTGGTGGCGCCGAAGATTTTAACATTTCCCCTGACGGAAATACTATAGTATTCTTATCGAAATCTCCAGAATTAAACCCAGCAAACAACACACAGACGCTGTTATACCTTGTGCCCTTCGTCGGTGGAAGCAAACCATCTGCAATAAATCTTCCAGGGAAGAAAGACGTGGATGGTAATGCTCTACCCGAAGGTGCTTCATCCTCGCCTGTTTATTCTCCAGACGGCAAGTATATTGCATATCTGCAAATGTACAAGAACGGTTACGAAAGCGACCAAAACAAGATTTTCATTTACGAAGTCTGTTCATCAAAAATTACCCCGTTGTTGAAGGATTGGGACAACTCACCCGGAAAGATTGTATGGTCTGCTGACAGCACTGCGTTGTACCTCGTGGCTGAAAATAATGGACGTGGTAAGCTCTTCAAAACAAGTATATCTGGTTCATCCACAAAGGATGTAGAAGAGCTCATAAGTGAAAACTCTGTTAATGGCGTTTCCATCCTCCCTACTGGGAAGCTTCTTATCTCAAAGAATTCCCTCACATCTTCCACGGGGTATTATCTGTTTGATCCATCTTCAAAATCCATGACCTCCCTCCTTTCTCCAATCAAAATTGACAAACAGCTATCGTCACTTAAAAAGGTCACCGTTGAAGATTTCTCATTCAAGGGAGCTGAGGATGTAGAGGTTCATGGATTGATCACCAAACCGAGTAGTTTCGACGCGAAAAAAAAGTGGAAAATGGCATTTTTCATCCATGGTGGTCCACAGGGTGCTTGGACAGATTCATGGAGTACCAGATGGAATCCAGCAGTATTTGCGGAACACGGCTATGTTGTTGTGGCTGTGAACCCAACAGGAAGCACAGGATATGGGCAAAAGTTTGTTGATGGGATTCAAGGGCAGTGGGGTATGATATCCCAAGTTTTGACAGTAGTCTAATATTTTACTAACTAAATTAAAGGTGGAAGACCATACATCGATTTGGAGAAGGCCGTTGAGTATCTTGAGAAGACGAAGAAATACAGTTACATCGACTTTGACAAGTCTGTAGCTTTAGGCGCTAGCTATGGTGGATACATGATCAACTACATTCAAGGCAAGCCACTAGGAAGGAAGTTCAAAGCGCTAGTTTGCCACGATGGTGTCTTCTCAACCCTCAACCAATACTCCTCCGAAGAACTTTACTTCCCTCAACATGATGTATTTTCTTCCAACTTCCCCTTTGCTCACATTGAAGGGAACAAAGCTAACATCACTACGCCGTAATACAGTTTGAAGGGAGAATCTGGGAAAACCGTGAAGGATATTCCAAGTGGGACCCAGCAGCACTAGTAAAGAACTGGGCCACACCACAGCTGGTAATCCATAATGAACTTGACTACAGACTCCCCGTCAGCGAAGGGTTGGCTGTCTTCAATATCCTCCAGGAACTGGGCGTGCCAAGCAAGTTCTTGACATTCCCGGATGAGAATCATTGGGTCTTAAAACCGGAAAACAGTCTTTTCTGGCACGAGACAGTCCTAGAGTGGATCGATCGGTGGACTACAGATAAGAAAGAGGTGACCAAAGTTGAAGATCAGAGGGTTCTCGGCGAGTTGTGAGTCGCAGACTCTTAGAAGGGCTCTCTACCATATCTATACGCACAGTGATATGAAGAGCCTAAGCTCTAGTTCCATATTTTAGTGGAAATGCTGTTCTTATTTTGGTAGTATTTTTAGGCCAAATACCTGTCTTTATTCAATGAATTCTATACAAAGCAAAAAATTCCCGCAGAAAAATAGTGAATACATGTAGCAAATGAAAGAAATCAGCGCGAGCACTTATAGGACAAATTACAGTCCATGAAGCGATCACTTCTTTCTACAACTTCCAGTTGCTCCTTATACAGCTATAGTTGGCCATTGTAGCGGGGGTGTCCTTCCCCTTTGTAAGTAGCCCATTAGTACCTATAGAAAAGAAATTTCTCCAAGATAGGCAGTGTCTAAAACAAAATCTTATTGAAAAGTAGGTATAATATGAGTTGACGAAGGTATTACAAGTTTAAAGAATTACAAATTAAATTAAGAAGGGGAGTGCTAAGAGAGATAGCAACCCACCAAGGCCCGGGATTTGTATATGGAATCCAGCATCGGGCGTATCATCTACCTGAGAACCGTCTTGGTTAGTATTATTATATTGGTTAGAACTAACTTGTAACGTTTCAAGCATCGCATCACCAGTGGATGCCAATGATTCCTCAAATTCGGTAAAAGACTTAGCACCCCTACATAACTTTGTGGTTAGAATAAATTACAATATGATCTATTTTGGATTGCACTCACCACTTGGCTTTAGAGCCAGGCTTTGCATTCTTGCTTCTAAAGGCGAGATATAAAACATCGGCCCTTGAGTGCCCATTATCGCCAGTCATGCTGTCGCCAAAGCAGGCGGTGGCTAGAGAAATACTCGCTTCTCCAACTAGGTTGTCCGCATTTGAATCTCCCCAGACGCCATAAAACTATACACAAATTTCTTAGTTATTTATGCTAAATAAACAATTTGGGAGGGGGGAATGGGGGAAACTGATGTTTATTTTTTTTCGTGGGGCTGACACTGAAGCCAAGCCAAAAATAGCATCAAGCTTTCCCCCCATCATGCAACACCGCGGCTGGAGTCATACCAATTGATCGTTACACACAACCGCGACAACGCTTAAACTCTCCACACCCACGTCTTGGGGGTCGAATTTCTTAGTACCCAGGACGACATAGCTATTCACATTGGCGTTAAGGTCCTTGATCCCATAATTCGAGATCTCATCCTGGAAAGCCGTGATAGACTGTCCGGTGGGATCGTTCGCGCATTTACCCCCAGAATTATTGGCACCATCGCAGTCGACATCCATATCTGCGAGACTTGAAGGGCCGGCTATCCACATGAGTGTCTCGTTCTCGTCTGAACAGTAGCGGAAGCTGTCCTTATCAGAACTGTTCTTTGAGAATCCCTTCTTGAGCGTTATTGGACAGCTCCCATCCTAAACATCACCACCGGGTCAGCTGAAGTCCGAACTACTAGCGCAGGGTGGTAACAACTTTGACTTGTTCATAGAATGCCTTCAGGTTATCCGGAACAGTACGCCCAACAACAACGGGCGTGAAAAGACCGGCTGCAAACACGAGCGCAAGAGGTAGGAAAGTAGTTGTTTTCATCGTGGAGATGGTGTCTGTTGGTAGTTGTGGAATTAGGAGATGCAGCACCTATATAGATATAGAGAAATGAGTGTGTTTATAGATTTAGTGCCCTGATGATCAGTAACGGGGAAGTCTCCTTATGGGCCTTGTACATATGCACACCCTGGCAGTGATCGTGTCATTTCTTGCTGTTCCACAGCCTCAGCCCCAAGAGACTCATTTAGGATGTGCCAAGTCAATAGTAAATAGCCAGGGGTAGCAGGAGGTGGATGGCCTATTACAAGATGAGACGGTTGATATTTACCCAACCAACTAGGGAGAATTTGTTAAATTACCCCTATCACGGTGGGTCTTGGGAGCAGATATCTCTAGTAAATGAAGTGTGCGAGTGACATTTTATGACTATTGTATAACCGTCCACGAGAGCACAATTGAGGCCGAGAATCAGGAAGAATATTCTTATAATAGAAACATCCTAATCCAATTAGGGGGGGTTCTAAGACAGAATTCTGCTAGCGGTGACCTCCAGATGACTTTTTTTCTTGCTAGGTTATCAAGTACTCCCTTTGGACCGAGTCTAGAGTCATACCTAAATACAAAACGTCATATTCATCTACCCCATTCTTTCGGTTGGTCCATTCATCTACTAAATGTATAAAATGCTGGCGTCATCGGTTCTAACATAGGATGTTGGATGAGGCTGTGGGAAAAGTGCTGATGTTGCCCCAAACAGCCTGATTAGGGAGGTCGAGCACTGTTATCCGCGTGTTGGTGGGAGCTTTGGTGAAGGAAGTAACAGCCAAAGGGAAGTGGTGTCTTAGGGGCCGCCTAGCGGCCCTGAAGATCCCCGGGCTCCATTAAGGTCGGGTAACTAACCGCTAATATCGGGATAGCTTAATGTTAGTTCCCACATTAACCTTGAGGCACTACATGTAGTATATAGCTCTCATTCTGATTCCACTAATAGAAATTTTATTAATCGGTTCGATTGGTTTATCAAACACATTATGATTCATTTACATCTCTACAATTACAGTGCTAAAATACATCTCAGGGTACTCCAACCCCCTACATGTAATTTCCCGCGGTGATGTATGCGGCTGAGGTTGCGGCACTCGCTTGGGTACGTTTCGATATATATGCTTAATAGTATTCATACGATATCTAACATAGGGCTATCAAAAAAACTAGGATAGGAGGTGCAAGGTTAATCCTAGGACCTAAATGCTGAATGTATTTTGTCCACGTGTGTCGATAGTGTTGAGATGGGAATCTCAAATATAAATGAGTACTTTATATCGTAAAATTTTCAAGAGATTTTCTACTTGAACCTCTCAGGCAATAGGGTACATATAGTCTCGTTAGAATTTTTTGCTTTCGGGTGTTGGGTTGGAATTGAAGACCTGTTATGTGTTATGCTGCAGAAGCCAAATTGACAAGTCTAATTTAGACCTACAGTTTCATCTATGTAGAAGATCTCTATGGCACACACATTACTATATGTACTAATATATGGGGGGCTTAAAGGCGTCTCGGCTTTCAAAGCGATGATATTAGAGTATTTATCATCAAGAAACCCAAAAAGGTGATCTAGATACAGGAGCGGGTTCATATATGAAAGAATTTTTTCTTTCGCTAGAGGGGTAGAGGTCTAGCTAAGGCGTTATTGATGTGAATAGAAAAGTTTACTTGTAGTGTCTGGGGAGAGGACTCCGTGCCAAGACTGCGCGTTACGTTCTTTCTACGAATACATGTATGTCCTCGTATGTACATAAGATGCGTGTACTTTTTGAGGGATATATTTGTGTAGTCATGTAAGATTTTCGCGCCTATATAAAGTGATGCATGGTCTTGAATCTTAAAATCCTTACCACTACTATAAACAGCCCCCACTAGATGCTTATATTCATTTAGGAAAACTTCTACTAGATACGCATGCGTGTTCTGTCATTATGGAGTACAAACAAAAATAACGGTTTCAAGGCAAATATATGTATGCTGGTGATGAATGGTCTTTTACCGATGAGGGGTCAAGGAGGCGGACCAATACCATAGCTGGAAGGCTGCATGTATTTATGAATTAAAACAAAAAAAAAAAAGGTCTTTTACCCATTACCATTACGCGGGGTTTTAATTTTAGAACACTACATGTATACTTGTGCATATAGCGAGTGACAGGTGATGACACTCCCCCCACACAGATAAGATCATCTAGATAATCCACCAGCGGGGTACAGCGACGACTCAGATTCCCTAAAGAACACCACGAGAGCCCCGCAGGTATAAAACACTAAATAAAATGTCAGTTTCTAACGACCCCGGCCACTTCTTCCAAACAGAGTAAGTAAATTATTACTCCCCTGATTTATTTTTAAACCGCTAACCATCCTACAGTGCAAGCGCTGCCAAAGCCGAGCGCCGTGCTGCCAAACGTGATAACAAGAATGGGGACCCAATAGACCTCTCCTCAAAGCTATTAGCAATAATTCCAGACCCCATAAACCCTGACCGTGTCTACGTTGCCGAAAGTGGTGGCTATGCAAGAAGAGTTGTCCTTGAAGTCTGTAAGAACAGGAAATACTCTCTCGTTGCCGGTAGCTGCATAGTTAACTAAATAAATGTATTCAGTATAGACAGGAGATAAATCCTGTACCTATAGAGGGCACACAGCCCCTGTCACCTCCCTCGTACTCGATTCAACGGCTAAAACGCTGTTCACGGGATCGTGGGATAAGACAATCATCTCGTGGAACACGGATACTCGGAAAGCACTACAGACGTTCACTGGACACACAGACTTTGTCAAGTCATTGCTATACCTTCGTACCTCTACCGGCGGAATTCTACTTTCAGGGTCTAGTGATGCGTCAATAATAATTTGGAACGCCGTTACGGGAAACCGGCTGTACGCTCTCTCTGGCCATAACCGCGGTATTGGGGCGCTCGCACTTGACCCAATTGATTCTACACCTACCCTCGCGGTTGTTTACTCTGGTGGTAGCGAGCGGGATATTAAGAAGTGGGAGATCCCTGTTGAGGACCCTAGGTCATCAAGAGAGGTAGGAGAGCCAATGTTGGAGCATGATACGAGCGTGAATATGATACGTTTCGAGGGTGAGGATGCAGATATGTGGACAGCAAGTGCAGATACTACAGCAAAGAGGATTGATATTAGGGATGTGAAGAAGAAGGATGGGGGGAGGAGCGACACGGTGTTGGGGCATCCGGATTATGTTAATGATATTGTGGTTGAACCAAGGGGGAAGTGGGCGGTTACTGCGTGTAGGGATGAAGAAGTTAGGGTTTGGGATATTAGCGTGAGTAGTCTTTCTTGGTGTAACTTGACATATAGAGCTAATTCTAGACAGACCGGGGAACTTTATCATGTTTATAATGGGCATTCAGAGGATGTTATGGGGTTGGCAATTGTGGGTAGTAGGCAGGACACAGTGGCAAGTGTGTCCACCGATGGAACAATTAGGAGGTGGTCCCTGCGTCAGGTGGACCTGATGAAAGCTATTGAGGAGAAAAAGGAAGAAAATAAGGAAACTGAGAAACTTCCCGTCGAAGGAAAAAAAGAGAACCTTTTAACAGAGGAAGAAGAAAGGGAGCTGGCAGAACTAATGGAGGACGACGACTAGTAAGTCAGAATCTATGGAGGCTGTGGACTATAAGTCCTATTCTATATATTTAACCCTAAGACAAATACATCGCTTCATATAATGTCACTCGTATGCAAGTTGATGTTATTTTTACAACAATTGTAGTAAGCATATCTGCAGAATAAAATAAGTACTAACCCATATGAACCCATGCTACCCAAAAGAAATATAGTAAGAACAAATTTAAAGATATTAAGCACAATAAAGATTTTTTCTTGCTATGAGTTTGAGGTGCGAACTCGAAATGACAAACCTGTTGCCATAGCTAGAGATACGACTTATTATGCCCTGGAAATCCTCAATCGTCACTATCTACTTCCATTTCATCGTCGCTCCTCATGAGAGAACGCCTTGGATATGCTCTCAATCTCTGCTCTACGCGCGAGTCTGGGGGCCCAAAGTGTTCATCGTGTGAATACATAGCCTGATGTGGACTGGAATCGATCCCATGCGTATGTTGGGTCTCCTCCTCCTCCTCTTCCTCCTCTTCCTCATCATCGTAATCAAATTCCTCCTCTTCTTCCTCTTCAGAGTCCTCCCATACTACATCTGCTTCTGGCACTTCTGCATCTAGATCTACCTCGTCCTCGTCTTCATCCTGCCCTTCAAGTTCACTTAGATCATCTTCATCCTCATCATCCGATAACAATGAATCCGCATCGCCGTCCGGAATATCCGCATCCATGTCCAGCTCCTCGGCAGTTTCATCTCTTGTAACACCGCCATCTGGATCCTCGTCATCAAATACCTCCTCCTCACCAACTACATCCTCCATCATAGCCTGCCGTTCTGCTTCTTCCCTCTCCGCCTTATCATCAAGCTCTCCCTGGTAAGTCTTCTGAATTCCAGGCGGCTTGATCCATGTCGCACCGAATCTTTGAATATTTACTTTCCGTTGTAGTAGAGACTGCTCATCCAGTGCGAGCTGTGTAAGTGGTGAGATTGATGGAACACGAAAACGGGCGGTTTGCTGTTGTTGTTGGCGGGCTGCGTTAGGGATTGCTGAGGGGTGGATGTTTTGAGATGTTGGGATATTTGAGCTAGGGTTTTGGGATAACGAGGAGGAGTAGGTTACAGCAACAGGCGCAAAGGTGGTTGAGGGTATATACCAGAGTGAGTGTGCCTGTGAGGTAAATGTTAGTTTTTCTTGAGATTGGTGGCAAAGAGAAGGTGGAGGAGATACGTGCATCGCGCGGGGCAATTAGGGGAATTGATGAGAGCATTTTTGGGGATTTTATGATGGGATTAGGTGCTGTGTCCTGCGGCACGTAAAGTGAGGTTGATATCTGGGGCTGTTGACTCGGAGGAAGGAGTCGTGATGTTGGAATGGACTGTTGCCTAGACAACTGCCCTGCATAGATAACACAGACCACAATGCGCCCGACGCGCAGTCCTTAGCACTATGTAATTTACGATCACCCAAACATGCTTATCTTAACAAAGAACTTATATTAGGTTAAAAATATCATTCTTGACTTACCTAGAGATAGGGTAAATTTAGTCTCATTCCCATTCCAAGGGTTGCTTTGCTGAGCATAGGGGCTGGGCACGACTTATAGCGATAAAAATGCCCGTATAATTTTATGTACCAATAAATAATATAATTACCATAAGACTGTAGGTTTATGGGTGTCTAATGGGAGGTTACGACTTACTGTCTCTATACTAACTCTGTTTCTAGATTTTTACTCTTAATATGGTTGTATGTAGTTAATACTCAGCAGGATAAGTGCTAGGGGTTAGTAAATTTCCCACCCTAAAGGTACATGTAGTACTCATCTATACAGCATTATTTAAAGTACTAAGGTTTTATTTGTAACAGTTATATGGGCTTAGGTTGGGTATTGGGTATCTAGGCTATCATAGCCTATTTTTAAATCTAGCTATATCTTACCCCTAGTCTTTAGATGTGGGAGCTCCATTATGAGGGTATATTGGAATCTCGAAAGTACGACTGGCGTCGATAGGTTTGATAATGATGTTTTTTTTTGAATGGACATAATTTTTCATATCATACTTTACACCTACTGTTGCATAGAGTATATAATTATATGTATGTACATGTAGTTACGCTATTTCAAGAATTCATCTCCCTCGGCCTTTAATTTAGCTACCCATTCGTACAATCTAGTTTATGAACTTGAGTTGAAAAGGCTAAGACTATAGATATTCTAGCTAAGTAAGTCTTCGTTTACAGTAAATTTATTATTTTTATTCGTTCTGTAATTGAGAAGGAAAATTTGCAATCATTTTAGCTATCCTCATCAATTAGCCTGTGCTAGAAGCTGTGCGAAAAACTTACGCAATGAGGCTAAGTGAATGACTCGGAAACTTGGGACGGAGAATTCTTGTTAGGCATGCTTTCAGGTGTGGTTTGGGATGTGGTTTGTTCACTCCTCGTCCACATTCATCGCCAGCGATATTTAAATCCCATGCAGTCGATCGTAATATCTTAAGGGTTTCTCTGACAGATTAATCCCACAGATCGACGAGGAAACTTGCCGCGGGGTTTAAAAATCACTTATCCTTGTAATTCTACTTTAGAGAGACTACATGTACATACGTAGACCGGTACATTAATTTTCCGAGATTTCTGGAATATTGTTAATTCTCTATTTATGAGTTACTTAATCTCAGACTCTTATAGGGCCCTAAAATTACAGAGGGGTATTACATGTTCTAAAATTATACATGTACTTGTTGTAATCTGTGATGTCGTTAAATACATGTATGGCCCGATTTCGGCCCCTTGCAAACAAAGAAGTGACTTTTGGGGGCCGATAATCTCAAAGTACGGCTAACCGCGGATATCATGAGTAAATCCTTCATGGTTCGTTTTTATGACTTATGGTGGGATTGCATTGTGTTCGATGACGATCGACCTCCCGTTGAAGCCTTGTCGAGTTGCTTACATGTGCCCCGCATTTTGAATAAAGGAGACTGCATACCCCACCATCATCTCATTCCACATCCAACGGAAGCTCCCTCAAGTACACATCAGTCAAGAGGTGATTCTACAAGCAGAAAGTTCAGAAGAATAGGATTTTAAAGGCCGAATCGAATTATATTTCAATATGGCGTCTGCTGTCTCAAGCCGAGATGTCTTACCATCTAAGTACGTTAGCTCCCCAATAGTGATAAAAAGAACTTAGCTGACCTCCTATATAGTGTTAAGCCTGTACATTATGACCTTGCACTAGATAATATTGATATCAAGGCATTCACATATGATGGGGCCGTTAAGATTAATCTTGAGCTAAATGAGAAGACAAACTCTATTACGCTTAACTCAAAAGAGTTGAAGATTGCTGAGGGAAAAGTCCAAGTCGAGGGAAACGATGGTGTGTTCCACTGAATTGAATTGAGGGGCTGGGGACAAGTAGCTAACAACTTATTGTTTTTTGTGCAGCGACTATCAAAGTGATAGATATCTCATATGATGGAAAGGCCGAAAGAGCAACACTATCGCTTGATCAGGAAATTCCAGGAAGCGGAAAAGCTATACTAGAGATAAAGTTTTCGGGAATTATCAATCACAAGGTCTGGTACCTACTACAACCCTGGGAAGTTAGAAAGTATAATGCTGATGCCGAGAGCTTTAGATGGCTGGATTTTATCGTAGTGCTTACAAGAATGCCGAAGGCAAAGATGATTGGATGTTTTCTACACAATTCGAGTCTTGTGATGCTCGTCAAGCCTTCCCTTGGTTAGTCCTAACTCTCCGAGAAAAGGTTAAATAAACTGTCTCTCAGTATCTAAGCTAACGAATTTTACGCGATAGTTTCGACGAGCCAAACCTTAAAGCTACTTATGATTTCGCTATCACAGTTCCAGAAAGCTTCACAGCACTATCCAACCAGCCAGTAAAAGAAACAAAATCCTTAGGGAACGGGTTAAAAACAGTTTCTTTCTTGACCGTTCCCAAGATGAGCACATATGTATGTTCAAGATACTGATTTTCATGACCAAGCTTCACTAACATTATCATGTAGCTTCTTGCATGGGCTTGCGGAGAATTTGATTACGTTGAGGACTTTACGGATCGTGAATACGAGGGAAGGGGTAAACTACCAGTAAGAGTTTACACTACCAAAGGTCTTGTAGACCAGGGTCAGTTTGCGTTAAAAAACGCGAAGAAAGTAGTTGATTACTTTTCAGAGGTTCGTTGTAGTCTTTCCGACTAAAGATTCTAAAGTGAGGTACTAAAATAGGGGTGACTCTTGTAGATATTCGATTTGGATTATCCACTCCCGAAAGTTGATCTTTTAGCTGTCCACGAATTTGTAATAATATAAGTCGTATCCTAAGTATAAGAATTTGAGACTAACATAAAAATGGTACATCGTAGTCCCACGGAGCTATGGAGAACTGGGGGCTTATTACTTACAGAACGACTGCTGTACTTTTCGACGAGAAGACATCAGATTCAAGATATAAGAACAGGGTGGCATATGTTGTTGCTCATGGTAAACTACTTTTAACCCTCTTACAATTATTTGCTAATAAACTCCCATAGAACTTGCTCATCAATGGTTTGGAAATCTTGTCACTATGGACTGGTGGTCAGAATTATGGCTAAACGAAGGGTTTGCTACTTGGGTGGGGTGGTATGCCATTGATCACTTTTATCCTGGTAAGTATGTAAGATAAATTTGGTTTAAGGTTTTATGCTAATATTCTTTGATAGAGTGGAATGTTTGGGGCCAGTTTGTCGTACGTCGTCTTTCTAGAGGCACGCATTATCACTTGTCTATTCCCCACTGACAGTGTTACTTAGACTGAATCCCTACAAACAGCCTTCCAGCTTGATTCATTGCGCGGTTCGCATCCAATCGAAGTCCCAGTACGAAGTGCTTTGGATATTGATCAGATATTTGACCATATCAGCTATTTGAAGGTATTTCCTGTATAACATACCCCATTTGTGTAAGAAAAACTTATAAAATTGATTTTGTTAGGGATCTGGTACCATCCGCATGTTGAGCAACCATCTTGGTGTCCAGACATTCCTATCAGGGGTTTCCAATTATTTGAAGAAGCATGCCTACGGGAATGCTACAACAGAAGACTTGTGGTCTGCTCTCAGCGATCAGGCTGGTATTAACGTATCTGAGTTTATGGTAGGTAGTCATGCTTCAAAATTTTCTTTTTGTCCTATAATACTGATTTTTCGAGTAGAGCAACTGGATCAAGGTCATTGGTTTCCCTGTAGTTACCGTCTCAGAAGAGCCCGGTCAGATCACTGTCCGCCAATCCCGCTTCCTCAGCACCGGCGATGTCAAACCAGAGGAAGATGCAACCACTTGGTGGATTCCTCTGATGTTGACAGAGCAATCTTATACACCATCTGCAGTGAAGGTTAATGCTCTTACCACGAAAGAGACAACAATCAGGGATCTAAATACAGATTACTATAAACTAAACTACGGTCAAAATGGGTTCTACAGGGTCAATTACCCAGCAGAAAGATTGGCAAAGCTTGGGGAAGTCAGAGAACAGCTTAGTGTATCTGATAGGGTTGGGCTAATTGCTGATGCTGCTGCAATGGCACTATCTGGACTTGGGACGACCACGGGATTGCTGTCTTTCTTGGCCGGGTTGAAGGGTGAGGATAGTTATCTAGTCTGGGCAGAGCTTCAGGTGCAGCTTGGAAAGCTTAAATCGGTCTTTGCGGAAAGTGACCCTAAAATCCAACAAGGGTTGAAGAAACTCACCTTGGACCTTGTAGCTCCTTGTGTTGAGAAGATAGGATGGGAATTTAAGGAAGGGGAGGATTTTTTGACCGCGAGACTGAGATCCTTGCTCATTAGCACCGCTGGAGGCGTTGAACACCAGCCTACAGTTGACGAAGCCCTTCGCCGTTTCAAGCTCTACACTTCAGGGCAAGACAAATCCGCGATTCATCCCAATCTTCGCTTGGCAGTATTCCGCATTGCTATCGCCCAGGGCGGCCAGGAAGAGTTCGATGCAGTTTTGAAAGAGTACTTCTCAACTACTACAGTTGATGGAAGAGAAATTTGCCTGTCATCCCTTGGAAGAGTGCGCACACCGGAGCTCATCCAAAAGGTTCTAGAGTTTACCCTCTCAGACAAGGTCAAAATCCAAGACAAACATTCTCCTGTCATCGCGCTCTCAAACAATCACCGGGCTAGGCGTGCATTATGGGAGTTCGTTAAGAAAAATTGGGATACGATCTACGCGCAACTCTCGGGCAATATGGTCGTTTTGGACCGTTTTCTTAAGAACTCGCTCAACAAGTTCTCGGATAGGGCGATCATGGCTGATATCGAGGAGTTCTTCAAAGATAAGGACAATCATGGGTATGATAAAGGACTTTTGGTCATTCGTGATAGTATCACAGGAAATGCAAACTGGGTCGAAAGGGATGCAAAGATTGTAAAGGAATGGCTAGAGGAGAATATTGTGTAGTATAGGACCTAGTTCAAGTGTCGCGTAAGGAATATAGAGTAAAGTGACTTTTACCTAAAAATCTCTTCATATGTGATTAGGAATGTAAACTTGAGCATGTCCTGGTGATATAAATGATGACGTGTGGATCATTTATTATCAATAGGGAATAATACAGGCGGCTATACGGCCTTTGTAAAAGATCAAGTTTATTTTCTCAAGAGCGGATAGAGGTGTACATGTAGGTAAAGATGTGGCCTTTAAGCCGTAACATATGTATATTGGTTAAGATGATAATGATAATGGAAATTATAAGATGGAGACTCGCATGAGATAAGGGACATACTGTATTGACAAGGGCAGTTATACAGGGAGGGTGGTCCTGTCTGCTAAAAGATGTTCTCGTGTCCATAAATACACTCCTGGCAAGAGCAAGCACATAAGGTAGTGATAGCACCAGACCACAACAGGAAAGCGTAAGCCACTGCACACCAATCACAGCCCCCCCGCGAGGCTCGTTCAGCAGGAGGTTTTGCTCGTGGCCGGTTACAACAGCAGGCCTCGTTCAGCCGAGCGCCTTCTCTTCTCTTTTTCTTTCTTCTTCCTAGAAACAACAAGAGACACGTTCCTGTGCATCCGCTTCCATAGTAAGACCCAGCACGGTACATACCCCCATCCCCCGGATCTCTCCCCCTTCTATTGCTGCCTACCACAACTTCACTTGCTAACTAACCTTCCCCTCTCCAGCTCCCGACCACAACTCCATCTCCATCTCCTGTTCCCGCTCCCACGCAACTCCATCCTTCCATCCTCGCCGTTGTCAGCTTCTCATCACCGAGCTCCCAATAACACTACCCATACAACCGCCGCCATGAATCCGGAGTAGTACGTCTTCCGCTTGCTTTTGCCCCTCAGCAGCCCCCCCCACTATCTCCTCCTATACCCACAACGTTCCTCCCCTCTTTCATAACCTGTTGCTAACCTAAGCTTGTTTATAGAGTTTATCTCTGTTTTTAGATCACTCTTCAATCTTGTTGGTTCTATATCTACCAGCTCCTTATGGATAAGGGTTACTCGGCTCAAAATAATAGAATATCACTTTATCTTGGCAGCCTTTTCCCTTATCTTGTTTTACTGATGGCTTGTTTCTTTTAGATATGATTACCTCTTCAAGCTCCTTCTCATCGGTGACTCGGGTGTAGGAAAGTCTTGCCTGTTGCTTAGATTCGCCGATGATACTTATACTGAGAGCTATATCTCTACTATCGGTGTTGATTTTGTTAGTTTTGGTCATTCCTGTGCTTCGGTCTAGCGGGATATTGTAGGGCTAACACGGCTATTTTAATGACTAGAAAATCCGCACTATCGAACTTGATGGCAAGACTGTGAAACTCCAGATTGTATGGCTTCCTGGATCGGTTTACTTTATAGGCTATAATTACTGACAAATGTCCTTTGCGGGCTTGAAGTGGGATACCGCCGGCCAGGAAAGATTCAGGACCATCACATCTTCATACTATAGAGGTATCTCGGTCCATTCTCGGAGCATCAAGATCAAGGCTGACATTACTATTTGAAGGGGCCCATGGGATCTGTGTTGTCTTTGATGTGACTGATATGGGTAGGTTAAACCCGATTTAACCCGAGCCTAGTCGAAGCTGCGTCATCTTCCAGATAACTAACTCTTTTTAGACTCTTTTAACAACGTTAAGCAATGGCTGCAAGAGATCGACCGTTATGCCACCGAAGGTGTTAATAAGCTTCTTGTCGGTAATAAGAGTGATATTGCAGATAAGAAGGTGGTGGAATATACTGTGGCAAAGGTTGGCACCTTTCTTGTGTCACATGTTATAGAGGAGTCATTCGCTAATACTTTATGACTAGGAATTTGCCGACAGTCTTGGAATCCCGTTCTTGGAGACCTCCGCCAAGAATGCTACGAATGTCGAACAGGCTTTCCTAACGATGGCTAGACAAATTAAGGTGCGGCCAGATATTATCTTGTCGATTAGGACAAAGTTTAACTAACATTTATTATAGGAACGGATGGGATCCACCACCGTCAACAACAAGCCTACTGTTAACGTCAATGCCGGAACTGGTGTCCAGCAGGGGTCAGCTGGCGGGTGCTGTTAATCGAAATAAATTTCCTATTCTTCCACCAGACTATCGTAATTCAACACAACTTTGTACTAGACATCCGACTGAAATCCTTTGTCCTGGCCTGCCATAATTTCGGTTTCCAGTTTCCTTTTTTCTCTCTCGCTTCCTTTCAAATGGGTACTGGGTATTCTATTAGTCGCGAAGGATTTGCTGGATCGTACAGGGGACAATGGGAATTAATGGAATGGTGGTTTTGCTGTTGTGAGGATTCTGAGGATGGAGGCCGGGCAGGTTTGGATTGTGTGAGTAGGAGTCAGTGGTGGAAGAGTAAGGATCGGCCACGGTAAATGAGAAACGAAGGGAGGCCAGGAGTCCTTTGTTGTTTTGTTTGTACTTTTTCCCTGGTTGTTTCTGTCTTATTTCTATTTTGCTTTAACGTTGACGTATGTGAATTCTTTTCGCGGCTTCTTGAGATAATCACTTTTTTCATGATAGGAATTCAGCATAAATGTTTGTCATTACCCAAGTATAGCTGTGGAGAATTATAGCTTTTATCTTAAGCGTTGATATTATGATCTAAGAATAGTATGAATGAATGAAACAGTCAATTATTATTCTAACTAATACCATGCCCAAGTAGATACAAGGACAAAACAAAGCCAAGCACGGAATAGCCACTCTTAACCCTTGAATTTTCGCAGTGTGACCTATATGTATTACCGTTTGAATATTAGTTGAAGGGACTCGGAGTCAACATAGAAGCCGGGAATGAGCCTGACCTTGGAAACTTTTCGGACGTCTCTAGCTGCAATAGTAGGCTTCTTATTCTTTGTCGATGTACTGGGACCATCAGCAGAAAGCTGTGTTTGAGCGTGGATTGTAGCTTCGCGAAGGAGTCTAAATGTACTGTGTTAGACTATAAAGTAGGTGAATGTATACGACGGGGCTGACTCTTGTAGGAAAAGCGCGTAGTCAAGATATATCAAGACATCGACACTCTTGGAAAGGTTACGGTCGCTGTGTGCTTTTACGATACGTTTCAAGACGCTCCTAGGGTACGCCTTTTGTGGTGCCATTTTCTAGTTTTGGGTGGGGGGTACGGAGCTTAGAGCTGGGGCTGGTAGAGAGGGGTGTTTCTGGAACGGTGATAGTTGGTTGCTGGACCTTTGTTTTGATGGGGGGGTTGAGTGATTGGTGTAGTATAGAGTAGTTGCAGGGCTGATGGGGGCTCTGCGGGTTTGAAGCGAGCGAACGTGCTACATGAGCTCTACACGCGCTGCATTTCCAGAATTCTCACAGGACACACCACCTCACTCGTAGTGTTAAAATTATAGATTCTTGTGCAATGTATGACTGTCGAATATTTGGTTGAGTTTCTTATCTCGTCTTAAATTTTAATCAAGCCTTTCAGTCACAACTACATACAGCTCTTCGTTGCCGGCATACAAGTTTGGTAGAAATACAAATCCCCTCCACCTTCCCACTGCACCAATCCAATTACGCCCGATATGCACGTACGCAAGTTCCTAGCAACAAAAGCATTGACAAAACCAAATAGTAACCCGCACCAATCCTTTTTTTGATTGCAACAACTTTTTCACGCCTGGTCGCATACCCCTTATGCCAAAAGGAAAGCAAGCAATAGATAAGGGCAATAGTTGCCACTCATCTGAATTTTACACTATCTTCAACCGCCTCAATCAGTTTCTTTCATATCCCACCTGTTCAAAACCCAAACGCGCCGAAAAAAGAAAAACCAGGTTATTTTTTTGTCTTTGGGATCATAGAACATAAGAAAAGACACCCCACAAGGACACACTGTGCCATAGATCGCTGAACACATTGACGCAATGGACAAAAATACAAACCGAAGAAAAAAGAAACTCTTTGCCGCGCCTCCTCGTCTTTAGGCCCTCTAAGACAACGCCTTAGTTGGCTCCACCGGCAACCGGATTTCCTTGCTGCGAGGACCCCCTGTTCCCTCCCCTGTACCCATTAAACCTTCCACGGAAGCCTCTGCCTCTGCCTCTGGGACCCCTCCATCCGCGCCCGTAATGGCCAAATCCACCGTCAACACTTCCTTGCCCAAACGTTTCCAAATTCTTTTTTTGTTCCTCGCCCCTCCAAACAGCACCACCCCTCGGTCTTTCTCCCTCTTTTGCCTCAGCACGTTCTTTATTTTCGCAAGAAATGTTATCAAAGAAACTCTTTCCGCGATTGTAAAACCCGTCACCTCCTGGAGGAATAACCGCATCATCGTCATCCTCATCGTCTCCATTAGCCCCGTTTGTAGTCGGATTTAGGGCTGGTTTCTTCTCATCGTCTGCAGAGGCGATTACTTCTTTGACAAGATCTTGTTTATTGAATTTGGCATTAGCACTTTCAAAGTCATAGTCCGTAGTGGGGACCTCCACTTTGCGAGGCTGCTGATTATTAAATCCACCACGATTGCCTCTATTTCCACGGTTTGCAACAAAGCCTCCCATACCAGGCTGACGAGAATTATTGTAGGTTCCGGCCCCACCGTTGGGATTGGCATTAGCAGGAGTAATTGGATGCAAGTTTCCAGCGGCAGTAGGAGCTGTAGTTCTCATTGCTAGCTGATTGACTTGATTGGTTAGGTCCTGTACTGCAGAAGAGGTATCATTGGGAGGGACTGGCTCAGACGGTTGACTCGATGATGTGTTGTCCGTTTGGTTGGATTGAATGGCAGGCGTAGGTGCTGGAGAACGCGAGGCCCTATTCATGCCTGGCAAAGGAAGCGCTGGGACAATGCCACCGTGACCCTTAGGCTCAGCTGGAGTCTTACTTGAGATTTGAGTAGTAGGAGCTGTCTGAGTAGGAGGGGTAGGCGGCTTTGCGGTTTCATTTTCCGGGGGTGAGGTAAAGTTCTCAGGTGTAGGTGCTTTGGCAGGTTGCTGGGGAGTTTGAATTTGCGCTTGGGAATCTTGAGTAGGACCTTGAGGTTGCTGCTGCACTTGCATAGCATTGCGGGGGACTGGCTGTTGTTGAAACTGCTGGCGACCAGCTGCTGGTCCAATTGGTGGCCTAGCAGTCTGCTGTTGCTGCTGCTGAGGTGGTTGAGCTTGTTGCTGCTGTGGCGGTGGTTGAGACTGTTGCTGTTGTGGGATTGGTGGTTGTTGCGGTTGCGGAGCTCCAGGAGGAGCCTGTCCCACTCCCGGTTGTTGCCCAGGTGGGGGGTACGCTCCGTAAATAGGTGCTTGATACGGGCTTGGGCCAAAGCGACCTTGGTTCTGAGGTGGGGGCGGGTAATAATACGATGGCATAGGCGGTTGGTACTGGCCAGGTTGCTGTCCTTGAGCAGGGTACTGAGGTGGAGGCGGACGGACCGAGCTCTATAATATAAAATAATTTAGTTTTTAGTCATACCTCTAGAAAAATTAAACGAGAAAAAACCCCCCCCAAGCACTTGTCGCTAGAGTTTTGTAATAGCAAAATTGGAAAATAGAAAACACATTTTTTGGGCCGTGCCCTAGTATAACCCCGCAACGCGCGGGGGGATTTGAGGGGATGAACAATTCCTTACCCCGAGAATAGCAGGATCATCAGGCACCTGCTGTTGTGGCTTGGGCTTCTGGGCCGCTTCTTCAATCCTTAAGTCCTTCACATCACCACCGCGAAAGACGATATATTCGTAAACATTGTCAGACCCAGCAATTTCCTTGGTAGGGTCGCCGCGCCTTCCTTCCGTTCCGTGAGAGACGACCTGCTCCAAGGCAACGGTGTGCTTTTCAGAGTTGATATCATGGAGGATACCGACATAGCTAAATGATAAAATATTTTTTTTAGCTAAGAGGACTTCAATCAGGTTGGGGAGTAGCGAAGTCTTACCGGATGTCACTCCTAGAGATTAAAGAGATTCGAGAGCTATTTTAGATAGGAGTGTTAGTTGAGGTTATTCTAATAGGCGGTAGTGGGAATTTGATCAGGATATGTGGTAGCGAGAACGCACCCTATGAATTCAGACATTGAGGGACGAGGATGGGTTGACCACCCGGACGCGAGATACGATAAAAGAGTACACCTATTGAAAGAGTAGGCGGTTAGGACAGAGTGCAAAGCGAAGTACAATATGTAAAGAAGATGACAAAGAAGAATATGCTTACTTGAGAGTGCAGAGGTGGTTGATTGTGATGGAACGGTATAAGGGAAGAGAAAGGGAATGGTGGTTGTTAGGAAGAGAGGGAGACGGGGGGTTGGTGGATCTTCACACCCACACAGATGATACTGAAGAGGAGGACGACGGGCTTCAATGCCGCAGACTTACCCGGTCATCCATCTGCTGCTTTGAATCCATTGGGGAAGCAATTTACAGGCACCCCACGCATCATCCACTTGGTATGTAACACCAATTGTTTGCAGTGGCGGCGTCCCGAAACCTGCCCTAGCCCCGCCCCGCCCTGGTCTCAAAATTACGCAAGGCGCCACACCCCTCGCTGCATACTGCCCCACCATCCGGAAATCAGAGCTCTCGAAGCTCTTTGACAGCTTCGTCACTGTTGTTGGTTGCTGCTCTTGTTTCTTCTTCCTCTTATTTATTGACCTATATGCTGTGCAACTATGTCGGTACAAGACACGCAGTCTGCTGACCTCGCCAGCTTTGAGGCTATCCGTACCTACGACTGGGCTGCTGACCGGGAGTTCCAAGTAAAACATCCCCTTCCCAATCACTGCAATAATGAGCCGTTAGGTAGCATGTATGTGGTACATGTTTTTCTGAATTCTGTAATAGGTTGGTCTTCAGTCCATCCTTTCGTCGGCATCTTCTCCAGAACAAATGGCTGCATTGGCCGTACGAGCAAAATGCTTCTTCTATTCCAAGTCTGTTGCCTCAATTCCAACTTTTGATCATTCATAACTGATAATTATTCTTTGTCCTACTACAGAAAATCTGGTATTCAGGTCGGTTATGATGCCTTCAATTCATGGCTGGCCCAACAAGAACCCACTGCATCAGCCCCCCCGGAAGTTGAGTCAAATCCAGTCCCTGCTGCTGCCATAGCACACTCTCATCAACGAAAAGATTCGGCCTCTATTCTTGGCCGCCCATCCGTTGATACAACAAACCCTCTTGTTAATAGCGAGAATTTTCCTACAAACGCCCCCTCGCCATCCATCGAAAAAACCGAGGTAGATTCAGCTACACCTAGCAAACCAGAAGCACCATATCCAACCTCTTTCGCTCATATTGTCGAGCTCATCACTACTGGGCAACCGATCCCAGGAATCAAAGAGATACCAAATGTGCTTAATACAGCACCACCTAGTGAGGCAACAAGGCCGAGAAGGCAAAAACCCTGGGAGGCTGCAGCGAAAGACTTAGACGGGAGTGCAGAGGATACGAGCATAAAAAAAGTTTGCGGGGAGCCTAAGCCATAGCAACTTGGACTAAGTAACGACTAGGTGTATGATAAACTACAGAGCGAATGACTATAGTTATCACAAATTTATATTTCTTATCAATATTTGGAATATGACTTGAAATCAGGGAAGTAACAGATAAGCTAGTCTTGATACTTTCCTAAGTATTAACTGCTATTATAAATTCTAAGTTTTAAAAGAAGAAAAGAGTAAAAAGTTGTGAATAGGCACAAAAGATATTTTGGATATCTACTAAAGTGGGTAGGGGATTACTATCAAAACACTAAGTGTACGATTGGCATATTTCCTTTGGCCTTAAGATAACTTATGCAGCTTGAAAGTAATATGTAGAACATACTATGTCTCAACACTAAGGGCAAGGGTTCGGCCCAAGCCCATTATCTAGCTTCTCTTCCTTGATTTTTGCTATGTGTAATTGTGATACTACGCCAAGGGGGCGAATTTAATAAGGTGTCGATCTATGAGGTTAGTTTTCTGTTGGTCTATCCTACGAGAACACATACTAAACAACTAAATTTTAGCTCAGCAGGCGAAATGCCAGCCTGTAACTATAGTTTTTTCTGGGCCTTTTTATCGTAATAGATATACGGGGTACTATAAGTGGATCATCGTATATCACTCGATATTCTCAAATAAGTTCTTGATAATGAATTCACAACATACTGGAGCCTGTTCGGCTAAGGTTTTCTCAAATAAATTTTTTTTATTTGACTCATTAAGTAAATGCAGCTTTTGGGGGTTTTAATGGAACGGCAATACTATATTTTCTACTCTATATATACAGATAAGAGCTGTTAATTTGGGATACTTAGGTGATTAACCTGATAATTTTACCTTTTAGACCGTGCACCATTCATCACTACTATGAATCAGCTGCCCTAAGATCTTCTAGGGTAGGTTAAAAGTATAATATGAAATAATGGAGACGTAGCTCTATTATAGGGTCTAATGGAATGGGAAATACATAAGGATGCCCACAAAATTATGCTCTCCTTATTAAGTATAGGTCTATATCTTACATGTAGTTCAATCGTGATTAACACGAGATAAGGTAAGCCGAGATCATGTGGCTTACTGATATTGTATCTTGTCTTGTGAGACGTACTTGTAATTGTAGCTTTATATTTAGGTCCTACATCAATGTTGAGAAACTTTATGGTAGAGTATTGGATTTATAGGTAGTATCAAGAGAACAGCTAGCTAGAGGTTATGGCTAGGGATGATTACCTGTAGTTTTGATTCAAATATGTTTTTTGACGACAAAGAGGTCGCGAGGTTAGTCTCGAGACATATCATATGAGCCACTAGAGCTTCCTGTGTGATCCCAAATGTGTTGTCTTCTCTTATGTCTCGAGATGTCTTGTCTTGTGTCTAGTACTGAGTTTAGTTGAATATACATTCGTAGCTGGAAATAAGAGTAGTCGTGGGTGACTTTTTACACTTGAATATTTTCTTATGGGTGTAATAACCAGGTGCGTTTTCGTTCATGTAGATTAGTAGGTCATGATCTCGCCTCCTATTAGTTTCTTTAATCGGTCAATAAAAGATTAATTACTATAGAGCTGCTTCATTTTAAGATCTCACGTTTAGGGATATCTAAACTTAGTTTGAGAGTCTCATGGTCTCTAGAGCTGTAGCTAGAGCTGTCGAGGTCTGTTTAAGATTCAGCACTAGGGGTGAGTATTCCTAAACCAGTAGTCTATTAAAACAGCCTGGTAGGATATTTAGATATGAGGCCTTATGAAATAGATCTATTCTATTTATATTTTAACTGAGGTGTATAATAACTAAAAGGAATCATGACGTGACCTTGCCTACAGATTGCACTATTTTCTATGACCAAATCTCTCTCGAATGTAAGTATGGCGTGGCTTAACCTTCTCATCATGAAACTTGGGTTCGAATTTCTGGAGTAGTGTACTTTATCTATTAGAATTTAGATACAAAACCAATACTATCTATATCTGGATATACTCTGCTCCTTAGGAAAATATAGTACGATCGTAGGATAAACTTGGTTTAAGCTGATTTTTTCCTCCACAGCACTATATATTGATCGATGAGTGGGTGGAATATTAACTGTTAGTCTTTATTTCAGCTTTTCTTTCCTTATATATAAATAGTTGTCGTAGTGAAATTCATCTCAAGGCTTTAAGTGATTGGCTGCCTTGTAGGTGAGCGGGGATTTTTGTCCCTCTACAATAAATATGTACTGATGGTATTATATTGTCATGATATGGTTTGCGAGGTGAATCACTGGTAAATCCTTGTTAAATCAAGGCTATCTGATTTCCCCCGTGATTTAATACATTGCTAATTAGAACTATCGTGGGAAGTGTTCCCAATTCTGTCCTGTTCTCTATCGAAAGCGCCCCAGGACTCAACATACTAGGACTACCAGAGCCCGAAAGGCCGCCAAATAGTTAGGATTAAGGTTAAATGGTTTGTTCAAATCGAGTGTTTTATTTAGTGCTTATTCTAAGGTTGACTGACTACAATAGCAAGAAAGCTTTCGTGAGATATAGTTTGAAATGTCTTATAGCTCCCTATAGTCCCCTATAGTCTAACTGGACTTTGCCTTAGACGGACTATTAACCAATCATCTGTCTGGTCTTACGAAGCTGTCGGTCCCTAGAAGGGCCATTGTAGGGCTCGGGTAATTGGGGATACTGATGGTGGGCGCACCTTGCAACTCGGGGGGAGGGGGGAGGGGGGTTATAATATCTATCACGTTCTTAGAATTCTTGCAACTAAAGACGGTGAATATTCCTTGGTAGAATCTAGATTGGTCAAATCACTTCTTGTAGACGTATGCTAACTGGTTTGCCGAATTTTTAGTCTTGCTTATAGGACTAGGAAGAGAGAGATAACACAGTGCGGAAGGAGTTCATGGATTGGGTATGTACACTATTTTTCAAATACAGTTGAAACCTTGTAGTAATAGTATCGAACACGAGAGTATTACAGCATTTTTGGCTAAATTCTGGTTTAATATGGTATTCCCCTAGCAAAAATGCTGTAGTAATATTATAATACGTAGTTTAACCCTTTTTTTTCGCACTGTACTTGATATGGTGAGGTTATTTTGGGAATGCTTGTGCCATTTTGTACGTATATCATGAGGTATATATATATATACGTATGCTGGCCTTAGCTAACTGTGTTATAGCTCCTTCTCAAATTATCGCCCTAGAAATAGTGTGTAGCTTCTTAGTAAATAAATATAGACTAAGATAAAAATTATGAAGAAGTGTTGCTACCTTCATTTCTTGAAGCTTTGCTATGGTCATTTGCCCTAGTAGAACTCTTGTATATAATGTATACATAGATTTCAGTAGCTCCTTATATATATAAATGTTATATCATGGGTACCGAAAATATCTCAAGCCTATATATCGATAGCTTATAACTGATCGTGTAAGACAGTCTTTTGCCTTGAGGAGTTTTGATCGCCTAGTACATAGATGTACAGTAAGGATTAGTTTGGTTTTATTTCCTTGATACAGTGTACTTTAACATAGGATGAGTTAATTGGGATATACTTCTCGGTCTCTCTCTCTCTCTCTCTATATATATATATATGTACGTGGATTTTTAGGATGGTGGCTTTATAGCATAACGGCTAGTCTCGTGCCCAGATCCTATGTACGCAGCAAGGTAAACCTAGGGATGGGAACGAGACTGCATGATGGTATATTTGGTAACATGATTTATGAGTCCACGTTGTCTGTTATATCATCCGAGCCGTGTTCTACCCCATGTCCTTCAACCCTCCAACAATACAACACATTTTGTTCTTTGCACAACCACAAGCTTATCGCTATCGAATCATATGAACTATCCTATGGCGAATATATCAAAAATCCCCTTTGAGGTAATGGAATCTATCGCCCGCGAGGCATTTGCACTAGCAATTGTGGGCTTGAGCACTCTAGTTTGCCTTTAACTCCATTATGCCTAGAGCCTGAGGTGTTCTAGACGGCTAATATATAGGTTTGTCTTTACCAATGATAGTTACCACAGAACCATCTGGGTACATTGTCAAATCTATCTTTGACCTGTAGAAATCTCTACTCATATGCTCTTCCGCACCTCTACAAGTCCTTCTACATTAGCCTCAAAAGTTATAAAACAGCTGAGAATATGTTAGAGTGCTCGAGTGCTTATTAAGATCCAAAAACTGGCTTAAGCCATGCAATCATATAATGGAGGTATTTGTAAACGGATATTTTATTTACTTTGATGAGGTTAATGAGGATCACTATCAGACTACTTTCAAGTTATCAGTAGATTTATTTGGGCTTGGGAATATTTCGGTTTCATTCGATACAGCTCTTGCCAAGTTTATCCAGGGCCTGTCAGAGCTCAAAGTGTTTATGTATTTGTTTTGTGCCACTATTATGTATTGTTATTTTCTGACGTATCAAAAGATGGAAGATAATCCACCCTGTTCCACAGAAAATTCTGGAAAGGATATCGTGATTTCTTCCACGCTTTAAATCATTTATAGCCTACTGTGACCCACGTATTATGTCAGCTGCAAACGCTGGGCGGGAGTTCATAGTCGGCTTGGACCCTACACCCCTCGTTCTACCTTCCTTCGAGACCCTAAAAATGCTTGAAGTATGTGATATACAGCAAATTATCCTGTTTGGGGATGCTATACGTTCCCCAGGAACGTGGGAGAGGCTTCGAGGCGTTAAGTTCACCACATCGTTACACTTTTTTCGTAAGAAAATTAGCATAATACGTGGGGATTACGATATTCTCACCGTTCTCTTTCGATCACACCCTGGGAGTAGCACCAAACTCAAACTCACAAAGCTGGCATTGTTATATCTCTAGTGCTACGTCCGTAGGGTTCGGGCACTGTGTGCTTGCATTGACCCTTCGACAATAGAAGATCTTTATTTTTGTTTTGTGTCCGATGCATCAAGGATAATTCGTACATGGTCCCCTTCCTTGCTTGATAATGACGAGATGTAAATGCCCAACTTAAAGCGCTTATACATTTAGGAGAAGCATGGACTTTCATATCTCTGGTCCTTCCTTTTGCAGTTCGATGAGCCGAAACGTAAAGGTGGGAAAGGCCTCGAGTGGTTAGAATTGTGCTCTTGGGCTCACAAGACTCCCCTTGATCCTGTTTCAGTTCAGGGTTACTCCAACTCTCCAGAATAGTTAAGTGTAAAATTCAGTGTTATCAGAATGCTGGCAGGCCAAAGAAAAACCATCAAGGATACAAAAATAGTCGACGAAAAAGAACCATGGAGGTTGAGAAAGTTATACCTCGACGTGGGAATGAGATTAGGTTTGCATGAAACTCTGGTAGTAACCGTTCTGCCTCAAAAATAGAACAGATGTACTGGTAATAGTAGTACCCTATTATTCATAGTGCTCTTTAGTGGATAGCTTAGACACTATTGTATGTATACAATAATGTGAGACTGCTCTACTATATTCGGGCTAAAGTTCTAGGAAGGTTACTGACTGGACAACTCTACGATATATTTAATCGATATATACTCATATTTTACCCCGATAGTAGCCACGGTTCATGCAGGATCGTATTTATCTAGAAACCACTTGAATTTCTCTGAAATCTACTAGATGTTTTACACAAGTTAACATGCTACCATACGAGTTACTAGGACGGTTGTGGTATAGTTTAATTAATTATAAGTACATACATGTAGGTGACAGAATTAAGTTTGTAATTTGTGTATAGCTATCAGGTCGCTAATGAGAATGTTATAATATAAAGGCTGCAAGCTTAAGAGGTGTAGCCATATATATAAGCATCTAGCTATGTATGTAGTATCCAGAACTACAGTACGAAAAAACGGGGTGAAACCACTACATTATTACTACAGCATTGTAAGGGAGATACCGTATTAAACCTGAATTTAGACAGGAATGCTGTAATGCTCTTGCATTCTATACTATTGCTACAGAATTTCTACTGTATTTAGCAAAATAGTGTACCCAATCCATCCCCCCTTTTCGCACTGTATCATCTCAATTTACAAAGAACATAGCTAACCGTACTTTTGCCACCGTACTAATCACTTAAAACCCTATACTCGAATTGGGGACGTTAGTATCTGTAATAACTGGCCGTTTCTGGGTAAGCGCCATCTGCGACTGTACTTGAATAGTAAAATGGTCGCCTTCAGAAGTTTATTATTGTTACTGAATAAAAGTGTGTTCACGACAGAACTGGGCTCGTATTTTTGGTCAAGGTCTAGGCGGTAGTAAACGCCAAGACCATTATTGCTATTTGATCTCGTTAGTAATGCTATAAAAGAAGTGTCTAGTTGGGAAGGTATGGTTATCTATAGGTGAAAGACCAAAGGCTGTTGATATATGCTATTATATATCTCTATCGATCACTTTAATCTATTCCTTCTATATTTTAGACGTGGGGTCTTTAAGTAGTGATAAAATAACTATACAGGGTTACAAATAATAGATTTATTTATAAAATAGTAATAGAATAGCTATATTCAGCACTCGAGTTGTGAGTCTTGTATGTTAAACCCGATATATAATTCCTTCTCTAAGTAACTTACCATATATCTGCATGCTAACTTCTTCATGAGAATCTTGTAATGGAGAACTATATATCAGCTCCCCTCGATTCTAAGTTTTGTTTCCTCTAATCAATATATGCGATTCGCTTTAATAGGCTCTTGGTTGTATTAAACAAAGTTACTAATTATCAACAGCTCACATGACACATTTTGAATCTTATCATTGTGGTAATAATGAATCATTAGTGCTAGAGCGATACTGAATAAACTTGACCCTGTAGTAGTACTAATGAGTACAGCCTCTCCGGTAACATTACTACGAAAGTTAAGGTCTGTAGTAAGGTTTCTGTGATAAATACTCACTGATAGAATTAATGTTCTTCAAGGACATCGAAGGTTGGTCAAACTTCTTAGTCATGAGTTTAAGTACTTTCGTAGTAATTCTATTAGAGACTGGCGATGGTTATGTGTATGTTATGTTTTATTACTCATCTGTCTGGTTCCTAACGTAACATAGATTCACCACCTATATATATACATATTCAAGGATTTCTCGAGATTATTGATGAAAATAGGGCCTAGGGAACTCCATAGTGTCGTTTTTGCCAAGGTTTTTACACCATTTTTCTTTCCCTCCAGAACCTCATAGGGATTTCTCAGGACCCTCTAACTTCCCGATAATCTGGTTTGCTCCGAGACAAATAACTATCATGTATGAGGCTACTGTATGTAGTTAAGCGATTCAAACGACTAAGTATTCGTAATACACATAGAGAGCGTATTTTATATACAGCCGTCCAACAAATTCCCGGAGCCCCCCTCCCCCACCCAACAGAAACAGCAAAAGATTTCATTCACCACCTGGCTGGTGAACTACTTCTCTCCAGGGAGCCGAAACACAGGCCTCCTGGCTCGACTCGCTGATCCAAGGACATCATCAATTGTCTGGAGCCCTTGCCCGGTAGGCCAAATGACCTACGGGTGATGTTAGTTGTGAGCGAACTCCCATAAGCTCATACCAATGCATAGCTGTGTCCAACTAATTCTTGGAGTATTTTATAGCAACAGGGGTTATTTCCTGTGATACACCAAAAACCATAAGGTCTGGTAAAGAGAGGTATTGTGTGATGACTGACAGGACTCGGTGGGGACCACATCACTTGGTGAGCCAAAGTGCGCCCAAAGCGATAGTTTTCTTAGACCTTTTTATACATTTATTTTTCTCATAATCTCTTTAAATCTATTCTCAAATTAATATCAGCTGAGGCTTGTGGGTTTGTTTTTGCTATGGGGGGATCCGGGAATTTGTTGGACACAGCTGTACAACTGGTAAAAGATAACTAGAGCTAGGCCTTGACTGATTTGTATACTATGAATAGGAAAAGTAGGTATTCATCAGTCTTTCCCAGCGTTGAATAATCTTGATTATAGATATTATCGGCCGATGTGGTTGGAGTCAAAGTGAAGGGGTTCTCAGGATCTGTATGATCCCACATGTTTTGGCAGCCGTTACTTAAATGTAGACTGTGGTTAGTTTGTTACTTGAAATTAGTAAGCGATTTCACTAACTTCTGCAGCCGTTAGATCAATGCAAACACTACGTGTACGGCAATACTGATAGTGTTAATACTTTCCTCAAAACATGTTCAAAAGGGTAAGGCCTCCAAAATACTCAGTGGTATCCGCTAGTAGAATAGTATTGGGTTGTATCTAGATGATAGTAATGATTCTCCCCTCGGATCATCATTTGTTAACGAAGGTAGGTACATTTTGGGTGAGAACGTAAGTTGTGCAGGTATAGCCCACGACCTTCAGAATAATGGTTATATTGCGGCGTACTATGTCGATCTGTTGGATAGTCTTGATTCAAGCTATCAGGAATCAAGAGTACTAGTGTATATGAATATGCTGGTAGGGTAGCTTATATATAATTACGGAATCCTTAAGAGGTGCTGGCTAGCTGTAATTGATATACTTGGCCCTAAGAACCTTATCATTTGTAGTTTTCTCCGTTAACTTGCGGTGGTGTTATACTTGCAAACCAATTTTGTAATCGTATAGCTATGTATACGAATAAGAGATGGCCTGCTTGGCGTGTACTATTAACGCAATTGTTAGATATAGATGTTTAATGATGGGTTGTTATACGTTAGGAGGATGTTAACAGCACTCACATGTCTAAAGCTGTTATCGTTTATGATTTTCTCCTTAAGAGTTAAATCTACAGATTTTACGGGTATATCAATTAGTAAGATCTTCCGAGAATTGTAAGTAGACTCTTACAGAAACCATAGCATTAAGATTGTCGTGAGATCCATACGTTCGAGAGTATATAACTCTAGTCTTAAGATTAACGTAAGACTGAGAGACTAGAGGGGCAGTCTTAACCTAAGGGACTATCCGACCATATGAATGTTACATCTAGTAGGTGAACCTCAGAATTATCTATCAGCTCATTTGCCCCTTATTGAGGCGAGGCCCCTCTAATAATATCAGGTTTGTTTGCACAATAATAAGTGGTCATTCGAATCCATGTAGTACCCCGATGATCAAGGAGATAAGATCATTTCGATTCCTGTTAGGCTATTATTAGTTATAGGTTCTAAGTATCCCACCCGGATAAACCTCATACTTTAGGTAAATTTTATAACCCTCTTCTCTTTAGAGGATACATGATACTATCCCCCCACGCGGAACAGATCGATGCCATTCTTATCATCCTCAATAGCACCAATTTTACCGACAAACCTTACCTCTAGGTTGTCCTACTTGTGTCTTAACATTCATCTCTAATTAAATCATCTTAGCCAGATGTTTGAATGGGCTAGCTTAGCACATTAAAATCTCTGATATTAACCGGTGAGATGAACAAAACTTACTCCTGCTAATCGTGTCGAGCTTTACCCGGTGCTGGAGGCTACATTACTTACAAGCTACCAATGCGATCAGTGTATAAAACCCCCACAAGCCCCTAGTTAGGAGTCTAAAGATAACATTAGATCTATCAGTCACCGATGCTGTGAAGGGAAGAGAGTCTCGAGCAGAGATTTTGGAATGAAATGTGAAACGTTGGATACTAACCTAACAAAATAAACCTTCACTAAAACCCTATCTACTCTACATGATAGTTTAACTACTATTTTATAGATCCAAACGTCCGGTCGCATTACGAATTAGAAAAAAGCAGTTTCCAAAGTGATCTAACTCAATAGTGTATCTAGTTCTATGTGATTTCTAGAGTCTTCTTCTCCTTTAGTCTAGCTATGTAGCTAAGCGCTCTAGACAAACTTAATCGCCATTTCTTTCTAGTACTCTTTAGAAGAGCCGGTAATGAAGCTGATTCACCCTGGGAGTCCCATAGTTATATCTATTGGTACAGGGGTCTGAGTTCAGTATCGAGTTACTTAAGCGCCTAACGCGACCCTAAACCCTAGCCTACAAACACAATGCCTTAAGGACATGTAAGGTTCATATCTACATATAACCACCACTACTTGGGGGTTTGTGCAGTGAGTTAAAGTTAACAGAGGAGGGAGGGAGGAGCTGTCTGGAACGGGAATGGGTGATAGCATTCTAGTAGATAATGAGATTAAAGATGGGAAAGTGATCTAAATCCAACAGGGTGATCATAAAGACAATGGCTTTGATAAATGCACTGTTTCATTATGACCATCGAAACTAGCTGGTCTATTTGGGGGGGATTTTCTCTGCCTCTCTTGAGGTCGCCTTTATAATTTAGAGATACTGTTCTATTTAGTTTAGGAACGTCGCTTAATAGATATAGACCAGTCTACATAGTTTTTTGGGGACGGATTAAATCTATTCAAGAGAAATGCCTGTTTAGAGGCTTCTTGTACTATATGTAGGGCGTATCTGTGATAGCTATAAAGTACATAGAAAGTTATAACTGTAGGGTGCGTTACTATACCATATAATACAATGCCTTTTCCTCCCTACATAGACATGTCACTAATACCGTAAAGAGATTTGTGGTATCTAAGAAATTGCCATGTTGTTCCTATAGACAGAAGATTGTACTAGGGCCAGTATATGAAATAGACCACTACGTCCGTCCTGGAGCCAAGGGTCGGACGGGCTACAACCCATATTCCGTCCTAGAATAAAATAAAAGACGGACTATAGGTATAGTATTAAGGGCCCCGGACTACGGTCATACCTGTCGGGCTCCACTGTGTCTAAGATATTTGGGACCACAAATAACCGCAGATATATGGTTTTCTGGATAAAAAACCGTTCTTTGTATAGTAGAATACCCCATTCAGGAACATTCCTGAATAAGCTTCTAATGACCTAGAACAATACCCTCTCGAAAAGCAAGATTAACGGGCCGGGTATTTCCCAATACATGACTTCACACACAAAATTTCTTTTTGTGTTTAGTTGAAATGAAGGGGGGAAAGGGGGGTTTCCCGGTGAATTTTGGGGCAGGCTTGAGGTTACTGTACTACAACGCGATTCATAGATAGAGCCATATAGGCCGGGATACAAGGCCAAAATATTTGGTTCAAGACTGATATAGAAATTACTCGGGGCTCATCTGGGACTCAGTCCTAGAGGTTTTAATGGGCCGGGACGGCCCAATAATTAATTACTATGGCAGTTGCTGGCCCGGGCCACATAAAAGGTGGCTGGGCCGGCCCAAACTAAATAAACGGGCCAGCATATTTAAACCTCCGCTCGTCCCTACTTATTAGCATCCGCAGACTGACTCAGTATGAATTCCCTACCTGTATCTAAGGCTCTTGGTAGTTTTCCTTTATACCACAGCAGTCCTAGATAACTACCTCCTTATAGAGAGATTGTACGGTATCAGTCTCTCAAAGCAATTCCCTACATCTTATAGAAGGCCTTCCAATAGACAAGCCCGGGCCAACAAGAGTGCCGACCCAATCCAATAAAAGGAAGCCTATGCAAGCCCAATTAATAATTTGTAATATTCATTGAAATACTAAAAGTTTTCTCCTTGCCCCATAGCCTGTAAAGCAAGTAGGTACCAGGTTGGTTGATAGACCCTGTATCTCTAAGACGGGTTATCTTCAAAGTTCTATAAGGAGGTCTAATCAAGTATTTAGCCCGGGCCAATACTTCTTATGGCCCGGTGGGCAAGCCCAAATATGGCTCGGCCCATTAGAAGGCCTGCTTCTAGCTACTGCACCTTGATGTCAGTGAAGCTATACTCACGACATGGGGCACATCACTGGGGTAAACACGCGATATTTGCTGCTTTTTTTCTTTGCCAGCAGCAGAGACAAAGATCAGCGTTCATCAAATAGGATGGCGCAATAATCAATTAGCGGGGGCCCTTATCACTCACCGTATATAGGTCACCAACTGATCTGCGGGGAAATGACTCATTGTACACTGACTCTAGCTGCCGCTAAATCCAGTGCAGTACAGGCTTCGGATGACTCTAGGACACTAGAGAGATATAAGTAAACCATGAAACAGCCATGTTAATAGGCCTTTTAGCAGATTTTTAAATGGGCCGACCCAGGCCAGCAACCGGCATAGTAATTAATTATTGGTCCGGGCTGGACCGGCCCATTAAAACCTCTACCATTTCGGCTGGCATTATGGTCCTTTTCAAGGTAGTAAAACCTGATTGCCTGCCACATCACCGTAGTGGGCCTACTAAGCATTAATCTTTCTACTTGGCTTATTATTCTCAGGCCTAATTTAACTAGACCCTGCAGTATTCAGTGTTTGCTATAGTAAGATCCTAATTGGAAAGTTAGTTCGGTACATGTAGGGTTACCAGCTACCGGTGCTAAGTCTCGCGGATGATCCTACAAGAAACCAGAGTTATCGCGGGGCTATTTCTCGGGAGTATTTCTATCCCAGAGAGAGTTAGGCTACTATATTCTAGCTGAAGGGTATTGGTTGAATATATGTAGGGTATAATTTCTCCGCCGTAAATTTTGACTGAGCTATATACTAGAGCGGTAGACTGAGAAGTTGGCGATGCCCTCTCTTTGTACCATTAGAAATTGGTTGTATGGAAACCTTAGACTTGGGCAGTTTTTAAGGCATCCAATTTAATGCAGAGCTATGCACTTGAGTAATGGTATCTTTACCTACATTTTGAGCTATTACTATACTCGGAAGTCTAAGAACTTTAGAGATGCTTCTACTATGCTGAGTTGGATTTAGACCGATTCTGGATTAACTCCTGTAGTGTTATTCTTTGGGACAGAATACATACGGTCATCTCAAGAACCTTCTAGGCTTCTGTAGTGGCAGATCGATGCAGTTATTGTTCGTATTCTAGAGCGATACAGCGAGTGTGCATTAGAGATTGTACTACTTCTTAAAATCTGATGATTAGACGGACAGTATCTTCCTATTAGTTGTAAATCATGTTCCAAGGGTGTTTTCCCTCTAAAACGCAGCCGGCAAAACGTTGCTCTAGCTCTCAGGGTGAATGTACCTGATAGAGGTAAAAGCTTAATGCTTCATAGGCTCTTTGAGTTCTGATGAGACCCAGATTTTCAAAGTATTAACAGTATCACACTATTAGAAAGTATCCTTCTAGGTCCTGCAAGGTCTGGTGTGAGTCACAGCTCACTTCTCACAGCAAACTGACCTCGCCGATGTATGCATGGTCCCAAACTCACATAGGGCGTAATATTACAAGAAAACCTAGGTCCTACCTTTCGTGATTTATATTAATCGTTTGTGTATATTATGGGGAATCTAAACCCCAATCCTAGTAAAGAGTGCCGTCACGAGAGAGGAGGGAGAGAGGGGGGTGCTTAGTGCCCTACATCCTCCAATACAAAGCCGCAGCGGCAACTATGAGGATACGAACCAACCTCTATACCTTAGAACAGGTGATTCAGATAACTCAGCTTATCAGCCGCTGCTCAGTTTTTCGTGACCGGAAGCGCTATATTATGACCTTCGGGATTAGTTATCTTACCAAGATCTTGACGTGCTGTTAGCAAATATAGCTTAACTCAAGCACAAGTCAGTCCCCTGTGCCGTACAGTGACCTGGTGCAAGAATATCCATTGGCCCCCAGAATTATGCTAGTTAAGTCTCTGTGTGATAGCGATGACTTTTTTGGCCCCTTACTCGCCATGCCAAAGGAGGTAGATAGTAGGTCTAGTGAGCTGTGCAGAAGACCAAATCAGAGCTTGGAGCGGCTTAGTCCCTTACCTAGGGTTGCTTGCCTTCTAGGGTGTCTATAAGCTGTGGTGATTCAGGAGAAACGTATGGACTAAAAGTAGAGAGCTCAAGTCGAATAAAGGGACTATAGGGAGAGGTTTATGTTGGTTGGTCTTGGAGAGAATGAGATCTGTGTGAGAAATGTTGCAGGGATTTTCATTAAATTTTGCTTACACTTGGGTGCTGCTGCTGACAGCCAGCCAACAACCTCTAGGCAAACCCGAACCCTTACACATATTCTCAACTCACGACTGTCCCCTCCATTTCTTCTTCTTCGCCTATCTGTCATTCTCTCCGCCAACTATCAACACTGCTTGTTCATCATATCTTTATAATTTTACTGTGCCTTTTGTTTTATGCCTCTTTAAGTAAGTAGCCCCTTTATTTGGGAGATAAGGGATCTAAGGTACTTTCCTAGCCCACCTCCCCACCACTCTGGCCCTGGGCCCAAACCACTTCAACCTCTCTCATCGCGTGCCTTCTGACGTATTTTTTTTGCAGGCCCCCTGTCACTCAACACCACAGGTCTTACCTGATCCACCCCTCAACATGACCCCTGGAGAGAGCGTACGGGCGAAGTTCACAGGCAATACCTGCTTCTATGTTCACAATGCGCGTTACCGGAATAGAGTTTTCTTGAATCGCAATTTTGAAACAGTCCTACGCGAGAATGAAGTTGCCCAAGCTCGTTGCAAGAATCCAACACACAGAGTGCCAGGAAACTCAACACCACCGACTACAGACGTAGACGCTCGGATATGCAACGAGTTTAGAGCGCGTCCAAGAATGAGGATTAATCAGATAATCAGCAAACTACGGCCGTTAATTCCAACTGGTAGGGATGAGCCTGTGCTGAAGATCGAGGTTAAAGCGCTGAAACGGAAGCGCTTATTCAAACCGAGGTCGAATGGTGAGGATCTCCAATATAATGTCGCTATTATTCATGGATCACTACTCACATTTTTGTTTTAGGAGAAAATTCGGTAGCTAATGGAGACGAGACCCATCGAAACTACCGAGGAGGCACGGCAGATAAACCTATATCTTTTCAATGCAAATGCGAACTCACAATTTACGAGAAGCTGGAGAATGCAACATTAACACATAAAACATCATCTACACGTACCACCAGAAGCAGAAGCAAGGAAGGTTTAGACACAAACGAGCTCTACCGTTCTAGCGAGATCTGCACCGTCACTTATGATTCGGATGAATCTGCGACCATAGAAATGGAAGATCACTTCTATATTAAAGCTAGCAAGCTCTTCGTACTAACAAATCGAGGTCCTATTAAAAGCTTTGGGTTAGCTGAGAGCTATACTGCGCAAATTACTTTGCAAGCGATAGATATCGGCGGGCGCTGGCCTCCGTTGCTCTCTGGGGAACGGCCGCAGGGCGGCCAGAGATGGAATGACCAGTTTTCTGTTGGTTTGTATTGTCTATTTGATTCTTTGCCGATAAGCCCTCCTACTGCACAACATGAGTTATTTGTGAAGTCAGACTCTACTAGTCAGGAGCGCGCGGATCTCAGCCTTGAGGTGGACTGTGGGTGGAGCGCCACAACGTTATCACGATCACAACGTGGCGACGTTAGTCGCGAGTCAAGACTCCCGACGCCAACCTCGGATAGAGGGCGATATTCGTTTTCTAGACATACTGTTTTAACTATCTACTTCTTTTTAGCCCCAGTAGATGATAAGGAATTGCAAAATTACTACGGAGCCCCGAATACTAGAAATCAACACTCCTTCTCAATCCCTGGCTATACCTGTCCATTTTGCGACGGCAGAGAATTTCAAAATTTGACATTTCTGCATTTGCACCTGATTACTGCCCACGATTTATTTCACTTCAGAGTCAAGCAGAGAAAGCCGACAAATGGTCTTCGGAGTAATGATGCCCGTTGGGATAGTTTGGTTGAAGTTTATGTGGATCTGTCTAAGGAGCAAATAACAAGCAGAGCTAGCGATCATGTTCCCGATCATAGAACCTTTCGGTGGCAGAAACCGGCCAAAAGATTTGATGTCTCCGCTTTGTTAAAGGGTGACTGGAGTTGGCTTAATGAAAAGAAAAGCACAGCTTTGTCTGGGAATTATCGACGAGAGCCTTTGCCGCCTAATACCATAGTCACAAATCCCGTTAAAAAAATTAACCTTCATGATGTCAAGGCGTTACCTAAGAGAAAGAGACGGAAATACACGGTACCACAAGCTAGAAATGGTGTGACAGGTCTTGTTTTTGTCCGAAACAGATCTAAAAGATTCGTAGAGCCTGGCGAGGAACTTAGTGAGAGTGATGATGAGGTTGATGAAGACTGGTTAAAAATGAAGCATGAGGAGGCAAGTTTTATAAATTTCATTGAGACTTGACGCATGTTTCAACGGGAGTGGCTAATTTTATTTTTAGACTGTTCATGACTTCACAGATGTAGCAATAAATGAACGGAGTTTTATGGTGCTTTGGGATAGACATCTCTTTGAGGAGCGGTAAGAAATTTGGAATATCCTTCAACTGCCTCATTTTGTCAAGGGGACTGTAGAGCTGATAAACCCGCCTTTTCCGAATTATAGCCCAACAGGCTACATTCACATACCTCAGGTTTTGGTTCGCTTTGCTCGGGCCAAGGCTGAATTTCTCAAGAGCTCAAATCTTCTCGTTGAATTTTGGAAACACTGTCTAAATCTCATCCAGTACGGCATCATAGACACAGAATGTTTAAAAGTATGCATGTGTATTGTGAAAGGCAATGAATGGTCTTCGGCCGGGAGATCTGACCTTGGGGTTGGCCTTGTTGGACCGATTACGCTAGACAGCCGCACAAGCCGCCCATCATCACCAGTGGGCGCAGGCCAGATGGATGTAGATGAAAAAGATGATCACAAAAAACTTGCAATCCGGGGCTCCCGAAAGGTCGAAGGCCGTGATTCTGGATTTTGCAACTGTGGTATGCCATTTGACAAACCTCAGATGGTGCTGTGCGTTGGTTTGGTAAGCACAAAACGACTTCTCTTTTTCTCCGTACCTATAATTTCGGTGAGATATTGCAATGGGGTAGAGTGGATGCGTAGACCGGTTACGGGCCAAAAAAAAACATAAAGTTCTTGTGGGCTTCCGATATGGAAAGAAAAAGCCTACTTTCACCTCACGGCATTTTCTAAGCCCCTATATTCCATTGCCTATAGCCCAAGAATTCTCCTTAAGCCTAACTACGTTGTGGTGTTTTGCCACATACTAGTGTACTACTAGAATAAATGTAGTATTGTGTTGCTAACTTAAGTATAGACCTGCCAGAGGCGGTGGTTTCACAGGTCTTGTTTTAAACTGGAGGGACTCTTGGATGGGTGGTTATGTCCGAACTGTGATGTTAATAAGTCGCAACAATCTCGAAGGAAACAAACGAATACGGTTGAAAACATTGAGATAACCACTAGAAGAGCCATATGAAGTTATGGGTATTGGCCGTATTTCCCCGAGAGCTAGAGGTTGTATACCCGGAGCCGTTAATGTTGTAATGATGCTCTCCCCGCAAGGTCCTAGGTTTGAGGACCCATCTTCTTGTAAAACATTCTTATACTACTTTGTAACGTATCTCTTTCCCTATTTCATACAAGGGTCTGCATATGATACCTGTAATAGTGAGTCCCCCTCTTCAACCCATTAGTCTGGGCAGTTTGTAAATTTTCTATTATACTTTTATCTCGGGGTCCTATTACCCTCTTTAGCGTTTTAGGTAGTCTGACATTTTTATCTATACCTATTAGCCGTTTTCCTCTTTCTGTTTACCACTAGTTTCTTAGGGTTTGGGGTTAGGCTGGATTTTGGTGATTGTCCTACGTAGAATCTAATACTCATGTACTTTTCGCAGGTCATTTAAGACAAATTAGCAAACCGGAACTCGTAGAGTAGTAGTAGTAGTAGTAGTAGTAGTAGTAGTAGTAGTAGTAGTAGTAGTAGTATTAGTAGTCACTTATAAAGATTAGTAGTGATAAGTGACTCTTAATGCCAATTGATCTTGACCCTTACATCTAGGTTCCCAAACCCTAGTCTATAGGCCCAATACGGTATCTTTGCTTATGGTATATTAGTAAGATCAAAACATGTAAGCGATCAAATTTCTAGTACCTTGTAAGCTGCATGTAGCTCTCCCTAAAGGGGTCAAGATGCTATAGGGAGTATACGTATAGGCCACATAGGGTAGAACCTAAAAACAGTACCTTACTGTAGCACAAGCTGTAAACGGGCTGTTAGTGGTAGATATTCTTATAAAAACCAGATAATAAACCTAAGGTACGGGATTCCCAGCTTAACTAAGGATTACATTATCCTATCGCTTTCAGGGCTAGGTTATAGAGCCTTCATAGCTTTAAACCCCACAAGTAGCTTTCAAAGCTTCTCCTGGCTTTACGGCAGATCCTAATCCAGTAGTACTTGTACAGTTCTCCCAACTACTATAGCTTTTGTTCTAGTCTACTTATTCAGTGATACCGCATATCTAAGGAAGTCTATGGCAGAGGTTTAAGTAAGCCAGCCCAGTCCTCTTCTCTATAGCCTTGGTCAGGAGTCTCCATAGCAATTAACTACTAGTCCCGGCTAGGGCAGCCTAGTAAACCCTCTACTCTATAATCTAACCGACTCATTACAGGCATTCATACAACTTTTTTTTTAGGAATATTAAAAATCCAATTATGTTTGTGAGCAAAACCACATCATAACTAGTCTGGGCACGAGACTACATCATAACTACTAATGTTCAAGGTTATCCCAAATCGGATATCACGGATAAACAGTTAGTTTCCGTAAGGCGCTAGAGTGTAGTAGATCCCATAGGGGGCTCTATTAATCCTCTACCAACTGGCTACCGATCGACTCAGTGGTACCTTAACCTATAAGTGCTAGCTAGCTAGTAGGGTATAGTTGATACTTTTGTTCCATTCCTCGCGTAGTGGATAATGGAGCACTAGCTTGTCCGAGAGCAAACATTTTGTTTATTGGTCTAGCTAGCTAGCTGCCCCATAGAGGAGTGATCTACTGATATATATTGATGGATAAATGATGTCACTGAAAACGGTATTGATCTTTATAGCTATTGGTACTGTATTTTTAACAGTAGGTCTTGTTTATTAAAGGGTCTCGTAATAGTAATATAGCCCCTACCAGCTAACTGTCTCTTGCTCTTTAGTTATCATGTTTATATGAGATATATTATACTGCTCCTCTTGTGTTTTTGGGGGGGTATATTTCCTTTATGTGTCAAACCCTGGTTATGCACACTCAATGTAATAGGAAATCATTAGTCTATAGTAATAGAGCTAATAACGTTTTGAAATTCTGATGGTAGCTCTAATGTTTTTTTCTTTGGTTGCTTCAGAGCGCTAAAGCTCAATTTATTCACAGCCCCCTGGGAATCATTATCACGTACTAGCGGGCACATTAAATTCGTAGTTTTTGTTATACCTTTAGGCAAACCTCTAAACCAAATGCTCAACGGTATATTCTCACTCAAGAGGCCTTTATATATTTGGTTTTTACAAGCTATATAGTTGCGCATAGTTTACAAACGTTGAAGGATATATGCTCGCGCAGGACCCGGGATAATTCCTAGTCTTCACTAGTCTACTACGATAATAAAAAGGGGAAGATAAAATTTATAAAACTATAATACGAAAAAGTTTTTGAATAGAGTGAGGATCGAACTCACGCGGGTTGCCCCACTAGCACCTGAAGCTAGCGCCATAACCACTCGGCCATCTATCCAGGATGGTAGCTTTATCAATATATATTTCAATAACCAAAAAAAAATTTGGTAGAATTTATTTACAGATATCCACTTAATAATTACCATCACGGCTGAGTTTCATATTGTGCTGCCCCATCTACGGGAGCTATAAAGGGGGGTCGATGTTTAGTGAATAACTCAACACTAGGCTTGAAATCCTTGCACCTGTTCAATATTAGACTTCTATTAGCCAAAAAAAAAAGATATTTGGTTGCAAAAAATGCAATAATAGGAAAGCTACCCTCCATCCACTAGGCTACCCTTGACAAACAACTTCCCCGGGATAGACTCTGGCTTCGTAAAAACTGTGCATCCACACCTTCCACAAAAGAATTTTGGCTTAGGCATCCCACTTTCACAACCGTTGATGTCGTAAGTTGCCATTAGATTCTCGGGGTCTTGGATGGTGACAGCAGTGTCCTCGAAAGCGAAGTTTAGTTGATAGGGACCACCGGCATTGGCTGAGCAGTGTGTGCAGAAGCAGTTGCCAATAAGAGGCTGTGCATCGTCTTTGAACTTGAGACTGATGCCACCGCAAAGGCATCTAGCTGGTGGGATACTAGAGGTAGGCATTTGTATCTTAGGATTTATATGATGTGATAAATAGTGTCAAGCTATCGTTCTTGTACTTCTAGAAATTGAGCAATTGACATGAAAACCTTGAGGTTTATATACTCCTTAGAGGGTCCTATGACGTTCTTTGAGGCGAGAAGTTCGGCTAATTTGTTCCCGATCGTGCGCCGCGCTACTGCACCCTGCCAAGATCGATCTTGCACGGTCCCCCAAATCTGGAAAGGTCCCAATTACATGGATTGATGCGCGTTTTCAACTGTCCTCTTAATCTTGGGTTTAGCTTCTCGTTTTTATAGCACTTACCACTTTCTCTAGAGAACATTCTTATGTTTACCAGGACATCCACAGCTATCCGCCACTGGCGACTTTCATGCAACATGATTCGAGTCTCCTGTTATCTCTCTCAGTACTAGGATGTTCTATCTCTGCAAGAGTCTAGCGCCAGCTTTGCCCGGAGACAACCCCAAAGTGCTTCAGGATGCAGATGCTTCAGGATGAACCCCTGCTAGAACCTCAATGCTTTGGAATCCTGTTGACCTGCGTTTTAAATCCCGCACACTAGAGGAAAAAGCCCTTAAATCCTAAGCCCGTTCAGAGTTGTAACAGCTTGATTTATACTATCTTTGTAATGAAATTTGGTATGATTGCCGAGGAAGTATATGAATGATGTTAGTTAGTGTCATGATAAGAGGGTACGCATTATAGTGCTATGATGAGAGGATATGATTTTGTATGACAGCCGACCGGCCTTTGTAGAGGTACTTACCTAGGGCTCTCAACAATTAGTTTGTGCATATATACGGTAGCCTATTACACAACGGCGGTGAAGGTTAACATTCTAGTTTAGGTTACCCCTGAAATAATTATGCGGTTCAATCTGTAGTTACAAACCATAAATATCCGCGTAGATTTTCTTTTGTCTGCCCTAGGGCCTAGCCTAGCCTGAACCTATGCAGGATTATTAATGTAGTATTTACTTATGTATAGCCGTGTCTAGCTAGATGTAATTTGTAGAGGTAACACAGCCCCCCTAGCTTAGCTAACCGCAGTATATCAAAAAATGGATATTGAGTTATTTAACTTGTTACCAAGGTTCGAATAACTTTTTTACTTCGGGGAACTAGCTACACACAGCTATACATACAGCCCCAATGCACTCAATATATATGCACATCCAAGGGCCAGCGTGGATATGTTTAGCTCCTCCAAAAGGGTTTAGAGTAAGCCACTAAAGCGCGCTCCAAGCTTTAATTGAGCCTTGAGTATAGCAGACATATAGTCCCTAGGAGGAGATAATTAATTAATCAACTATACACCTGTAGTAGACGTATGGCATAGAGAGCGGAAGTGGAACATTCCCCGAGAACCTAATGGACTAATAAAACCCCAAGTCTCGTGCCTCGTGACTTCATGTGCAATAGCCCCATTGAAAAATATATGCTTAATGGTAGTTAATAATCTACAGGTCAATCTAGCATTCTGCATGCCAACTATAACGCCTTATGCTAAGCAATATTATGGAGTACATGTATATAAAGATAACTCCGTAGCGACCTTTGGATGACTACAGTATGGGAAAGTTGGGTGTTTTTGGTATGGCATTGATGCAGTATTCTGGAGAATGCTAGATTAAGTCGGCTGTAGTACAGAACCTTTTGGTCAACTCGGCAGTACTCTAACTTAAATCTATATTTCCTACTAATGCAGTAGTGAAAACACCTCATTTTCGCTATTGTAGTGTCTTCTACGCAGATGCATGTAGGCTATTGGGACACATATTTATCCTCAAGAACATAATATCTTTACTATACCTAAATATACGGGAATATACCTAGGACATATAATGTAGAAAGCTTTGCGAGAAGATGTATTCCGCAAGTTGATGAGTTTTGTAGTTGAATAGGTGTGGCTCCTGTGGCATGTGGCATGTGGCATGTGGCTGAGATAAGGTACCTCCAACTTCATCTGCGTAAAAGGGATTACTATATACTATTCGAGAGGGATTTCTCTACCGATCGATATAGTGCGGGGAGAATTAGTGGCGAACCTTCCAACAACATCCTTCTCTCTTTCATCCCTCCCAACTTCATTCATCTACCTATCATATTCCTCAGTGAATTTTACTTCATTCTTCTACAATTCACCTCTCATCACAACTGAATATGATTACGGCTTCATAACATCCTTTTATATAGGGTATTTTCACACAGGGAGCTTCATATACGCAGGATGGCATCTTGGCTTAGTGGCTTATATCGCTATAACAAAACCTCTTACCGAGAATCCATTACAATACTCTATGATAGCTATAGACCATTCATGCCCCAGGTTATCCTTCGAGTACTTTGTCCTTTCATCAATAAATCCTCCCTCCTATACTAGTAGCTCTTCGGAACTATAACAAAACTATATTTCCTCAATCTAGGACCCGTCAGATGACGAGATCAAGACTACTATCTATATCAAGATCGAAAAATGCTCTAGAAGGCTACTCGTATCATAAGAGTTAGCAGGGATTATTGACGGTATCCTTAAATGCCTAACCGAGGTTTAATCTAGCAGTTCCTTACTGTCCTACTCCTAAACCCTACCCTTTGATTACTATCATGACTATTTCTACTTAGACAGAGGGAAACGTAGATTTCAAGCCTGAGAAATTTTCCAGTTCCAAGGTATAGTCTCCTTTGCGACAAACCTCTTACGTACCGCTAGTCACAGCAATTTTGCCTCTACTATGATTTGGGTGTACTAATCTATTAGCTACAGTTATCTCGGCATATATATGGCTAAACTTTACTAGAGTAGTAACGCCCACTTTTACTTTTAACTGAAGCGATACTACACATACGGATTTGCAAGAGAAGGATGGTGATGAATTCATAACGTATTGTAGGAGAAAGAGTCGTTAAATCGATACGGAAAAACTAAGCTATATTTTTGGCTTCGCCCCTAGGAAACGCCAACTAGCACCTCACGCAATAGCTTGCGAGTAGGGAGATTTCTTCTGCCTATTAATATGAAGTTCACCATATTTAGTGGAGCCTTGACCAGCCTAAACCCAAGGACAGTGTTTACACGAATTTTGTGTCCCTATCAGCTCGAGAGCATTAGCATATTGCCTCAAAGTCGCTTGCGACCAAGTACAGATTTTTAGAGCGATGACACATGCTTTGTCCCCCACAGAGCTCTTCAATTCGTCATGGAATAATTTAAATAAACCCTAGAAGGAATCGAGCTAGGAATCTAATTAAGCAGATTACGCCTAGTACTTGTGAACGGAAAATACATCCGTGGAATGTATTGCCTAGAACTCCCGCAGCCTAGCTGTAGTTGCAGGCGACCAATTCCGAGGGTCCTATCATAAACATAAAAAATCTTTGTGGGAGATATATATTTTGGGGCTGGGTAGCGGCTTGGTGGAGGCTCTGCTGCAAGTACCAAGGCTCAATGCAGTCTTGTTGGAAATAACCCGAACCTGACTGCGGGAACGACAATCATGCAGAACGCTATTACCCTATAAGAGTTAGGTTCAGGACTAGAGTTGCACTGTCATAAGGCTTCATTCTTTTAAAGAATGTTGGACTATATTCCTAGATATTAGGCCAAAGTAGACGCGCACTTACAGCGGGCTTATTGGAGTACCAGTAGTTTCAATACCTTCTCGACTTTGAAAAACTGAAATTACTAAGAAAATATTCTAGGAAAATATCACTATGAGTATACATAATACATGACTAGATTCAGCTATATAGTTCTATCCTAAGTTTTTGTGGGGTAACTGCTATATGGCCCTAGCTAGACAGAGATATAGCAACTACTAGTATCGAGACCGGGACACGTTAATAAACTAGTAGACTCTATAGAATTTCCCCTATCTCGACCCCTCTACCTTTCGTTCTGGAAAGTATCCATAGGCTAATGGACACGTTCACTATAAACTCTCTAATTATAGTTTATGCTTGCATAAGAAAGAATCCGGTATAGCTTTTAGGTGATTAATACGGAGGCCACAACCTACACCAATCACTACTCGTCATCACACAATTCCTATACTTAAAGGCCAATGGGGATAGATGCCACAAAGGCGTACATTCAGTCTCCACAGTTTACAACGTTTATGACTAGCCTTTGGTAATACTTAAATGAACTAGCTACTAATTTTGCAATAGAACCGCAATGACTCACACACTCCTTCTTACATACGAAAAAGACACCCGGGAGTGGTGTTTTACATATAGTCTTGAGAAATTTATTGTTATCTCAAGGCAAAATCTATGATCAACTGGTGCGCACATATGAAAGCATCCGACGCCTTACGCTCCCAAACGCCTACTGGCCATGTTACTAGTGAGTCTACGCATCTGTCTCCTTGGGATCACTCAGTTGGTTCGACGAAAGCCCTCAATTCCTACTTTTCTCTGCGCACAGCATGGTAACCAGTCGGGGCAGAATTCTAGTTCCCGGGAACCGTAAGTTTCATAGTTAAAATTAATCTTAGTGCCTATAAATTTAATGCAGGATAATCTAGTAAGCTTGGTGTGACGATAGATAGCGGCACGTATAGTTGATTAGGCGTTAAACCTATTACTTTACGACTTGTAACATGCCGATGAAGAAGCACATGTTGGTGAGGCAAGGACTCATAAATGAATGAAGGCATCAGATGACATCAAATGACATTGGATAACCATTTTTAAAGTGCTTGGTTGCCTTGCCTAGGCATCAGGTTCAATTGGTTCTAGCATTACCATTTATTATTGATCGGCTGCGAGATAACTACTTGAGTCAACAAAGCTTTTGTTTACACTGTTGAAATTGACTCGAAACTTCTGTGGGTTGCCTAAATGCCGGGTATACTCTCTTTCTCATTCGAACGGATTCTACCGAATGCATAATGCGGGCAGCCGCGCGGGGAACTGTGCCAACAGATGAGAAAATGATTCATGCACAAGCTCTCGGGTCCTAATCCCATCGAGAAAACTTATTCTCTCTACCAAATGGATTAAATAGACCCTCAGTTTATCTGTACTTGAAAGGTCGCTCTTTTTTAAAACTCGAGTCGTGGATCCTAACCTGTCGATGGAAGACCTGACGGCTTCAGAGTTGAACGCATCTAGCAACCCAAAGCTATAAGACTCCTCGAATCGGAACAAAGTTTAAAATGAGCGCCACTATTGATAATAAGTTTGAGAAGACTTGTTACTTCTGGAACAAGTTCCGAGAATGTAAGCATGGAGATAAATGCCATTTTCTCCATCGTGAGTCAGCTATTGTTGCAGATCCCCCCAAAGCATGGGTTGACTATGGTGATAAAGGTGAGGGTAAATTTTCTTTTTGTTCTTTGCTTCACCCAAGTTAAAACTTGACTTAGGACCTCTATCTAAACCCCAAAACCTAAATACGAACTGGAAAGCCCCACTTAGGGATGATTTTGAACCAAGTAATAATCGGGGTCCGAGGCACAGCACTGCTACCACTGCTGTAGAGGATGAGTGGGAGAAAAATACTCCAGCAGGTGAATGGGATCAGCCATCCTCCAGTGCCATGAATAACTGGCAGCAGCCGACCACTACCACCGCCGCTCCCGCCGCTACAGATGATGAATGGGAAAAAGCCAGTTCAGGCTTGGTGGATACTTGGTACCCACCAACCCCAAAGGCAAATGTAAGTCCAAAGATGATACTTTCAGTGTTCGTAGAGTTCATGTTATGAGGCGATGCTGATCCTAAACTCTATAAGGGTGCCCGCTCTGTGACTGCATCAACAGCTGCATCAGTCGGACAAGCCGCACCAGGCCCGTCAACTAATTACGACGAAAACCCTTTAGTCATTGGAGACGTATGGGAAACCCTTGTACCACCAGATTTTGCCAAGTACGCAACCTTACGACAAACATATACCACATCTGACCCAGAGTTCGATGTTGATACCTTGATTGTCTTCTTATACGCAAACCCTTTAAAGTTATTAGATGTTGAGCAGTATTTGAATGGATACTCAGAGCGGGAGATTGGGCTTGGGATTAATGCACCCTCCTCATACGAGAAGCTTACGGCGATATTTTTTGCTGTTGCGACAAATCAATCCAAGGCCCTAAAGCTTCTCATTGATAAAGGCGCAGATGTAAATTCTACGACTGGGGCTGACAACATACCGGTTCTTGCCTTCGCAATTATGCATGGATCAAAAGAGGACACAACCGAAATTGTGCGAATCCTTCTAGCAAATGGAGCGGATCCCACAGTCGTACCAGACGAGTTTATTTCCTTAGATAAGTGCGCTTCAGGTAATGGCAGAGGTCTTTCTAGGACACCCTCAAATGCGATCTCCACGCAGTGGTGCTTGGAAAAGTACCGGACCAAGCTAGCCAATACTATCAATATCACTCAAAGATACTGGTTGACTAAAGCAAGAAGCCTACGTCCACGGACACCCCGAGAGCTCATGGTTGCTCGAAAGGAGAAGTGCCAGGATCTATTCCAAGTACCATATTCTCTTGTCGGTCAGGACTTTGCAACTGGGTTCTTGATGAAGAGAGTTTTGAGCCATATTATGCTTTCTAGGTCAGGCAGTAAGCCCTTAGTTGTGGCCTTTGTCGGTGAGTTTACAATATAGACTAAATATATATCATGTTTTAGATGTCTAACGTTTCTATGTCCGTCTCTAAATTAAGGACCTAGTGGTCATGGGAAAACGGAATTAACGAAGAGCATGCGCTCCCTTTTATCAGTGGCATTTCTAGCTATAGATTGTACCGAATTAAGCAATATCACCGACCTATTCGGCCCAAAAGCACCATCCCCAGGCTACGAAGAAGGGTCAGCTTTGAACAATTTTCTGTGCCGTAACCACGGACAACGATGTATAGTTTTCCTTGACGACTTTGAGAAAATGGGACCCGGTGTACATGAGTCCCTCTTGATCCCATTTGGCGAAGGTTTAAATCTCTAATCAACCTTTCTTTTTCGACAGAATGTTAGCTGACCATATTAGGAAAATATCGTGACCGTCGCACTGTCCGCAACGACGCGGATATAGATTGCTCTAAGGTCATATGGATTCTTGCTACCAGTAAGGTGGACAACATAATTGAACCCTACTACAGGGCTAATGTCGATATGTTCCAAAACCCCGAGCCCCAGGATCAACAAATGATTACAAATGTGATGAAAGATATCGAATTTAAGTTTCTACGGAAGTTTAGCACTCAATTTGGGGTAATTCCTACATTATCAAAACTCTAAGAAGCCATTACTAATCATGTTTATGATAAAGACAACATTCTCTGGGCGCATTTCTATAGTCCTTCCGTTCCTTCCGTTCTCACCTGTCGAACAGGCAGTCATCGCGCACAAATACATGCTTGAGGTCAAAAACATCCTCGCGGCCGATATCGATGTCGAAAAAGATGCGATCATGGGGCATATCAAACTAGAAGTTGATGGAGAGCTGTCTGTCTGCCAAATTATGGCAGACAAGGGCTACGACATTGAGTATGGCGCACGCTCAATTGAGCGTGAGGTGCAAAAGACGGTGCATGACGCTATCACTCAGGAATGGCTAGAATCTCCAGACGATGTTACCAACCAGAAAAACAATGGCCCTTATGAACGCTATAGCTTATCTGTTGATCCATCGGGAGAATACGTTCAAATAACCAAACTCGCTGGGAGGAAGGGTAAGGCCAAGGCAAAGCAGAATGGGGGCCCGAGGAAGCCAAACGGCAGTACACGTTTAGGAAACTCGATGGGTGGGCGCTCTGGGACACCAAGCAGTGCTGGTGGCACGAGAACGCCATTTCCGAAGGTCGGGAGGCTGATTGACATTGGAGGTGAAAAGTTCAAGGAAGGCTGGGAGGAGTAGAGATAGTTTTTATTTGGCAAGAAACAAGGAGGAGTTTATCGCATGAGCGTTTAGGTTATCGGCCAACTTGGTATTCAGTAAGTTTTATGAATGGACTATTCTGCTAGGCAGACCTGGTCAATGAACCAGTTCCTTTATTCAGTATATGTGTAATCTCCATCAAATGCAATCTTTGGTGTCAATTAAACTTAGCAACCAACCAGAATTGATTTCATCGGCCCTCGGGGCACTATTTACGACCCCGTTGAGTGCTCAGATCCTAATAGTGATCTAGTCAAGCGATATATAGAAAGACATGTTACCGACCGTGGTACTTCCAATTGCTAGTAATCAGGATATATTAAATAGAATTAAACTACTTGTAAATTCAAACCAATAGTTATCTTGCTTCAGCCTTTTACTAGATTTATCTTAATGGAAACTGATTGCCCTAAATAATGTTTTATCTCATCTTATCAGCCACTCCAGAAACCTTTCCCAGGCGACCTGAGCCACCAACACTCCATCTACTACCCAATTACCTTCTTTTATTTAAATAACCCTCTTATATACCGGAATAATAGATATATTACCTTTTAGTCCTCTATGAGGTGATGGTAGTCCATAGTACTAGTCTTCTTGTTACCCAGTTTCTAAAAAATACTGAAAGAACACCAGGGAGGTCCTACCTATAACTACATAAACACTACTAATACGAAACATAGGCTAACTAAAACAGCAGTTGTCGCCCAGACCTATCCCACTCAAACCGTCCTCCAACCAGACTAGACTCAGCCATAAGACTACATGTACCTACCCAAGCCAACCTCTTAGGATGAGAAATTCTGCATATGTACATACCAGTAAATAAAGCATTTTAGCGCTTACGGACTCGTAAAAGGGCATTGCTCTATCTACGATGTCCGAGAAATATAAATATTAAACCTATCAGGTACTAGCGCTCACAGAGATGATTTTTTCGGAAATTAGTATTAATAACCCTAGGATCATGTAACCCTAGAAACATGACGAAGTTCTTGAGGAACGGTCGAACTGTGTGGGTTTTTATAACAGATTTTAGCTTTATGAGTCTTCCTTTCCGTATTCGGTCCCATGGGGGGGGGGGGTGTGTGGTTGTTTCTTATCAGTAGATGAAGAAATTTGTAGGAATCATAAGTTGTCATTCAGATTTCCGTTACCTCACCTAAGTCTCTTGTATACTCCAAACCCTCCCCGAATATGTACTATCATAAAAATAGCCATACGCAGTTTCGATAGACCCTAAATCAAGTAGACATTCTTCTATCTAGGTTAATTTGCGATGGGGGAGCCTAGTTTTAGCTTTAGCCCTTGGGAACGTCGACCGTAGTACCCCTCGGGAATTTACATCTAAGATACAAATCCTATTCGAAAAAGAAACCATATACTTTTATCTATACCAACAAGAAAAGGGGAATCACTTTTTTTTTCTGCCCCACTCCAAAGTAAACACCAGCTACAGTACAGTACAGCCCGTTTTACAAAGAATGGAAAGCCCGAAACAAACAAAAGATATACAGAAGACCTAAAGTAAAACTCCACATTAAACGCTGACAAAGCGGTATCGTTCACTCCTCTATTACCAGATTAGCAAGAACTAATCGGCTTATGAGCTAGGTGCAGCTTTTGAATTTTCATCGTTCTCTTCTTTCTTGATCTTGGGTTCATGCTTGGGCTCAGATGGCCTAGCAAAGGTAGCGGCAACAATCATGGGAAACGCGATTGTTGCTTCCGCATAGACCTTAGAAGATAGAAATGTCAGTTGGCTGGCAGATATAACATTAGATAGAGGAAACCATACCTTGACTGACTCCCCATCCATCTTGATCTTCCCCCAACTAACCGCTTCATCTGGCCTCGCGCCTGCATCAGACCCATCAAACTCACTAGCTGTATTAACGAACACGGCGTACTCTGCCCCATTTCTCATCAAGCATGCATTCGCAATATGATGCTTAACAATCCCCCCTCCCAAGATCATTGCGCCAACCTTCTCTGCATGCACAGATAGCGAGTTAATCCTCCTAATATCGCCTACAATATCACATTTCAATTGCTTTGGGGAGCTCTTATATGTATGGAAATACAGCATATCTCCAAGGCTCCCATCAGTCAGGGCAGGGCAGAAAACTGGAATATCATTCTTCCAAGCCCAATAATAGACGCTCTTTTCATTGTTGATTTCTTTCCCAAGGCGCGCAATCATTTTTGATGGAGTCCAGACGCATTCCGGATCAGCCTCTTGCTCCTCCAGCATAGTATCGAGGATGGGGACAACCCAGTCCTCGAAGAGGCAGTAGTTGCTGTTGGGAACGACCAGATTACCGATACGGTTGAGTCCCTTCTTACGAAGGGTTGCGCCGTCGAGGTGAAAGGCACCAAGATAGGTAGGGGCGAGACACTTGATGAAATCTTCCTCTACACCCCCTGCTGTAGTCACGATAGCAGAAACATGCTTATGCTCAACCAAATACCGGATTGTCTCACGCAGCCCAGAGGAAATCAAGTTGCTCGTATAACCCAGAAAAATAGTTGCTCCCTTCCCTGTCTCGGGAGAGCGGTATGTACGCATCTCATCAACAACCTTACAGGCTCGTGCGAGATTCGAACCTTGGAAGCCGATGGTTTCCATACCATTGATTAGGTCCGAGATTTTTACATGGCGGCCCTTGAAGTCGTTGAAGTCGATACCTTTAACCTCACGAGTGGCCCAAGAGTCAGGAATGGGATCAGATGGCTTGAGGACTGCATCAGCAGCACCAGATGGGCGATCTTCGCACTGTGGGCCTGGTGATGGGGTAGTGGAAGGGGGAATAGGGGAATCCGGAGGTGGAGGGAAAGTGATGAAGGAGGTGCCATTCGCTATAAGGGTTTGAAGGGGGGTTGGAACAGGGGTTGCCATCTTTATATTTTATAGAATGTATGGAAGAGAGGGTTATCTGAAGAAAGGTGGGGTTGGCTCTCGGCGGGGTTGACAAAGAGATGCGTAGAAACTATTTTTAGATGCACCCTTCATCCCACACTTTATACATTAACCCCTTCAACCAATAGCAAGTATTTTATGTGTTACAGTGGCTGCTGTATCTAGATAGAATCTTGGCTATGTACTCTGCAAGAGGTTAAACCGCTCGCTTCTTGTCAAATCATTCAGTCCTAAGGCGCGAAGGGCTTAATATCCAATAAGCAAATGATTAGGATAGTTGGTCACGTGAATGATCCGCCCATCTAAGCTCTCGATGATTCTCTAGATATCAAATAGATGGCCTTCATTGTCACTTGTTACACACCAGTGAGGGATACGATGACGATGGCGTCTTCTAGTCTACGGCAGAAGATCAAAGATACGCTAGATACATCGATTGCGGGGGTTGCAGGGAAGTAAAATATATCCTAGCAGTCTTTACAACCGATCCTAGATAGGTTCCTCGCACTGTAGATTTCTATTGCGTTCTAAACCACTCAAAAGACTTTCACATATTTCTTTAGTCCAAATTATATATTAAATACTGGCTAAAATCGTGTGATTGAATAAACCGCAAAAATTTAAATGATAGAGGTTAATTTCACTAGTTTTCCCTCTTATCTAAACCCAAAATCACTGCTATGTACCAAAAAAGGGCTGGATAATACTATAAGAATTTTTCTTTTACTCCTACATGTATTTGCAAGTATATCTATACCTAAGGTAAGATATATACAAGGCAGTAAGCTAGACTTACAAAGTTTCCATTCACAAATCCAAATATTTCATACCCAAACTTGGGATGTGCAAGATTGGAGACTAAGACATAGTGTAGTAGAGTTAGGTGCTTCGTTCAGAGGTTTAAATTAGCCGGTCCGTTAATTAACTTTGGGTCGGCCTAGCCACCTTTTACGCGGCCCGGGCCAGGAACCACCATAGTAATTAATCATTGGGCCGGTCTGGCCCATTTAAACCTCTGGTTTCGTTTCTGTATCCCCCAAGCTCATTTCCAGCACCCATTCCTTAATTGACATTCTCAGAGACAGGTGGATACGTTAGAGAGTAAATACAGTAAGTGATCTTAAGGCATCTCTACACTTTTATTGCTTTATTTCACTCGTTTACCTTACTTGATCCCCACCCCAGCCAGATTTGGGGCCTAATTTTCGGTAAAGTAACGGCCCAATAGGTGAATGGTTAGAGATTGATTGGGTTAGAATCAGGTTAATGGAGGATTTTAAGGAGCAAACCCGCCCTAGCCAGGAATCGAGGCAGTTTATAGCGGCTGCCTGATTCTTTTAAGGAACTAACTCCACGACAAATACTAGGTGACAGTTAGCTAAACTACCCTCAACTATCGAAATAAAGGAAGTGCTTGCTTTTTCAAGCTAGTAATATCGTTGTAGGTGGCCCAGATCATCGTCTTTTGGCTCGGAGTGAATTAACGTAGGTTTCCAGCAGTGTTTACTAGGCCATTCAACCCTATGGCTACAAATTAGTATAAATAATTTATAAATAGTTCTTTCCACTTACCAGACCATGCTTTATACGCAGTCCTAGAACCCCTTCAAGAAGCCCCGTATAGTTATAGCACAACACCCTATGGATATTTAGCTTATAAGAATATCCTTAACAGGAAGCCCTAGATACAACCTTAGCTGTATCTAAAAGGAATTTTTACTATCCCTTCTCATTCTATAAGTGTATTCTCACTAATCCTAGATTCTTTATCCTATAACTAACCACGGCCATATAGTCTAGATACTGAGCAGTAATTTGAATAAAATAATACAATATTGCCTAGCACTCATATTAGAATCGCTTTAAAGATGCTAGATATTGCAGAGCAGTTTCAAAAGAGCTCACCTAATACCTAGCACTTTCCCTCGGAGTATTCTAACCATCAAACACTACAATTACCCAGAAGCCAGCTAACAAAACCTCTCTATCACCTGCTCTAAAGTGAGTGCGCTCAGTATACATACAACAATGATGAAAGATTATCTCCCACGACATACTCTCGCCGATGCCAGGATACCCCCATAGAACTTTAGATAAAGTGAGCCCATGAACTTTTTGTGTTCCAGGCGCTTCGATCCAGTAAACAGTAAAAATTACAGCATACCATGCTTATAAAGTGTGCTCTCAACAGAAACACAGACTGCTTAGGAACCAGCACCATCGTGAAGATGATTGGAGCAATGTAGTACATACCTGACCCGAAGAGATAGGGAAGACACAATTGATAATATTGATAAGGCCTGTGCCTATCTAATGAGACCATGACCTGGGATGAAATTTCGAGTGGAAATTTTTCTGGAGATGAAAGAAAGTATGTACATGAGGTTGAAGAAACTACATGTAATGACTAGCGAGTGAATGTGTGCACGTGGTGTAACTACATGCACTACTGTAATCAACACTCGCACGCTAATAATCACAATTCATCGTGTGCAGTATCTTCTAGCACGCCAAAATACCGACGGTCTAGATATTCTATAATAAAAACCCCCTAATTCCTCTTTATTACTATCATCTTCATCTCTTGAGCAGAGCACATGCACTTTACAAAAAGCAGTAGCCCCACCAAACCAACCCCACCAACCCTTATCGATAAGCGACGGAGAATTCCGCTGTCAACCAGCAGGTCCAGGTCCAGTCCCTCCAGTCCCTCCATCCAACACCTCTTTCTTGAACAAAGAACCCTGGCTGTAGATCATGTAGCCACACTGTCAGCCTAAATGGTCATGCAAGGACAATTACGCTCAGGACTTCCATAACATAACTTTCCATTACTCAACACTATAGTAGAGTACTGTACAGTACAATACCAAACGCAGCTCCCGGTATAATGGTGGCAAACCTAGAACCAATCGGGGGGATATCCCAACCACGAACTTCGTCACCTTTAAGGCCTTGGACTCAATTGAAATAACCTGCCCTCAACCCAGTCTTATGGATAAACGCAGATAACTCAACCTTACCACTATGCTGATAGCGTTCGTACCTACAACCCGAACCCCAAACGCCTGCGCGGCGAAGACCCCCTCCCCTACCCCCCAAAAAGGAGATAATCAACCACGCAGTCTGATGACGTGAATTCCAGGGGTCATATTTTCGGGAAAAACGCTCTTCACCTGTACAAAATGGGTCAGCGCATAGGCAGGTTTTCCCGAGGTGCAAGGTAAGAACCGAAGGGTCCATCCATCTATCAATCAAAACGCGAAGAGTGTACTTTTGGAGGTATACCCCTCCCCCTTTTTGTGAGAACTACCGAGTCCTCATGCTTCCGATTGCGACGACTTTCTAACAGAATAGCATCTAGTTAGATGCATCTCATATCGGGTTAAATTTCTACTGGTAGGACGATCACCTAGCGCCGTTTGATTCATACAAGGATCAAAAATAAAATCATTGGCTTCCTACAACTAGTAACAGATACAGCCTCACGTACTCAACAGTAAGCTCTTTTACTCCCAAAGTTTCTTATTACGACAAAGATCAAATAACCCCCATAGATCTGTTGAGGGTGAGAAAGTTTGTTCTACTCTGCCCTCGCCGCTGCCAACAAAAACGCCCAACCTACCGAACATAACCGATGGAAAAGAGGGACATAATATGCATAGGCATTTTAATAATACACTGCAGTACTTTAGTTGCATACAATTCGTCTGCGCTTTACGCCCCACCCGGATATTCTGATAAGCACTAATATCCTCTCTCTCTCTCTCTCTTCTCTTCTACCACTAATATTTCTAGAATCAAAATAGGTCATGTGATAAAATATAAGTGGTTAATTACTATCCTGATAAAACGGTCACATGACAAGTTTTTAAAATTCCTGCATCTTGAGTGCATATGTGGGAATCCTCCACAATTGGGCACCGAAGTATTTTTTTCTTCTCCTAAGATAAGATCGATTTTTTGATCATTCTTAAACTAAGAAAGAAAGAAAGAAAAATTGGGGACGAGAGACCACGTGGGATTTCAAAACCAACGATCTTCCCTACATATACGAGAGATTACCTACCAGGAAATCATCTCACTCGACGATTCAATGTACGAAAATACCTCCTCTGATCGCGGGGTGGGAAGGGGGTATTCGGGCTGCCAGATTTGCGAACCATCTCGATCCCGTTTTCCCTACATTGCCACCACTATTTGCAAATACGAATCATCGGCAATCACTCGATTAAATCGCTACCGCATCAATCCTCAGCCGCAGAAGAGGGTCTGCACAATTGTGACTACGCTCCGGGTCAGACCAACACTACATTCTATGCATGTACCTCATCAAATCCCCCATTCGCTTAAGTCCCACCGTGCTGGTATTTTCTACCGTATTTATTTGCTTTTTCTTGTTTTCTGTCGGTTTCAACAGCACTACATATTCCTAGCGATCGCCCGAGGTCTCTGAACCACTGAAAACCGATGTGTACATAGATGTGATATATTAGATTTTATTATTTCTAATGTTACATATGAGACTCGTTATCTTTATTCGTGCTTGTTATGCGTTCCTCGTCATTCAATTATACTGGTTACTCGCCCTTGTTAAGTATTCGTCCATGCATGAAACAATAATTAACGCCGTACACCCCCCGAAAATAAATCACATCCAGCCACCAACTCTCCAGCCCCAGCGCCATTATGATACCCCCGCGCCTAACACCATTTATACAGAATGCACCAGTACAAATGTACAGTCCAGATCCAGATCTAGAGAGGCATTAAAAAATAAAAGAAAAATAGAAAAACAAGAAACGCCAATAACCGTCCCTTACCAGGCCATATTGAAACCCTCAAGCTTCCTGACACAGAACTCAATCAAGGCACCACCATTCTCTGCCACCCAGCTACTACCCCAAGATTTGAGGGGCCACTCGACCCGTAGATATTGATCATCGACGTATGGCTCCTCTACATCGTCGTCGTCCCAGAAGCTTTTACGTGTTGATAAAACATCCTCGTCATTGATGGGGTCTCTGTATGCATGTCTTGAGATATCTGAGGTATTTAATTAGCTATTTGTTCAATGGCTCGAATGAGTGATGGGCAATTCGTACTTGCGGGGTTGAATGGTTGTTGCCGTTTCTTTGCGGCTAACCTCTTCATTGTCCAGTGAGGGCTTAGATCTTCAGACTTGTTGAACTTCTTTCTCCGGGGGGAGAGAAGAGGTTCAAGTTTGCGAGGCGCTTTTGACATGGTGATATTGAAGCGGGACATGTTGGGACTTCGGGGTGTTCGAGGAGTTCTGGGGACCGACAACATCTTTGAGACTAGAAATTCTATCAGTAAAGTAGTAGGGTAATGAATTGAGTAGAAAACTTACTCTCGGATCCATCCCCCTTCGACGGTGTAAGTACCAAACGCCTTACAGTCTTCTTGACTTCAATTGCAGGTACCTGGAAGTTGTTTCCCTCTTTTTCCTCGTCGGCTGCATCAGTAGTCTCGAAATCCTTGACTTCTTCAACGTTCTTTGCACTTGTCTCAGCGTCAATTTCTTCTTTGGCCTCCTTCTGTAGCTGCTCCTCGCTTATGTCTTCGGCTATTTCTTCGGCCATTTCATCATCCTCACTCATGGTCACATCTTCTTCAATGGGATCGTCGACGACAACGGAATCTTCGGTTTGTGTTTCTGTAGCCTCGAGAACGAGATCGACAATTTCCTCGTCAACGCTCATGTCTGTATCCTCTCCACCGCTACTTGGGGTCTCTTCGGTGTCCTCTTCCATCTTATCTGCCTCTGGCTCCTTTTCCCCTACTTGTTCTTTCTCCTCAATTTCGATTTTCGCTTCTTCCTTGACCTTCTTGGATTTCTTTTCGTCTTCTTTCTCGTCCTCTGATGCTTCTGATTCCGCTTCCTCTGCCTTTACCTTTCGTCGTACAAATTTCTTCTTTTCCTTTTTCTCTTCCTTCTCCGTTTCTTTTTCGCTCTCCTCTTCCTCCTTCTCCTCTTTAGCCTTAGTTCTAGATAACCTTCGCTTTACGACAATAGTGTCACCACCCTCAAGTTCCTTTTCCTCTTCTTCTTCCTCCACAGTTGTTGGCAAAGAAGGCTTTGCCGGCCTTCTCCTGGTTGACCTTCTTGGTGGCTCGTCCTCTTCATCATCTGCCTCCTCTTCATCCTTCTTTACCACTCGCTTGGGTGACGACGGGCCCAACTTTACTAAATCATCGGTACCGAGTCTCTTCTGGGTCTGTTCCTTAATGGTATTGTCTTTGTTCGAGAGTTGGGCATTGACTTCTTTTTTTTCTGAGGTTTTCCTTCCTGTGGCTTCGACTTCCATATCAACACCAGAGTCCCTGTCTTCTTCTTTTTCTTCTTCTTTTTCTTCTTCTTTTTCTTCTTCTTTTTCTTCTTTCTCTTCCTTCTTTCCTTCCATGGACATATCCTTCTCCTTGAAATCATCCTTCGAGCTAGAAGTAGCCTGCTCCGTCGAGGTAGGATCGGAATCAGTGTCACCTTCGCTTGAAGCGGTAGTGGTGGTCGTACTAATAGTAGCGTCTTCAATATCCATACTATCTTCCGTTGTAGTCTCTGTAGCCTCCGTCATCTCAACACTGAAGCCTGATCACGGTGTTAGTACTTGGTAATTACGAGTGATATTTCATGACGCCTGTTCAGTAGAGGATGATGTACCGGTGAAAGTAGAAACATCAAAAAGCTTGATATCCTCTCCCGTCTCCACCGATGGCATAGGATCGAGCACTATATTAAGGTCAAAGTCTTCGTCAGATTCCATACAAATACCGGAATCTACACGCTTCAGCTGTCGTTTAAACTGGTCTCGCCGACGCAGACGCACAAACTCGAGTGACTTTTTTGAAGGGCTAGAGATAGAATTCCGCTTGCGTTGGGGCTTCTTTGTTGCAAGCCTCTTCTGACCTGGGAGGAAAAGGGCATCCCGGTTGTCAAGAAGACGGACTTTACAATTGCTGGGAGAGGAGGTGGTCTCTCCTTCAAGGATGAGGGTCCGCTTGGCTCCCTGTGTAACAGGATCGAGAATGAACCGGGGTGCCTTTGCAAATGTCCAGGAGCGCCGGGCACCTGTGGGAACAATAAGACGAGGCTCGAAAGTGCCTACCAAGCGAGCCCGCTTGTGGGATGTAGTAGGGGTAGTAATTGAAGTCGACTTGCGTTTTAGGCATGCCGGTGGGCTAGGGGAAGGAAACATTATGGGCAAACAGAACAGGAAATGAGACAAAGGCTATAATTGTTTCCCCAGGGATAAAGTATTGAGGATTAAGATACAAAGGGTAATATAACAGATGTTTGAGGAGAGTGTGCTGTGCAATTGAGATGCGGCAATGGATGGTTTTGAGGTGGGGAAGAGGGGAGGGGGGGTATTTGAATTATCCGAGGAGACAGTTCTCGACTGGATGTCTTGAATGATATTTTTCTTTTCTTATTCTTATCCCGGAATTAACCCAGGCCGGTGAAAGAGGGAAAAACGGATAGAATCGATAGATTGCCGAACCAGCGGTTACAAAATGGTTTCAAACGAAGATCTCTTGCAAAGGCAGCTGCGCAGGGCCGTTAGTAAAACATCCAAAAATAATAAAAAGTGTTAATTAAAAAAAGGCAGAAAAAGACGATAAATTAACCTAAAATTTGACTCGAGCAATTGAAATGATTTCTGGTGAAATTTAACATTGGTAATTGCACTTTTTTTTTGGAGGGGAAAGAAACTCAATTGTGAGGAGATGTCCTAATAGTATTGGAGTAACTATCCACCACCACCACTATCACCACTACCACCACCCCACCTTAGCTATCTAACAAGCCATGCTGTCATACATAGCCATCATGAGACCTTCTAACCCCGGCCGCGGCGATATAACCAGTAGGCTACCGGCTGCAGATACTCAACTCATGTCTTTGCGATGGGATAAGAAACGCAGAGACGTGTCCGCCGGACGCGAGGGAAGGATTGAGTGGATCGACGTGGAGCCAGTCACTCGGTCTGCGGCGATGAGGTCGGCAGCTTGCCAGCACATGATGGACGGATTAGGATGTAAGAGGTTTTTGCTGGATCTTGGCGCATGGAGAACGCATGGCGGGCTAAGCGAAATGGCGTTAGTCAGGGCACAATTTATAACCGGGATATTGATAGTTTCTTTTGTTCGCTGGTTACGCAGCGTGGGGCAAGAGCTTTTTAGAATTGGAAATGAATTTAAGACGAATTGATTATTACAAAGTGTAGTGAATACATGTAGGATTGAGGGGGAGGGGGGGGGGATTGGAGGGTGTTTTCTCTTTTCTTCTCTCTTTTATGTATGTATGCACAGTACATGTGGTTGATCTTCTTCTTTCTCTTTCTCTTCCTCCTCCTCCTCCTCCTCCACCTCTTTCTCTTCCTCCTACTGCTCCTCTTACTCCTCCTGCTGCTCCTCCACCTCCACCTCCACCTCCCCTCCACCTCCCTTCCACCTCCCCTCATCCCCTTATTCCCCTTATTACTACATGTGCCCCCCCCCTCCCTTTCAACTCCGTCTCTATCGCCCAGAATTGATTATCGAGTTGCATATCGTTTGCTGCGGGAGTAACCGAGCGTGCATACTCGTACATGACGGTCCCTGCTGGAGCTGGGGGGAATGGGTACATGTACCCATGACATCAGGCAAAAAAAAAAAAAGTTGTACGACAACTACCGACCGGCTCAATCTGTCGTCCGTTATTCGGCGAAAAGTGACTTGGCGATAATCATATTTAATCACTCGATGAGATTATCTCCGTAAAGGTCAATGATCTAACTCTACCACTGTACTAACCAAAATCTCTACCTCATTATCTCTCTTCACTCGTATCTCGCCGGCTTGCACGGGAGACGTAAGCCCGAGGATTACACCCTCCCCCCCCTTCCATTCCGTTCTAAAATAAGCACTACCCGATCATCCCTCCCCCACCCTCCAAGGACACGTTTAAGACACAGCCCTCCAGTAGTTCCCCCCGAAATACCAACTATCTCGTAAAACGCAAGGGAAGGAAGGGGGGGTATAGGCACAAAACAAGTACACTTCTTGAGCCTGCATCGCCGGAAGCAGAGTCTAGCTCCGCCCTCTGTAATGTGCAGTTGTTGTTTAGTCATGCACATTGAGAAATGCATTAGTGCGTCCTCTCTTCTCGAGCAATTACTGGGGGAAAGAGGGATACATTTTAGAAAAGCCAAGACCTGGAGAAGAAACACAAAACTCCAGCATCCCTCTAGCCAAAGGCGTAAGCCTCCCTAGAGACACCCCCCCATATGTCGTATCGAAAGGAACCTATCAAATATAGCAAAGAATTGACTCTACATCACGAAGCCTCTTGTCTCTTACTAACTATAGAAACAAGTACTTGAGCCTTTTTTTTATAACTCCCTAGGAGGGGTGTTAAAAATAGCTACACTAGCCGCTAGATAAGCTCTAGCCGGAAACGACTAATCGAGTGATCTCTGATGTCCACAGCTTAGATTGCTGAGTATATAAGAATATGTAAATAGCAACACCCCACGCAATTGAAGTATTGGATTGTTCGCCCTGCCCCCACGATTGTGGCTTGACAAGGAGCTTCATGTTCTCGATGGCTTACATCTTATTCCTGGTTCGTTTGTTGGCACCCCCGTTTTAGAAGCTCTCTCTCCCGGTAAGTACCCTAGTTGTATCAAACGTCGGGTAACTTCATGAAGAATGTTTGAAGACTACATGTGACTACTGAATATAGCTACATGTATCTACCCTACCCTCCTGACTGAGAACCTAGCAAGAGTAAAGTCTTACATCCGCCTTACTCTGCTTACAAACCACCCAGGAATGCCGTGTCCTACCTACATGTTCTAAGCACAACTCTAGGAGATTGATGTTACTAGTTTATTATGTAGTAATTATGATGTCATAGTTCCAACAAAGAGAAATTTGTTTATTTTATTATTAGAACTAAGTTTCTACATACCGAGAAAGTTTAATATAATAAGTTTGGGTTTACTGTAGCAGGGTAGATGTTTTAGTGTGTTGTTTGATGTGACGTGGAATAGTAATGCTATTAATCAGTCTCTAAAATGGTAGGGTAGGAATAATTTTGAATAGGATACTTAGAGGAGAATATTTAGATTAGTTATATATGTGAAGTACTGGTATTTACCGACAATAACCAACTCATGATACTCTGATCATGGAATATCACTCGATATATATATATATATACTATTCGATGTTTTGTTTTGTTTAGTTTAGTTTGTTGAGTGCTATTAATGATAATCATAGTATCACCCTACCTCTTATGTAATTAGTTGATTCAAGAGGTGTCAAATATTAGTACCTTGCTTATATATTTATTGGTACATGTAGTAATTACCACCACGGGCAGATTAGTTAGGCGTATTCCCCCTCTTATACACATTTATATAGGCTATAAGAATATAAAGACCTGTAATTGACTCTGATCCAACACTACTAAGTACTAATCAGTGGTTTACCAACTGGAAATATATAGTTTTTCCTATTCTCTACATTACGTACAAACTAATTACTTTAAGAGTTTGTCCTTAGGACCAGCCCCAAGCCTATCAATACTTCTCCCTACACGGAATACTTCGATAGACCTATTTTGTTTTTTCTTTTAGCTTATAAACAAATAACAAGGCAAAAATACCATCTTCAAATAAACCGAGTGACCATACATGAAGCAAGTTAGAATAATTTCTATGGTTACTTTATGGATGATATAGTAGTAGGTTAAAATCCCCTCATAATATGCTCTATAGTGGCATTCTACAAATTCCGTGATGTATCGACGAGACGAGACGAAGCGGAAGTTAGTCTAAGCTAGACTTTCGATCCTTTTCTCTTATCTAGGGAGGTTCTGGGTTTATTAATCTATCATGTAGAGCCCTTAATTTAGGAGTAGTATCTAGTCCTGAGCTCCTTGGAAGTTGTGTTTGGATTGTAGAAATTCATAGGGAGTGATTCTTAAGCTTGCTTCATTCAGCGTTGAGAAGAATAGGTTGTTAATTGAACTCTTGTTGGTTATTAATTTAACCAACGTGGCTAATTATAAGAGATCTAATTCCTACTTAAGATTTATCTACAATATTAGTAAAGGTGGCTTCACAATTCATGCTGAACTTTAGTTTTATATTCAAATCCAGAAACCTTAAACCGTACCACGTATATCATTCAGTATATTTGTAATTTTTAGTAGGGATTATAAATCTCAGTACTAAATGAGTATGAAGCAAAAAAAGATTACACCCCAACCTAAATACTTAAAATCTTCTAAAAGAGTAATTAAACTCACAAACCTCACCTATACAGTAAACACCCATCCAAAAAGTCCTATGCTACAAACATATTATACGCAAAGTGTTAGTAATTTCATTTCAACACCCACTGAGTTATATTGCATCACCTAATGAATAGGTAAATGATATTATCTCCGAGGATGTTTCACTAAGTAAAGTAGTTCCCGATCATTCGCCCATAACATAGAGTATCGAATCTTTTAATACGCTTTGAGATGGTAGCAGCAGTGAAGCTAATAGAGGGCGAATATAACATATACATATATCTATAACCCGCGATGTTTAAACGACAGCTATAAACAATACTCACTATTATCATAATATCCTCCTAGAACACGAATAGGAAACTAGTAATAGTAAATATCATAAATAAGACCTCCGGGAGCTAATAGCTAGGATTACATAGATTAGTTCTATTATTTTCGAGATACTTTTTATCCTCTACTAAAAAAATTTTATTCGACTTTTTTTCTTCTCCTTCTAGACTGGGAATATCAGAGAGCCCAGAATTACACGTGTGAATACCTAGTCCATTACAAGATGATTATTATTATATTATTATTATACCTAGTCCATTACAGACCCTTGGGGTTGAATGCCCAGCCTTCTCGGTAACACAACCGCCTCAACACGCCTACCACCCAACTTCGCGACACCGCAACACCACAGCCTTCCAGACCACATCAAGGTCTACCATTACCCAACTGTTACAATGGCATCTGCCTACAATCTAGAACCGCAAACAAAGTACCTCGCTCCCTCTTCTCTCTCTTACTCTAGCTAATCTCCAAAAGTGCCAAGGTAATCCTTAAAACTACCCACGGCGACCTCGACATCGAACTCTGGACCACCCAAACCCCCCTCACCTCCCGCAACTTCCTCCAACTCTGTCTGGATGGCTACTACACAGACACAATCTTCCATCGACTTGTCCCGGAGTTTATCTTACAAGGCGGCGACCCTACCGGTACTGGACATGGCGGTGAGGCAATCTACGATGGTGGACTTTTCGAAGATGAGTTCCACTCGCGTCTACGGTTCAATCGCCGTGGATTAGTGGGTATGGCAAACTCTGGGCGTAAGAATGATAATGGCTCGCAGTTCTTCTTAACCCTCGGGGATACAAAAGAACTTACGGGGAGGAATACCATGTTTGGGAAGGTTGTAGGGGATACGATTTTTAATCTTGTGAGGATGGGACAGGGGGAGTGCGAAGAGGGGACTGAGAGACCGGTTTATCCTGTTAAGGTGCTGGGAGCAGAGGTGGTGATTAATCCGTTCGAGGATATGAAACCGCGGGAGGTGGCCAAGGAGACGGAGACTCTTGAAGAGGCTGCGGCGGCGAAAGCAAAGAAAGCTGCGGCCAAGAAGAAGAAGGGCGGCAAAGCACTACTGTCCTTTGGCGGTGATGACGGGGAAGAGGATGCACCTGCGCCCATTTTGAAGAAGCCGAAATTTAACACCCGTCTTGTCGTAGCAGCTCCACTCTCCGAAGTCATTGAGAAACAGGGTGAAAAGTCCGTCTCTCAACCTTCTACCACAGGCTCCAAGAATGCCATTACAACTACAGAAACTATTACTTCTGTCGCCTCTACAAGCAAAGACTCCCTCGCCGACTCCCCGAGCGAGGACCCTGAGCCTACTAAACCTGCCCCTTCTAAGCCCTCACGCTCCTCGCGCTCTCCCTCCTCTTCTCCCGAGCCCCCCTCACGGCAATCAAACCTCCTTGCGCAAACAAATGCGCAAATCGCTGCCATCAAACAATCCCTCCGCCGTGACCACTCTTCCACACCCATCTCCGACACAGTAAAGAAACCTAAAAAATCCCTCCTAAGCATCCAGAAAGAAATGCTCCCACCCACATCTATCAAAGGCCGCAAGCGCAAACGTGGAAAGCAACGCGAAGTTGAAGATGATGACGATGCTATCAATGCAATCAAGCGGTTTCAGAACAAGCTCTCCTCTGCGGCCCCATCACTTCCTGCCGAAGACACACCTATGGCTGACTCTACCGCACACACTGCCGAGCCAATACCAGATGCTGAAAAGGGGAAGAGCGTATTAGATGAAGATGACGAGTCGACGCTCTGTGACCTCCATTTCATCCCGCATTGTGCCTCGTGCGGCCTATATGATCGTAATTCCAGGAGCCCAAGCCCTGAAGCGAGCGATAAGTTGTGGAGTCATACACTGAGCTTTGAGAAGGACCGGTTAGGGAAGGATCTGACGTGGAAGAAGAGAAATGAGGAGTTGATGGTTATTGACCCGAGGGAGAAGGAGAAAGAGATTCTAGGAGCTAAGAAGGGTAGAGGGGAAGGGAAGGGGGCGTTTAGGAAGGATAGTGGGAGGGATGGGACAGAGTGGGGGAGGAGGCGAGAGGATGGGGGTGAGAGGAGTGGAGGGAGGGGTGAGAGAGGCGAAAGAGGTGAAAGAAATGAAAGAGGTAGAAATGAAAGAGGTGAGAGAAGTGAGAGAGGGAGGAGAGGGAGATGAGAATAGTAATTACTATAGTGTATGAATAGCTAAAGAGTGCTCCAGTATTAGGATATAGCTTGTTTTTGTATGGAATTTCATGGCTCTTGGGATTTTAACAATTATTTATTATAGAAAAGTTATCTTGACTCTAGAATATCTCTTTAAAAAGAAAGAGACAATCTCCCCCTCTAGTACGTTGTGGGTGATAAACTATGAAGCCAGAATATGACCTGTCTTGAAACAGTACCCCGCTTAGAGTACCTGCACAAAAACACCAACTCTGCATATCCACAACCTATTACGGTCATGAGTTGGCTCAAAACGGACAGTTGCATCCGGGCTGAATAAAGCTTAAGTTTACTTTAGGGGGTGTTTTTTTTCTTTCTTTCTCTTTCCCCAATAACCTTTCCGACTCAAGGGGGGGAGGCGCTACTATTACCATGTACTTCCATTAGTGTAACAGAATGAATTATCACGATATAAGTAGGTATACTTATGTATTGTACTTTATCTTCCTGCACACACAACCGTCATAAATAATCACTCGCCCAATGTCCAAATGCAGTCATCAAGGTAAGCCGTATCCAAGCATACAAGCCGAAGTAAAACATACTAGAGAAAGTTATAGAATCCATCCATCCACACCCATTGGTTGGCGGTGACTTTCAGCCCCCCCCCCAGATCCACTTCTTGTACTACCTTATTGTGCATCTTTTCCCACGTTGGGATCGCCACGGAACATGACGTATCGGCTCTATTTCTAGAAATAGAGTGCAGGAATTAGAGTTTTTATTCTTTGTTATGGGGATTGTTGTTCCATAAGTAATACCATACCTCCCCCTCCACATACACATATCCACCCCACCGAGTAGGTATCTTACTTGGGGTACTGATGGGATTGAAGGTTGTGAATCACAAAGGGGTTAAACAACTATGGAAAATCCCAATGAATTACTTGAAGTATTGCAATGCACAGCAAAAATAACATCAAACCCCGACATTAGTGGAATCGGAGTACGTCTATCCACCCCCTCCCCCCATATTTACTAAACTAACCTCGACCCCAAAAAGGTCATCTCAGCATTCTTTTTCCAAGGATTCCTCGCAATCTTGATCGGCTGTTACATGTACTATATCTCTGGGCGATGGACTCGTCTCAAAAACTTTCTTATAAATGTATACAAACACATCAAGGGTGCGCACAGTATCTCCAGCATCCCATCAATCCCACGAACTATATGCCCTGAGAATGCGCTCCGCGCCAGTATGATGTCAGACATGATAATTCTCACATCCGACATGCAGACTCTCTCTGGGATTGCATTGATGGTCGCTGCCTTATCGCAACTTGAGAGCTTGAGTGCCTATCATGCCGTCATGGTGGGCAATATGGCATGGATACCGTCGCAGTCACATCATTTAGCAATTATTTACGTGTGGGAGGCTAAACCGTACGGGAAGCATTATGTAGTTAGGTATTTGGCGGTAGTGGCGTATGCGCTCTTATATGCGATTTATTGTGCGTTAACATATGTGAGTGTGAAGAAGAGGTGGGATCTGAATGGGGATTGCTTTCGTGCTTGCACGGCGCCAATGTGTGTTGGGGACTTTGTAGAGAGGGATACACTACTATTGTGGGTGATGATTAACTTGGTGTTTTTTGTGTCGGGGTATTTTCCGGTGCTGTGTATGTTTGTGGGGCGCTGTTTTAAAGGGTCTTATCCGTGGTTAAGACTACTGTGGGATATAACGTTCTCGGCGCTGGGGTGGCTGATAATTACGGGGTTTTGGACGGGGTTTACGTTGGCCGGAGTCACTGGATATAGGAGGGCGAATAGGCACCTGTTGAGTGAGGATGCCGAGGAGAGGTGGGGATTTGGCCAGGTTATTGCGGTGATGTCCTTACTGCTCGTGGTATTTGAGTTTTGGAAGTCGTATGTCAGTAAGTGGTATTTCCATGGCCATTTCCGATTTGCATCTAACTGGTTCTGGACGTGTAGAATACAACGAGACGAGCCCAGAAGACCCTGCGCTCTGTCATTGTGCCTGCTTCTGCGGAAAACGGGTGGATAGTTTCTCCAGTGTTGAAAGTGGGGAAACGCTAGTATCTGTGAATTTTTGATATCTTTAATTTGTACATTCTGCCCTTTCCTAATAAGGGTGATTCACAAACGAGAAATCTTAGACCCCCCGTACGAGATAAATTCGTATGAGAAGGTAATATAGACTCGTATATACACAGCTCTAATTGCAGCAGGAAAGAATTAGGAAGGTAATATAGAAGATACCCATATATGCAGCAGCTCTAGCTATAAACACATGAATACTCTGTCCCCGGGCCGAAGGAGTTCCGTAATTATGCCGAATCATACACTATGAAGGGCCTGTTCTGGGCTATCCCGAATCATACCCGGGTAAATTTTGGGCTTGGTGCATGTCTCGATACCACATCGGCACTGGTTCGCCACCGAGAGTTATCAGATTCATCTTTATCCAGTGATTGCAAGGTGTCCTTGTCTGGACCCTCGCCTCTCGCAAGGAAACCAGGTGCCAATGATTCCAAAACAGTGGCTTCGGGATCGACGGAATCCATGCTTGCGTCCCTCGGTCTTCTTCGCCACCTTCTTTCGACTAGCGGTATTTTTTTATTACGAAGATAGGGGAATTCTCGTCGCCAGAACTAACTTGTTCCGAGTGCAAGTGATATATCGGTAGTAGGGTCGGTACCCGTGGGTCAGAAACTCTCCATTGGGGTACGTGACATGGTTCTGGAAGAGCCCCTCTCCTCTTTTGTGTATCGCGTATTCCAATCTGGTCGCGTCGTCTTCCCCCATCTGTTAGACCTGCCTGCCTGCTACTTTTCTTTCTTTCTCGTGGTAGTCGTGACCTTTGCGAAGGACAAACATTACCTCGAGAGGGGGGTCTGTCTCGGGCGTGTTATTCTTGATATTCACTCATTGAACGAGCAATTGATCATGAGGTGCGTTCGAGCTCGAGTAGGTTTGTGGAGAGACACCCATGACATAGAAGTTCTCGAAGATGTGGGCAATCATCCGGAATTTATCTCAAACTCTAGAGACGCATGTATTATGTATGCAGTTGACTGATTCGAGTCCACAGTCCTAACAAATCTCCGCCCCCATGGAGTAATTCACAAAGGGAACAAAATGTGGAGCATCTCAAAAGGGGAGTATACAACCTAAAATGGCCTATCCCTATCAGATCCGGAAGTGGTAAAATCGTAACAGTTCCTAAAAAGTGATGAATCACAGTCACTATCCTGTCACGTGATATCAACAGACCCAACAAATGCACGGGACGACATGCAAGTCGTTTTAGGTAGCACATCGTTCGTTCGTCCCGTTTCTCCTTTTTTTTTCTTCTCCTTCCATTCTCCTCTCGTAGGAAGCGCCGGAAGGTTAGTTTGCAAACGAGTTGGGGGGGTTTGGGATAGACCCTACCTGTGGTAGGGCATGTACGTACATATATTTCTGTACACTGGCTGACAGTATGCACTGCTTTTTTCTTCGGTAGCAGCCATGGATGGGGTCGCGATAAAGCTTCAGCCCTTTTCTCTCTCTTGGCTGTGTTATTGACCTTCTTTGGGTGGGAGGGATGTTTTGTTTTTGATTGTGTATCGTGAACTCGGAGTTCCCACATAAGCTGGCATGATCCCGAGCAGAGATTTGTGGTCTAGTTTTCGTTTCCTGGACACTACAGCGGGATAGTGACAGGGTATAAAATGTGGCCCAAGCGGGAGACCTCGCAACAATCTGGTCTAGCGTGATATCAATCTTCTAGACTGGTATGTACAAAGTGTGTCTGGCCGCGGAAGAGGGGATAGTGGGGGGAGTAAGAGTGGGAGTAAGTGAGCGGGAGTGAGTGGGAATGAGCGGGGAGTGGAGCGAGTGGAGCGAGTGAGCAGTGAGCAGTGAATTTGTTTGCCTTGACAAGGGCTTTATGGTGTTTCTTGTTTCTTACTCTTGTTTCCCTTTTCTTACTTCTTCTTCTTCTCCAACTCCTTTAATCTGCTCGTGAGGCCACGCACAATGTTCTGCTGGCTCTGCCCTGGATGTGCCCTGTTCTACATCGTTGCAGTACACGACAGCCCAAGAGAGTTCTCGACAAGTACATACATGTCCTCTTGACCGCTACCCCTTGTAATATCAGACCAAGCCCAGAACACACCAGTCAGTGGGTTCTCGCCGGAGCCTCTGGGCCGTGGATAGTGTTTTTTGCCTAGGAAGTCTGCATAGGCTGTACCTACATATATAACCATCCTTTAGATACCACTCGGCTTTGATTCAATCTCATGTAATTACCTGCCCTGAGGAGAGACTTCCGTGTATGGCCATCTTCCAACCAGAGCAATCAGCCCGAAGGCAGGCCAAAGAGCCACACACGGTGCAGACCGAGAGCCTTTGAGTGCTCATCCCAGGTCCGATCTCAGGAGGGTTTGGATAGGATAACAATCTTCCTTTTGGGCTGTGACCCCCTTTCCACAACGTCCACTGCTGCTGTACTCTCCCACTTTTCCCTCATTCTTCCCTCGCATCGCATCGCATCGCAGCCAACCAGACAGCTAGCCGTCGTTGTTGCTCCCGTGCCTCTTCACAGGATAATCTACATAACTTATGTAGAGTAGGAGATCCTTCCGTCCATCCACCCATCCAGTTCGCCGCATCTTCAGGTCAGCCAGCTGCAGGCCTCTTGAGTGAGTGAGAGTAAAGACCATATTTGATTCGTCTGTCTTGGTGTGCTCGTGCTGAAAGTGCATCTATATTTTTTTTTCCTTCATTTTTCCGTATTTTTTTCTTCATTTCCCCCAGCTTCGTTGCTGGCCGAACCGTCCCCCGTAGCTATCCATACTACCCGTGCCCTCTCCCCAGTCCCCACCTCCTTTTTCGACCAGACCCGTCACACTCGTCCACCCCTCCTCCAACCCCCCCCTTGGACATTTCACTCCTATTCATCTCATCACTCACTTCTCCTCTACCTCCCCCCCCCGCCACAAAACAACGCTGGTGGATTGGAAACCCCCTTGCCATATATCACTAGAGACAGAGAGAAAAAAAACCCCTCATCATTACGACTTCCCCGCCCCTTTCCCGGTAACGAGACCCACGCCTTTTAACGATTATTCACGAGCCACGCAACCAAGACGACTTTGTGACATTATCGAGAAGAAAAAGAGATATCCTCCTTATTCAAGAAAAAAAAAAAAGGCTTCCGCATCATATACCAGTGTCAGCATCTTCATTCGGGTTTTATATATTTCTATAGTTTTTTTTGTTGCGGGTTCTTGCAACTATAATCAGGACGAGAAGGACCAAACATCTAATTCCAGCTTCGCCACAAAAAACTCTTTTAATTTCAGTAAAAGGGGAGTGTTACAGCACTTCAAAACTAGAGAACCGCGGTTACGGCGAACAGGGAGTAGTTCATTTCCAAGTGATCTGACGTCGTTCAGGGACCAGATTTTTTCTTTTCTTTTCTTTTCTTTTCACAACAAAGGGGCTTCAGTATCCTTACTTTTAAACTAAACTAAGGGCCTTATTACAACAGCCCTATACACATTAAAACTTTCTAGTCATCTACCCTTTACAACAGGAACAATGGGCAGCCATCACGACGGATACTATGATACTATCGGGTCCTCACGATCACCGACTGGTCAACATCAACAACAGCAACACCAGAGTCTTCACCGAGCCTCTTCAAGGCATTTCGAAACATTTGCTTCGCAGAGTGGTCTCTACACTGCCGAAGATCATGCTGCTAGGTTCGATGCAAATCGTTACGGTGATTCCTCTCGCTTGAATGCGGTTACGGGGTATGGGTATGATTCAGGGGCGCAGACTTGGAATGCAAGCAGTTTTGGAGGTGCTGGTGCTCTTGCTGCCATGGGTGGTGCTACGGGTAGGATCAAGACCCCATCGAGGCAACGTAGTGCTTTGCCAGCGGTATGTAATCGAGCTGTCACGGGGGAGAGTGGATAAGGTGGTGGTGGATCGAATTACAAACTAATCTGTGATAGATGTGGACTGATACGGCACCTGTCTCTTTGCCTACAGTTTCGCCACTCGCCGGTATGGGGAATGTTCCGTTGGGCCCGTCCCCTATGCGGACTGAGACTGTTGGGTCGGACCCCGACGAGGAACTGATACCTACAGCGATCGTAATCAAGAATATTCCATTTGCTGTTAAGAAGGAACAACTAGTGCAATTGATGACAGATCTCAACCTGCCGCTTCCCTATGCTTTTAATTATCATTTCGACAATGGTGTTTTTAGGGGTCTCGCGTTCGCGAATTTTACAACCGCCGAGGAAACGGCAACTGTAATCGAGGTCTTGAACCACTTCGATCTTCAGGGTCGGAAGCTTAGAGTGGAATATAAAAAGATGTTGCCCTTAGTTGAAAGAGAGCGAATTGAAAGGGAGAAGAGGGAAAGGAGAGGGCAGTTGGAGGAACAGCATCGGCCTGTGCAAATGCAGCCGCAACAACCCATCATTCCTCTTTCTACTTCTCCTTCACCAAGCGCTTCTCGGTCAAAGCCAGGTTAGTGTTCCCTATCCGAAATCTGTTTTATTCGAGCCAGTTGTTCGTATTGCATCTGGACTGCATATATTACTTGCCTGCATCCTGCAGAGTGCATTGACTAATGGTCACATCCAGACGTAGACTTGAACGATCCACAGACTTTGCAGTTCTACTCGCAGCTCCTGCTGTTCCGCGACGATCTATCCCGAGAGGCTCTTATTTTTCCGTCTACTCTTTCGCCGCAGCAGCGTCGTATTGTGCATACCCTTGCACATCATATGGCCTTGGCACACGTTTCTCGTGGTACTGGTGAACAGCGCCAGGTGCATGTTTTCCGGGCCCCAATTTCAGGGACTCCGAGCATAAGCCCGCCTTCGATCCCCACAACTGTTCATCCTGTGGAATCGCATCAGCGACGAGTGCTGACTAGAGCGACTACTATGGATTTCAGTGATGCCCGTTCGGAAGGAGCAGGAATGTATTCGACCATAGGCCGTCATGGAAATTCCCTATTGGATATCCCATCCTCGCCTTCAGGTCGTGGGGATATGCATAGCCGACAGAATCTCCGTGCAGCAAAATCATTCGCTGACTTGCGGTCTTATACTCCATCGCCTGTTCCGTCTTCTGCTAGCTTTCCTGCCGCTCTCGGAGGCAATATTTCTCGATACACCGACTATGGTGCCAGCGTTACTTCTACTACCCCAAGTTTAACGCCAACTGCGACAGGGACTACCGTGTCTGCTTCTAATGCTAGTGAGTCGTTACTTGTGAATGGGCTTGCTGGAGTGTCGCTTACGTCCTCCCTGGGTGGTAATCTCGGTGTCGGTGGAGCGAGCCTGCGAGATCCACGGGATCCTAGGGGTGTTCTCAGTATCGATAGGGAACGACAAAACGGAAGAGATAGCAATTACGATATTTCAACGCCTGTTAGTGCTAGTAGTAATGGTGGGATGTCGACAAGGGGATATGGAAGTATGTCACCATACAGCGATGAACCAACGTCAGCATCTTCGATGAGAAGCGAAAGGGAGAGGGGCCAGGTAGTGCCTTCTAGACAACCAAGAGGACCGGATCCGGATAGAAATGCAGGGTTTGCGTCCAGGAGGCAGCATAATAGGGGTTCTGGGGAACTAGATGTCCAGTCGGGAGTTGAAATCGTTGTTGAATAGAGTTGGTATTTTCCTATTTGTTTTTTTCTTCTTTCTTTTCTTCCCCCTCATTCCAAATTTTTGTAAGGAAAGTATACCTGTTATTGCCTTTTAAGTCAACGAGGTCTTTGACCTTTTTTTTCTCTTCCAATATTCTTTATGGACTGTTTTCTAAGTGACGAGTCAACGAACGCCTTTATTAGTCAGTAGGATGTCTATGATATGGTAACGAACGTTGACGAAGGACAAAAGAGAGATCTTTTTCATATTTATTCTAGGGGGTATGGAGAAATTTGATACCTTATTATATATATATAAAGAATTCAGTATGTTGTGGTTTCGGAGGGAGATTAACAAAAGTGAAAGTTGGACTTTGAGGGCGGTTTTATTTTATTACTATATTTTTTTTTGCATTTATTATACTGTACTTGGTTCAATATCCAATTGAGAAGGCTCATTTCTACACTTAATTTAACAAGTTCATAAGTTCATGAGTATTTGACATGTGAGAACCCTAGCCCAGTGTTTGCGTGCGAGATATAAATGATTAAAGGACTATCTACTTAGTAATGATATGCAACGGTTCTTATAGTTACTAGGAAACGAGTGAATGAATAGGGTATGACTTCTGTAGTCTAGTACATGGAGAATTATATGGTGTTATTGTATGTGAATAAAGAATCCAGGAGTTCATATATAGTAATTAGGGGTGAAATTTCTGGCTATATAGTGAGCGGTATCGAGGCATTACTGTCTAAAGGAGCGCTACGCAACACGAAGGCTCCTTTAGAGATATTCCCCCTCCTTTGCCAACCTTACAAAGATGCGCAAGAACTAAGGAACCGAGTGATAGACTATGAGTCGATACGAATCCTTGGCACTAAAAAGCATAATGGAAGTGAAAGAATCAACTGGGGATTCTTATTTTATCTACAGCCTCAATATGGTAGTCAATTCAGGCTACGGTAGTTATTATTCATGCTATGACCCTAAGCACAAGTTACCAACGGATAGAAATAAAATAGCCCAAGTCCAATAAATTGGCAGAATAGCAAACCGGCGTAAGTCCATGACCAAGCTAAAAATAACAGGGGAAAAAAGGTATAGAAAGATCCCTCAACACCCTAAGAAAAATCGCCCACAAAAACCCGCATCACCTAAAGAAAAGAAAAACCCCATATGACAACCCCCCCCCTCGGAAAAGCCGAATAAAGGGGATCTACCCCAAAATCCCAGGAAAACAAATACCATGGACAAAAAGCAGTCCTTCTATCGCGAGAGGGAGAAAAATAACACCCGCAATCTATGACAAAACCAATGCGCCATGCAAACTTTTCTTCAACGAAAAATGTAAACGTAACCCGTTATACAATCTAGCCCAAATTTTGTTAGTTTATCATAGCGGTAGCACCAGATAAAGAGTATCAATATTCAGCATGGCATCCCGATATCAATTTCCATGTGAAAATCCTCACGCCAGATCTCAGAATCTACCGGTGTGTAGAAACCACTATCGCTGAAATCCCCATAAGGATCATCATCAAGGCTTTCAACCTCCCAATCTTCATCCTCAGCCATCAGCTCATCAAACGATGTATCAGACCCCTCCCTCTCTTTCCCTTTCCCTTTCCCCTCTCCGGAAGCATCTCCTTCCAATTCGTCAATCCCCTCTTCGGCATCTCGTTTCCTCTTTCTATCTCCACTATTGTTCTCATCCCGGATGAGAATCTCACCCTCTCTTCTCTCTACCCCTTCCCTTACATCTCCACCCTGCTTTAACTCTTGTATATTCTTCAGCTGCTCGATGGAACACATAACCTCCCCATTCTGGTCCGCGAGCGCCATTTTCACTCTTGCAGTGGCACCGTCGAGCTGGTACTCACCCGCCTTTTGATCCCAGCGGTACTCAATCTGCCGATCATTAATTGAGTGGAGCATATTTAGCACATCTGGAGGGCCGGGCATAAGTAGCATGTCTTTCCGCCAATCGTGGCTTAAGTGGTGCCTATCGAAAAAGTGTTGCATGAGTGTGATTATACTCTCCTCGCCTTCCCAGGTATTCAAGCACGTATGACATGCCATAGATTTATGGGAGAACCATGATGGGAGATGGTGTGGCTGGCTATAAATCCGGATGAACTCATAGTAAAGCTCATTGAACTCTACACGGAGTTTATAGCGTTTAAAGTCCGAGACAATTTTCCTGAAAAATATTGAGAGCTGGAAGAAAGCGGGGACATGGAGCTCGTTAACCTCAATGATAACACGGTCAATGAGCATACGTGGGGTTGTGTGCGGCTTCTGAAACTTTGCTGTAAAGCTATTGTTTGGAAACATACAGATCGGGTCATCTCTTGTCGTCCCTGGCTTTTTCGGTTTCCTAGGTTTATTTGGAGAAGCTGAGGAGGTACTGCTTGATGGAATGGGCCGTAGGGGTTTTTCCTTTAGGAACTTGGGGGTATATTTTGGTCCCGTGGCCATAACTGGTATCTTTTCTGGCCATTCAACACCGTTCCAGTTTGGGATTGCTCTCTTGTAGCTGTATTGCTCGTCTGGTTGAAATTCAACTGGACGTCTCGCGAGCCCTTGCATACCTGGTTTCTTGGGATGCTCAGACGCAAGATGGAAGACGATTTCTTCCCAGGTCCCAGGGAAGCTACAATACTCGCAGCAAAAATCCATATCCTTCCATGCGCCAAAGCTCTCCTCGATGACCTCTTCCCAGAGGAAATACGCTGATCTAAACGGCAAGGGTTCTTCGTGGTTTTTCTCGTACCAAGTGCGTCTGCAGTACTTCATCGTCTCGAGCACAAACGATTGTACTCTCAACTGGTCAAGACAGAGAAGTCCGCCTTCTTTCCTGATAAACTCTTTGGCGTACTTTAGTAGTTTTGGCATTGCGTCTTTGAGCTTCTGTAGGTTCTTGTTGTCTAAAATTTCGTCCTTCCGGACTCTCCGTCGGACTGTTGTATATCTTCGGTGGGCTTGCTCTTTGACTTCCTGAAGCTGTTGATACTCCGCTTCGGCTTTGCTACGTTCACTTGTGATCTTGGTGACAAGGGTTTTCCACCCACGATCAGTGAGTATATTGCCAGCCTTTAGCGCCGTCTGGTAAGATGGAATAAGGTCGAGAACTCCCTCAGGAATTGGAGGGTTGAAGTGCTGTTTGCACTTTTCGGGGATAGAAATAAGACGCTGACGGCGTATTTCCGCGAGTTCTTCACGACGGGCTGCTGTCTCTATTCAGGATGCACATTAGGTACTCGTACACGCATAGGGGGTGAAATTCGAATCATACCCTGCCTCTCGAATTCACACATCTTCACAGCAGTCTCCATTTGAACTTTAACCTTGTCTTTCTCGAATTCTATAAATGTTGCGAGAATTCCTGGGTATTCGATTTCTTCATTCTTTTTTTTATCATATGCAATTCTGAATGCGGTTACTTCATCCTTCCAATAGCATGGGTCTCCTCCACCTAGGCCATAATAGTTGCCGCGTTGAGTTGAAACAAACTTTCCTGTAAATGCGGCGAGTTATAGTTAGGTAATGAAATTCAACCGGTAACCATGTGTAGTTTAGGGTGGGTTTTAGTACTGAGGGAGAGCTCTTACCAGACACGAAACAATGCCTTAGACATACTAGCGCGGCACTCACAAACTCGCGCTCCCCCATAATCTCGTCTCCCTACCGAGCCCATTAACCCCCACTCCAACCCCCACTCCAAAGAAGAACGGAGATAAAAAACGAAATTTCAAAAACATACCCTGACCCTATTCTCCTTAAAACATCCCGTGCATAGTCTTATACCCCAAGTCCAATAGCACTTTTTGAACCTAGCCGCCCCACAAATCTCACATCCACTGCCCTTCCACAGGTTCCACATGTAGTTCTCCGGGAATCCGTACATGGGTTCCGGATAATTCGGAAATGTGTTTCGTCTGCTCTTTGCCCATATTTTTTCATCATCTATAAATGCCTTGAAACTCGAATTGATACGACGGAGCTTCGCTAGCTGCGAGGGAGCACAGTATGAGAATATCTCGAGCCAGATTTCGAAAGGAATATGCGAAGAGATGGGTTTTGTTTTTTGAGATTTTCTAGGGGTCGGGGGTGAGGGCCTCCGTGGACCTATACGGACCACCTGCTGGGATCGATAGAGGGGAGTAGAAGCAGGAGCAATAGCAGTAGGGGTTGAAGGGATGCTGTTGATACTAGGCTTCCGACGTTTCTGCGGAGGTGCTGTAGTGGGGTGTTGACAAGGCTGGGGCTGTGGAAGTTGTACTGGCAAGGCTTCTGTGCTGTGGTGTTGCCATGACCATTCCGAGCTTGAGGACTCTGTATGTGTGAGGGAGGAGTGCTCGCATATCCTGTTCCAGTCCGGCTCGAGGACCGAGGCGAGTGGGTTCATGGTGTTTGGATGAGGTTGTGAATGATGAGTAGATGGAGTTTGTGGTTATGTAGATGGAAACTATGAAGAGACAGACTGTAAATAGAGGGGTCGACTAGCAGGAATAGAGGAGGGGTCAGAAGAGGAAAGAGAAGGAGCAGGAGGGAGGGGGGGGAAGGGGAAGAGGAAGAGGAAGAGGAAGAGGAAGAGGAAGAGAGAAAGTAAGTAGTGCTAGTAGTAGTGTGAGAGAAGGATGGAGAGCTGCAGGAGGACATATACTTTAGGATTTGCGGGGGATCGTCTATCGCTTATCGAGCGTCTGCCAAGAGGTGCGCACACAACGAATTCTCCCGGGGAAGGAAGGGGGGGGCGCGGAGCAGGGGGGGGTGTAACAGGGAATGAGAGCAGGGAGGGAGAGTAGGAAGAAAAAAGAGAGCGGACGTGGACGTCTGCGGTTGGTAAGTACAACTAGCACTTCCAGCGGGGGGAGGGGTGAAAGAGGAAAGAAATAAAAATGGGCGGCCGGACCGTAACATACATAGCTGGCGTGGTTGTACGGCTGTGGAGGGCGCCGCGCCGGGGGGCGGGGAGGGGGAGGAAATGGAAGGGTAGGGTATAGGGGAGGAGGGGGAGGGGAGGGGAGGGGAGGGGAGGGGAGGGGAGGGGAGGGGAAGAAAGGGAATAGGAAGAGATCTTACTATTACTGTATTGCCAGTAACACGTTGTTAGCCAAAATTCCACTTCAACCGTTGTAACCCCCCCCTCTCTCTATTCTCTTTCTCTCTATCCTGCTCCCTACCTCTCTATCTATACCCCCCTGTGCGATTGGCAAAAGAAATAATGTGCGGGTTGTGGATGTGATGTGCCCCTAGGGGGGATAGTCCTCTTGTGAGGCTCCATGGTGATTAGTTAGAGTTAATACAAGGTCCGGGGGAGCGATAGGATGAGGTGAGTCCTTGTGTCAATGATACTTTATGTGGTGAAGGCGGGGATAATCTAGACCCCTCCCTCCTCCATCCCCCATCACAATCCACTTTCTTAATACATGATGTAGCCTTCCACTTTTGGTCAAATGAGCATCTTAGAGTTCTGCACCTTGTTGATTAACATTTCTTCTTCTGCCACTGCATGACACTAGAAAGATGGCCTTCTGCCTGCAAAAGAAATTAAATAAAAGCCTATAAAGAATCTCAATTCTATAATTGCCATTCATCCTTCACCGATGGCAACCCTAACCCTCCTTTGAGAAGCACGTGATCATAACCCTGACCCCCCCGACCCCCCGACCCATCACCTCCGGTCCGCAACAACGGAAACATCCTCCCTCCCTCTCTCTCTCTCGAAAACCCTAGGTAAATAACTTCCTCTAACTGAATAATCTCTTACAATCATTCAATCATCAAATACTAAACATAATTGACCCTCAGACTCCTTATTGTTTCGCCACAATCACCTCCCTACTACTACTCCCGAGAATAAAAGTCCTACCACCTGATGTGAGACGAGACCGAGTGATGGCCCATGATCCGCCCCAATATAGCCTGCATATCGATAGATACGATTACTAACAATGTCTAAGATAACACCCCCAACATTTCTCACCCCCTGGAAATCCTTCCGAGGACAGCTTGCGAGATCTCCTGCAACTTTATCAACACAAAGGGGTACGTAGACCCATTATTATTATTACAGTAACAAAACCAACTGCATACATCACATACCAGTCAAGACATCAACAAAGAAAACCTCCCGTCCCCCCGAAGAAGGACCCACATATCATATACTTCTCCCCCCCCCCCCCATTCGCAAATGCCAGCTACTGTTCGCCTCGTCAATTCCCTCATCGCAACCTTAAAGACAATCTCCCCAGCATCTAATTGCTCTAATAATAATGACCAATCCTACGATCGACAGCCCTATATCCCTCCTCCTCACACTCCCCAACGAGCTCCTTCTCACCCTCGGCGAACACCTCCTCCCATGCTCTCTATACTCCCTAATCCTCACCTCCCGTCGCCTCGCGATCCTCCTGCTCCCACGCCTCCGCACCCTCGCCTGCTACGACGACTTCTCTATCACCGCCCTGTTCTGGGCCGCCGCCTCATCGAACAGTATCCTCGCGAGACAGATCTTAGCGAAAACGTCCACCGTATTCCGGGTGCTCCCGGACGCTCTCCCGGACGCATTGCCGATTCATGTAACCCCCGGGGACTGTAAAGCGGCAGTGGTGAAGGAGGTCCTCGGCGCGGGAGCGGAATTGGTGCTTCACTATAAATGCATAACTTATACATCCCTGTTTTGGGCGGTTGTGGCTGGTCATAAACACCTTGCTACATTAATTCTCACCTCTGACCTGGAAAATATAAACACTCTTAATGCGACCGGCCGATCAGCCCTCCATGAAGCTGTCTACCGTAGTGATTATACAATGGCGCAACTAATCCTATCAAATGCCGCAGCCTCCGTAGATGTACCTGATATTCAAGGTCGTACGCCACTATACTGGGCCGTTGTAGTCGGCAAGGACCCGGCAATGGTCGCTCTACTCCTTGAACATGGCGCCAAAACAACCACCTACATTGACCCAGCAACTGGCCGGAAACTTCTTCATCTTAGTGTTATCCATGCAGGTACCTCCTCGGCAATGGTAAGCACCCTTCTCGCGCATGGAGCAGACCCAACAAGTCGTACACTAATGGGCCAATCACCACTGCACCTGGCTGCAAAGTGCGCTGACGCTGCGACGGTCCGCGCTCTGCTTACACACGCGAAATGTGCGGCCAACATCAACACGCGCGATATGTCCGGGTGGTCGCCGCTGCATCTTGCGGCGAAGGCGGGAACAGAGGAGGTGGTCGCTGTGTTGCTGGAGCGCGGTGCAGAGGTGAATGCAAGGGACGATTACGGGGCTACACCTTTGCACCGAGCAGTGTGGGCTGGTAGGGAGAAGGTCGTGGGTATGCTGGTGGAGAAAGGAGCTGACCCGAACATGGCTGATGATTCGGGGAAGACTGCGCTAGATCTGGCATTGATTAGGATGAGGATCAAAGAGGTTGGAGTCGAAAGTGCTACGGATAGAGTGTGGAGTGGGATTGCGAGTGGCGGGGATAGACTTTGAGAAGAAAAGAAAAGAAAAATGTGACGTGCGGAGAGGAGGTAGAGAACGTTTCGTTTTGTTTGTTTTTTTGTGGAAAGGAAGGGTTTCCGGTAGGATAAGGCGGTTTCAGTCCGCCGATCTGGTCTCACGAGACGATCGCTGGGATGGGCTGTTTTTCTTTGTTGTTCTGCTCTCTCCGCTCAATTTTTCTTTTTTTATTATTACTGACGAGGTGGATATGTAATGTTTACTTTACGACTTTCCCCTCCTCCTTTTTCACGTGGGCCCCGCTTGGTGGTTAGCTGCTTGTTCAGGGTTATATAAAACTCGGAACGTGCCCATGTTTGCTTGGTTGGACGTGGCTACGAACCGTTGGTTAATATTTTCCTTTTTTATGTGGGACGGAAAATTCATATTTCTAGCAGGGGTTCCGAGATCCTTTCAGATGGAGGAGGGGTGAAGGGGGGTAATCGGGAGTTCGTGTCGGATCTTTTACGTGGGTGGGTGGGGTTGTTTCTCTTTTTTGTGATCAAGAAGAGTTAGAGCACGTAAGGGGTAATTAATGATGGATATAATGACGCGGCATTGAAGGGAGGGCGATAATGAATTATAATGGCGAGGGTGGTTGGGTATACTTCCGTAAAATTTTTTTTCTCTCTCTGTGAAAGTGAGTTTAGAAGGTCCTCATGAAACGAAACGCTGGCAGCCAGCCAGACTTGATAAATTACTTTCTTTTTTTATTTATTTTTATTATGAAACTTAGCCGGTGTTTTGTTGTTCTAATATCAAGGGAGGGAAAAGGTTGATAACCCAGCTAGCTGGTCAGCGAAACAGAATACTCGCAGATCGGGCGAATGGGGGAACGAGTGACGTAACGTGACGCATCTCATTCGGGCGGTGGCTTGGCGGACACGTTGCGTTCTGTTTTAAATACCGGTCGAGGGAGGGTCAAATTGGCAACTGAGGAATGGAATGCAATTGAAGTAGTGCTATGGTGTGCTTTAGGGTGGGGGGTTGAGGGTTGGGATATTGATACATGAAGTATCACTCAGTTTAAAAAAGGGGGCAATATGGATAATAGGTAGGGTGCATATACCTGAGCTATATAAAATCAGAATTCTGATTTGGGGTTGTGTGAGAGATATATGCTATCGGGAGCTAGGTGAATATTAATATTATGGTGTTTATCCCCCCGAGTTGTGCCGTTGTAGTTATTGAAAGGTAATACATGAATTTCTATTAGACGAATTCCCACCTATACATACATGATTTTTCAAAAGTATCGACCTGCCTCATTGGGGATGTCAAATACTCTATTATAATTCGAGTGATTTCTTGTGATGTAGATATTTGACTAATTAGTTTACTAAAACTCGGATTGAAAGAAGACTAAGCTGAAGTAATTCACTCATCTTAGAAATTGTGAGGATATTACTTCTAGGGGGGGTATTTGTTGCCCTTTGTTACCGTAATAGCCCTTTAGTATATACGTCGTATTACTGCCACTGTGACCCACAAGGCTGGGGTAGCTTCAGCATTTTTAGAGCTCTGAATTTGTCTACATGTAGTCTCGAGGTGTGAGGATACTCCTAGTTCATTTGAGTGTTGTTGGATATATATGATAAACTACTTTATATACCCATGAGGCCTATGTAGTTATAATCCCTTTCCCAAATATCATTAGCCTCGAGACACATCGGTGCCAGGACAGAGGACACCGGACAGTCTCGAGGGATTTTGGTCTTTTAAAGCTCTAACCTTGCCTCATGGACCACACAGAGTACTGCATCCCGGTAAGTACATGTAATTCAGCCCTTTATCATTGGCACAACGTATTAATAATTTAGTAGATATCAACCCTATCAAAAACTCTTAGAGAAGAGTCAATCCAATTGATAACAATCATTCTGTATATAAAAAGTCTTCGGTCATGGATAATCACTGGGTTTATGCTATAGCTAGGGTAGGTTAACCAAATTATCGGCAGTGATTGACAAGTGGCCACGGAACATCTCAAAAATACCAAAGGTAGTTGATAACGAACTTCATAGAGTTAATAAGATTTCAATCAGATATTTTTGGCATTCATGGTTTTTTCCCACGGTTTAGGGTCTCTATCTTTCCATATTCAGACTATATGTGTTACACCAGATTTTAGTCAGACAAAGCATCACTTCAGCCTTGAAGTGTATAACTATATGTATTTACTTCCTTTTGAAAACCCAGGCTGTCAATCCTCTGGAGTTGTCGTTGATTATACTAGAGATTCCATAATATAATGGTACGTATGGTTTGGTTATACTTGTGCAATCCCCAACTAAATACTACCAGTCCAACTCAGCCCCAATATCACTCCTCCATCTTCCCCCAGAAATCATCGCCATCATCGCCCTCGAACTTCCCATAGAATCACTCAGATCCTTCCACCGCACCTCCCGCGCATTCTACCACTATATCTTCCCTTCCCTCTACAAAGCCGCCTACCAGCGCATCAATGCCATCCCCGCGCTCTGCGTCGGTCTCGCCCTGCGCTCCGAGCCCATACTCCGCATCATGCTACAATCAACCTACAAAATAACCCTCTTCGACACCGAAGACAACCTACTCCACACCACCCCACACCCACCATCCCCCGAAACACTATCCACAATACTATCCCACGGGCCAAACGTCATCATCCAGAACAACGGATACTTTGCTACCCCACTGGAGAGAGCAGTCCGGGGCGTAAAGCCCAATATTGTTAAACTCTTACTAGAAGGCGGCGCTATAGTAAATGTGAGGAACAAAGACCGCTATGAACCCCTCCACTACGCGTCTGGCCAGGACGGTTCGGCATCCACTGTGCTACACCTCCTCTCTTATGGAGCAGACCCAGAGAGACCTGATGGCCGGGGAAGAACATCACTTCATCTAGCTATAATGAATTTCCGCAGCGATGTGGTTAAAATACTACTGGAGAAGGGGGCTTGTATAACGTGTGGTGGTAAAGGGTGGGAAGATGCCCAAAAAATATACGGGAATAGCTTTAATGGACAACAAAATCTACGACGGATATATAGCGAGTTTCTGCAGAGGCTTGGGGACGAGTATAGGGATGAGCATGGGAAGGGGTTATTACATATTGCACTGGCATGGAGGTTTTGTGATTCGGGTTTGCTTGGGCTGATTATTAATAATGGTTGTAGTGTCACTCTGGAGGATAATGAAGGGAGGTCACCATTACATGATTGTGTACGCATTTTGGGGAGGAGGTTTCTAGTGCGGCGGTTGGTTGCGGTGGGAGCAGGTGTGAATGCAATGGATAAAGAAGGCTTGACGCCACTTGATTGGCTAATGGAACTTTGGCGACGGAGGGTAGATCTTTTTATGGCTAATGGTACGTATCTCTCCCACCTGGGGTATCGTGAGGGTGAGGAGGCGTGGTTGAATATGGTGGAGTGTTTGGTGGAGGAGGGGGCGAGTGTTAGGGGGAGAGATATGAGTTTTCTGAGAAGTCGGATACCACCGAATAATTTTCTGTCTGGTATTTTGGATGGAATCTTTAATGCTATCGCTGTAAGAGACGGGAAAAGAGATTATCGGAAGTCATACTGGGGGGGAAATGTCGCCTGCATTCTATGGGACCGTTTGGTTAACAGCGGATGGTCGATTAGATGAGAGCTGCGATAGATGGGGGAATTAATGGAATTTGTTAAGATATAGGGGGAAAAAGGTGGTATGGGGGTCCTGTTTGCGTCGTGATATAATCAAGGTATTAGGAATCAATATGAGGAACTGATAAAAATGAATCGAGATGAACAATAGGGCCACAAATAGGAATTACTAGATGATTCACGATCCGATGTTCACATTGATGATATCACTCAAGGCGGGGTGAGTGAGGAGAGAAAGTATATGTGTAGTAATGAGGGATGTGCGAGATATATCCCCCCCCCCCCGGATGAAATGGGAATAAGACAGTAATAGAGGGGAGGGGGCAGTGTTGAAGAAGCCACAACCAACAATACGAGATATACCTCAGATCTCTAATCACCCAAGATCGATATAGTCTCTCTCCAATTTCTTACGAGTGCGGCGCATGAAACAAATATCGATCTGATCGAATTAAGTAGGCCGTTTCTTGATATTTTTTTTTTGCATACATTTATTTATATGCAATCATACCCGATCACTCCCTTCCCCTCCCAATCACGATCGAGTGCATAAACAACTTTTTGTGCATACCCGGTGGTGGAAAAAAAGACAAAGCAAACAAGCATTGAGTTTCTCTTTTTTCTTTCTTTCTCGATTAATTATGCAGCCTTCATTTTATTTTATTTGGTACCCTTCCCTTCCCTCCCCCAGCCTTATCGGGTACCCCGCCCAAGGTTCAAATACTCAAACCATATCTCCGGAACTTACCGGGGTATATCACCATCCTTGGCATTCCGGAATAACGAAATTTCCTGAAACCGACCGACCCGACCACAACCTCATCGCACCATCACAACCACCATCACACCTCCACCTCCACAATCCCACAACCCTACAATAATGGCTTCACATGCGGCCCCAATAGGAGAGCGCATACTCCCCTACACCCATGTCCTCATTCGCCTCCCATCTGGCGCTCCCCGCGTCATCAAGATCACACCAGATACTACCATCTCTCTCGGCAAGTTTGGGTCATTCCCGGCGAACGCTCTGATACACAGACCCTATAATCTCACATTCGATATTCTTGATGCACCAGCGACAGGGCTGAGGGTTGTGAGTGCAGCGGAGGTGACTAGAGATATCTTAGGTGGTGATGCGGAGGCGGAGCAGGAAGCAGGAGGGCATTACGAGTTGGAGTATGACGATGGGGATGGCGAGGGTATCATGAGGACGAATAAGGATACTGTCGATGATCCAATGGCGCAGAAGATGAGTTGGGTTGAAATTGAAGAATTGAAGAAACAAGGGACTGGGTCGGGAAGGGTATGCTCATCTCCCTGCGATATCTCTACATCTCTACATCTAAACTAACTAGCTCTTTAGGATCTGGTGCAGAAACTTCTATCTTCTCACTCGGCGCTACACCAGAAAACTCCCTTCGCTCTCCAGAAGTACACTCTTCGAAAAACCAAAAAGTTCCTTCGCCGTTTCACTGCTCTCCCGCTGAATGTCCAGTCATTAACAAACTACATCCTCGAAGTTAAGGAGCCTGTCAAGATCCTCGACCTACGAGATGAGACCCTGGCGCTCATGCTCTCACTTGCAAATGTGCGATGGGGCGGGCGCTGGCTCGTCGTTGATGAAACCGGCGGGCTCCTTGTGGCCGCTGTCGCAGAGCGATTAGGATTACTAGAGTATGCACCTGACGGAGAGGATATAGTTGATGAAGACGCTATTCCACCGGAAGAGAAGAAAGACGATACTCAACCAAAACGCAGACGTCATGAAGTGCCTACCCCACCGACAAGAAACACAATCACATTGATCCACCCAAACGAGCAACCGAACCTATCATTGCTGAAATACTTCAATTACGACACCAACAACCCCACTTCTTCACACCCACTTCACACCCACGTCCGCACCCTTAATTGGCTGCAGCTTGTGTCACCAGAATCGGACACAACGCTGCAGAAGCCTGAAGAGATCCCCGCAGATGTGCTACAGGGTATGAAGGGTGGTAAGCGCGCAGCTTACTGGCGCAAAATGCGACGGTGGGAACGTATGTCCCACATAGTCGCCGACACTCACAAAGGTAATTTCGACGGGCTTCTCGTGGCGGGGTTCATGGAATTGAAGGGAGTAATGCGGTATGCAGTACCGCTACTAAAAGGATCCGCCCAGGTTGTGGTCTACTCGTCAAACCGAGAATCCGTGATCGAGGTTGCAGACCTGTATAGTAGTGCCAGAAAGGCAGAATGGATAGCGCGGTCAGAGTGCGCAGGAGGGCTAGTGGAGGAGGATGGCGAGGAGGCTGATCCGACACTATTGTTGGCGCCGACGGTGCATGAGACGAGAGCGAGACGATATCAGGTGTTGCCTGGGAGAACACATCCGGTTATGACGAGTAAGGGGGGGGGTGAGGGGTGTGTATTGAGCGGCACTAGGGTCTTGCCGGTGGAAGGGAAGGTGGAGGCAAGAGGGGTGTTTAGAGGGACGAAAAAGAGGAAGGAAGAAGATGGAGAGGATGGGGATGGGAGCAGAAGTCCGTTGAAAAAAATGAAGGGAGAGCGGTAACAGCGCAAGTGATAGATTGGGAAGGCATGAGAGTGGATAGGTAGATCATATTTTTTTTTTTGTATTCTGTCTCCATGTGGTGTGGGTTTTTTTTTGGCGAAACGGATTGTAGGATAATGTTCATAAAAAGAATTCATGGCATCACCATCTGTCTCAGAGTCTGATAACCATTGCAGCCGTTCCATGTGATTGTCATTTGACAAGTATGATTCCTTCAGTTGTAAGGATAGTACATAAACTAGAGGCCCACCCTTCCAGCATAAGCAATCCTATCAGTTGTGAGTTGCTGGATAAATACAGAGCATGTAGCCGCTTTTTTTGCCTCATCATCACAATTCACAAAAAGAGCCTTGACGTGAACATTCTGTTACAGAAGAGACTTTTTTCTTGAATCATCTCATGTTCCGTCAGTTATCCTAGCATAAAGTGACCATGTTTGGGATCCTAGTGCATATAATCCAAACAGCAAGAATACCTCCACCAGGGACGACCCTAAGGCGAAACCTGGTGACCGTTGATAACATTTCACATGTTTGTACAGCGCAAAGAAATTCCCCGAGGCCTCCTACCAGTCAGATTTTGAAACTGTATGTAACTCTACCGGTGGAGAGATTAGTGGTATGTGCTATCATTACCTAACTGGAAATTTGGAGGTATGTAAGTCGTAGTCGGATAAATACGGTTAGATACATCTGAGGGAGATCCCCCGAGGTACATGGTGCCGGTACGATAAAGTTCTGTTGGGGGATGAGGATATATTTCCCGTTCTTTCCAGGAGAATCTAGCTAGTCGTAGATAGATGACCGGGGGGGGGGGGTGTAGGCTTATTACTTTAAAGCATATGCAGTAGATGATACTATTCACGACAAAGGTGAGTTTTTTTTATCTCACTCTCGTGTAGGTTTTCCTACCCGGGGTATTGGTCTCATAGTTGCAGCTTGTTATGATTCGGTATTGGATATTTGATGTCTTGCACTACACCGTTCTAGATAATTCGTGCATCCCAAGCGGACCGAATCACGATTACGGATTAACCAAAATTCTCCGGAAAGACCAGGATTGAGTCGAGGCTCCGGGGGGTAAGAAGCAACCAAGCAACCAAGCAGCTAAGCAGCTAAGCAGCTAAGCAGCCAAGAGGCAGGCAGGCAGCAGGCAGCTATTTCAGTTTCACCCCGATCTTCGGCTGCCTGCACATATGCATCCGCTCCTAGTCTCGTTGGCTGTGTTCAGCAGGCGAGAGACTCGTGGTTCCTGACAACACGTTCCGCTTAGCTATCCGCGCGCTGGATGGCTAGACTGTTCCAGGATATACGAAGGGGGGAATGCGAGGGTGGCAAGCTTATGTGGTAGGTACTCCTATTGGCCACGACCTGTTCCTCACGCTGGTGGAGATGGTAACTGCTCGCGTATGTACATTTGCGTGTCCGTTTTTCCGTGGATAGGGCTTATGTCTAGGGGCGATTGTGAAGCGATTCCGTGATCAATGACGACCGAGAATCTGCGGGTGGCCTGCGAATGCAATTCTTTTCGGTCAATCCGGAGCAGGAATTACGGGGGGCATCGTGCATCCGCCGTTCGCTGAGTATGTAGGCAGAGCAGAGTAGGTATGGAGCGGAGTGGGTATAGATAGGTGTACGGGGGGATCCTGTACTCTACGCGGGTTCTCTGTTGTCTACATACCCGAGTTGTTCCTATTCTGGGGAGGGAATGTAAGAAGGAGGGGGGAGGAGAGAGAGAGAGCAGAGGGATATACCCTACCCTACTCTACTCTACCTCCCTCTTAAAGAATTAATACGAATAACTGGATGAACCACAGAATCCCGATCAGCACAGTATACCTAGTACCACTACAGTTGACATCCCCCGCATCCCGGTTTGCTGTAACGCTGCTGTTCTCATGTTTCAAATTGGCCTGTAATCACACACCCATTTATCGTCCCCAATTATTTTATCCTACCTATCGATCTGTTCCCTTTCCCTAATTATCCAGTCGATTAATTATCTTTCGTCACCGTACTGCTGACTGTAACATCCATTCATAAACCTATCGCTCCACAGCCCTCCTTTTTAGTCCCTTTTCTGCTTCGAGAAAGGAAAGAAAAAAAAGGTGGGAAAATAGGAGGGAGGGAAGCATTGACGTGGACGCATTTATTGGGAGTTGGCACTACATATGTCGATATCGATAGGATGCTTGTGGGGTACCTAAGATGGGTGGAAGGGTTCGAATTCTGCACCTCACCCACGGCCCCCCCGTTCCTCTCGAGCACACTGCTAGTGACTTAAAGAAGTTAGGTGGTATATATGAACAGCAAGGCCGGAACGGATATTATTCTTTTTTAAAAAACCGTTCTGTTCTTCTTTTTAAAGCTAGAGTTTCTTTGCTTCCCGTTACATCTCTTCTCGCTGGACGGTAAGGATATATGCGAAGACTCCTGTTTCGAGTTTCATGATTCTCGAGTTCTGTATTGTACTCGTTGTATTAGTTTCTTGCACCACCGAGAGTCTACGGTCACCGGTTATCACCCGAAGACGGCGACTAATACTACTACAACACCCACAACACCCACGAATACACCAACGACTACAAACTAATAATGTCAGTTCGACGACGCAGCAGAGCTTCATCCCGGCCTTCGATCATCGAAGTAGAGGTCCCAGTGGACCCAAACACCTTCACCTGGCCTGAACGGTCACGGAAGAGGTTTGTACAGCTAGTCGCTTTGCAATGTTTAGTGACCCCAGCTCCCATTACAAACGAGTATACAATTGCCCTGGAATCCCCTGATCGAGCTGCAAAGCGAAAGTTACCACAAAAGACGGAGCGAGAGATCGCAGACCACTTTGCGTTTCTTGCCGCGGGAGATGGATCCGGTGCTGCCTGTTGTATTGAGGAGGGAGAGGCCTCTCTGAGGTTTAGGTTAGCAATGAATGAGGGTGTCCCAGGGTCGGTATTAGAAGGATTGAAGGGTGTTTTGAGAGAAGTTAGGAAGGTTGCGACTGGTGGTAGGGCTCTCCTTACCTTACCCTTCATTTGGCCGTGTCCAGTTATGGATGTCCCGGAGGCCTATGAGTTAGAAGAAATTCGGATGTTAACGGCTTGAAGACCAGGTCGAGTCCGACATCAAGGCAGCAGTCTGGGCAAACGTTCTGGAACTCGAACGAACAAAGGTCCACGCAGACCTTGTCGAGAGATTTTCAAGAGCACCAAGGCCTTTATCAGAACAGTTCGAGGACGCCCTAGGACACCGAGACAATGCCTCCAGCGACAAGCTTACGGACGAGGAGGCACGATTGGTGCTACAGAAGATATTCGAACTATGCACAAGAGTGACCACTAGCGACAAAGACCGTTGCACCAGAGACCTTGACAAACTATTGGATACATGCTACCGCTTCCGAGGCTCCAGGAGCTTCAAGAATTTCTTGAAGGCAGTCCACAGCCGACGACAGCTCGTCCAGATGATCGAGAAGCTAGGAAGATATAAGACGGCTAGCAATGCTCTCGTCCTCGCCGCAAGGAAATTCCCTAACCTATTTATTAATGTCGATGTTGAGACTGTCCCGACGCTTCCAGCGTTGGACGCGAAGGCGGCCGCCGGATTTAAGGGCATCTATATTGGTGATGTAGCCCAGGATCTTACTCATAACACAGAGACCATGTGCATGAGCCGTCTCCGGACCATCACGGACCTGAGTAATGAGAAGCTTGCAATCAAGTACCAAGACTTTTGTCAGAGTACACCCAATGTTCACGCCGAGATCCAGCTCGTCAAGTTCTACGAAGAGAATGCAGACATCGACCGCCCGTCATTCATCGGATGCAGCAAGAAGTCTTGCTTTCTTTGTGGTCTCTTCCTTCAGTTGCAGCATCGCTTCACTGTCTCCAAGGCTCACCAGAACATCTACCATACATGGACCGTCCCCTCTATCAGGTGTGCTAGTCCAGAGAATGCTGTCATGCTCGACTTTGTTGTCGACAAGATGTCAAGAATCATCGAAGACTCGTGCAAGAAGATGTTATGGGAGAAACCAGATGATAGCAACCCCCATAAGTCCTTGATTGCATCTCCTCCAATTTCACCTAGCTTCCCTACACCTCTCTCGCCACTCTCTCCCGTCTCACCTGGCTTCTCACGGCCTGGAACCGCGGCGTCTGGTATCTACTCAAATCTCCAAAACATCCGTGCAGCCGTAAAACAGTTGCCATCACTACCCCATGTGTCCTCCAAGATTACAGATTCCTCCGGTGACAGCACTACTCCTGAGCCAAGTTCCCCGAATCTCTCCGCTACATCTAGCTGTACCTCGGTCAGCGATAACTCATCCCCAGAAAAGTCCAAGGCAGCCAAGAGACAACAGCTACGACAGAAGCAAGTAGTCGAGGCCTCAGGTACGGTTGAGCGCATGCCAACGATTATGGCAGTCGATGCTCCCCCTGTCCCCCAGAGATCTGCTTCTAGGCAGGCCAAGGAATCTCCTGCTCGTCCCGGCTCTGCGAGATCAGTCCGCAAGCGAGGAACCCCAGTTGAGGTACCAAAGGCCCACCCTGTTACTATCGATGAGCCAGTGTCTTCTTTCACACGCTCTCAGTCAGTAAGGGTCTCACGGAGGACAGCACCGTCACCAACACCAAAGGCACCTATGAGGTCTGCGTCTGTAGCAAGAAAGCCAATGGTCACACCAGAGATTCCACCGAGAGGTGGACGTGCCCGTTCTTCTTCTGTCATGGGGACTAGAAAAATTGGGGCTGCATCTGATACAGAGTCTGTGAGCCCAAACACGGTATCACATCCGTTCGGTCCTTTGCGTAGAGCGAATACAGCACCAACAGAAACTACAAAGAGTTCCATTCCGGTTCCCAGGTCTGTCTCAAGGTCAAACAGGAAGGCCACTCCAAACTCCCCCCCACGGTCTCCCTCTGTCGGCAGACCTATCCGAAATGCATCCTCTCGCCGGGACTCAGAACGTCCTCCTTCTCCGGGCCACATCACTCGTTCCCTCCGCCGCGAATCACCAATCAGTGTCGCACGTTTTGAGACCGCAATGGCCATGGCAGTGACCACCGTTACGGGCTCTCCAACAATGGTTGATCTTCCTGCTTTCAAAGGAACAGCAGAGAATCCCGCTGGTAGCAGATCTGTCCAGACCACTCCAAAATCCGGTAGTGAAGCTCCTAGCGTAGCCACAATCGAAATAAAAGCGCACAAAAACACGAGTGCTCCTGTCATCGAAAAGAAGGCAGTTGAGACCGTGGTTGATGCTGCTGGGCTCGGACTCAAAAAGAGCAGCAAAGCGTCATTGAAGGAGTCGCTTGTGCCCGCTACTACCAACCCCACTATCGAGGATCTCTCACAAGCAGACCCTGTAGCAGTAAATCCACTAGTCGATTCATCAGAGGAATCAGCGATCCCGAAGCCAAAAAGAAGCCTATCAGAGCGACGAGGACGCCCTTTGAAACGCGTTGAGGCAGGCACAACTGGCAAGCGTACCACCAATGAGGAGCGTAAGCGTGCTGCCATCGACCGCGCCACCGCAGACGCTGCCGCAACCGTCCAAGAGAATGGTTTTGAGGCCCAGCGTAAGCGTGGCATGACCATCGCGGACGTTGTCCAACTAAGCGGATTCCAGGCGCAAATCAGTCGTGGTATGTCAGTCAAGCGTCAGCAAATTCCGGAGCCAACAAACTTCCCGCACACACTCCCAAAGAACTACTACAGCGATACAGAAACTCTGAGGACCAAGCTTCGTGGAGGTGCGTTGAGCACTATTTCCTCTGGAAGCTATAGGTCGAGGCTACCACGGATGTCAAATCCGGCGGAAACTGAGTATACGCTCTACCTTGCTGGACCTGATCACGATGATAAGACACTTGGGGAGAAGATCTTTACTGGAAAACTGAGCGATGGGGATGTGGGTGGTGAATTGAAGCAGAGGGTTGGCTGTAGGTTGAGGACTGCATTGAGGCCTGCAGAGAAGGAGATTACAGGGATGAGGGTCAAGGAGGTTGCAAAGAGTCTTGAGGAGATGGTTTTGGATATTTTCTTTCCAGATGCAGTTTTAAGGCTAGAGGTTATGTGGGATGGACATTTTTGACTACATGAGTGGCTTGATGGTGTTGAAGACTAATTATTTCTTGGATGGGGAGGAAAATTTACATTCGTCTATACGAGACGAACCCTTTTCATTTGTTAGTGCTTTCTCTTTGGTTAGAGGCGTTTTTTTATCTCTTGGGTTAATTTTTGCTTGGATGGCTATGATTATGATTCTATGATACGATTTGATGATTTGTGTTTTATTATTGGGGTTTTCTTATATGGTTGTATACTCTTAGTTTGAATTGCGGGTCGATTTGAATCAAAATACGTGGGGTTTCTACTCAATTGGTGCAAAAAAGTGGAACACTTGGTGAGATAGGATTGGAACATTTGCGCACGGGCTTTTGTACAGATAGTTCGTCTCTTGTGGGGTAAAAATGTGACTATGAAGTGTTTGCATATCTCTCATGAGATATCACTCGGTGCTGTCACTCCTCATTTCCGAATCCATAACGGAGATCACCACAACGCCTCCTTGGTGAAACAAAAGCGAACCAGTTACACTGATATCGTAAGAAATTGCTCAGCCGCACGTGTTTGAGAAAAGTATCCAGACGGTCGATAGGATATAAATCCAGGCACAACATTCAATTCGACCTTTCACCCACCCCCCTTTTCTTTATTTTATACCTCCCGACAAAACACGATGATGATTGCAAAAATACTGTTCTTCCTCGCCCTCTTCATAGCACTCGCATCCGCTGCCTCTAGCGACGAGTGCAAAGCCTCTGCATGCCTAGATCTCAGGTCGCTCTCAGTGAGCTGCGGATATAATATCGACGAGTCCACTTCGGCCAAGAGTTACGATCAGGAGATATGTATTTGTGGAGACTCGACTTATCCGAGAGTTAGCAAAGAGTATGTTTATTCCATTCCGGTTTGTTTTGTTTTGTTCTACATGTTTAATTGTTGTATGTAGGTGCTTTACGTGCATCGCGCAGTATAACGTTGAAGGATATAATGAGACTAAATGGGGCGATGATTGCTTTAATGCCTTTTCACAACCGAAGCCTGTGAAGAGTGGTGGTGGTAGTTGTACTATGGGGGGGTGGATGGTTGCGGCATTGGTAGTTACGGTTACGGGGATCAGTGTTTGGGTATGAGGGAGGAGGAGGGAGGGAGGGGGGGGGGTCTCGTGACGAGGGGGGAGAAAAAAGAAATGTGTGTGTGTGTGTGTGTGGCTTGGCAGGTGTTGGTTAGAGAGAGTGTTCAAGTTGTATATATGGGAGAGAGTTGTAGATGTATAGGGTCATTGGGTGTCACTCGGTTTCTGGGTGGATCAAGTCAAGTTAAGGGTGATTGTGTTCTCTCTAGCGGTTCTGTGGGTTCTGTATCGCTTTTTGTCAAGTGCAGGTGGCTAGATGTGTGTGCGGGTGCCTAGATGTTGGGTGCTCCCGTGACTATCTACTCTCTAGGTAGTGTAGAGTTGATCCCCACAGTTGGAATGGTACTGTATTACTATACTACTCTAAGTATAGTAAAGACAATCTTATCTTATCTCAAAATGCAGATCTCCACTGATGACGAAAAGTGGTAGTGTCGCCTACCATACAATACATACGCAAACAGGTTTCCCATCTAGGTCTCAAAGTGCCATTCTAGAACTACTATAAATGCCTGTCCACACTCTAAAGTGGCACAGGATACAGAAGGGTCTTCTATCACGGACTACGCTGCGATCAAATCTATTCTTTCCACGTGACCCAATCATCTAGGCAAACATCAATTGAAAGTGGCGTGCATAACAGAGTGTCACCTCGTCCTTCTATTCACATAGAGATACCGCAGACCTCGCCGGTTTAACCATAAGATAGAACTGATTCCTCCCCCCCGGCTTCAGCCGCGTCATCTCCTACCTACCCCACGTCAACGTCACCCAGACGCGCGTTTGCGCGTTCTTACTTACATCCTCCTTCTACTTCTGCTCCTCTTCTTCTTCTCAATTTCACGATACCCCCTCACCAATCATGACACATAATAAACACCCGCTCACCGTCAGGCCCCCATATCCAGACGACTCAAATTCTCCACCTGAAGTCGAGGAACCGTACTCTCCATCGCTACTAGAATCGCCTGCGTTTGACTTGACAGACCTCGAGGACGCCCAAGCGAAGAAAATGACTCGGGGACCTAGCACAGAGAGTGACTCTACCACGAAGGCTGCTTTGCCAGAGGCTCTGAGATCAGGACCCCCGGCTGCACAGAAGATGGGCCATGGGCCGAGTGCCGAGGACGCTACTGCGAAGGGGGGTGTAATGCTGCCAGATAGCTTGAGGATTGGCGCCGGCGGTGTGCAGAAGGACAACGAGACGCCGAGAAAGAGCTTAGAGGGTGTAGATATTTCAGAGGCCCTGCAACCTGAGGGCGGGAATATGAAGGATGAGGTTTCTATGCGTGATGCACTTGGGAGTGAGAAGCAGGAGGCACGTATGCATGGTGGGTTAGTGACAGGCAGCGAGAATTCTGAGGATGTGTGGGGAGATGAGAAGACTCCTATAGACAGACGAGAGAGTGATCCTAGTGAGTTGCCTTTCTGTTGGGATTTTCACAATTATTTTGCTAACTACATAAAGTTTCACCGGTGCAGATGTCTGCAAACCTCAGTGCTTCGGATAGACCGTTTAGCGAATATTCCCCATTTTACAACCCTACCACTACATTTAATGCTGGCTACTCGGTACCAGTCTATACAAGTCAAGCTACAAAGAACCCTACGTCACCATCACGACCCCCGCCGGTTGTTACAAACTCGTCAGATGCTAGAGCCCGGCAGCACTCGATTGCATCTTCGATTTCTTCAGTAGGATTCGACCCAGGTATGGACTTGTCATGCTTTGACGCCTCCACTACACGGGCACTTCCGGGAAGACGGGGGTATCCAACCGTCGGTATGGACGGATGGAAAGAAGACGACGCAGAAGACGATGTCGCAAAGACGTGGGAGGAAGAGCTGGACAGGCGAGCAAAAGCAGGTGCAGAACTGCAGCGCCGCAATGAAGAAGCACAAGAGCGTGAGAAGGAGGAGCGACTACAGGCAGAGTTCTGGGAAGAAGAGCGCCGCCTCGCAACAGTCATTGAAGGTCCTCAGAAGCCTCCGAAACCCCCCTCACCGGTGAACGATGTAAACGAATCCCCCGCAATCAATCAAACAAGACCGGTGCCACCCTTACCGGTTGACGCAATGGCAAATATGCACATTCGCCCTCCACCAGCTCCTCCACCATCCGCGAATACAACCACTGAAATATATCAAATTAAACATATAACATGGATAGATCCCTGCGCTCCAAGCACTCTCCGCCACTCCCCAATTCTCCTCCAAAATGCAAATGGACCATGCCCGTTACTAGCTCTTGTGAATGCATTGATTCTCTCAACTCCAGTAGGGACTAAAACTGCCCTCCGAGAGATTCTAGAACTGCGGGAGCAAGTCTCACTTGAGCTCCTCCTAGATGCTGTCTTCCAGGAACTTATGGATCGTGGCGGCACAGCGGGTCTCCCAGATGTGGGTGATTTGTTTGCGTTCCTGTTGACACTCCATACAGGCATGAATGTCAATCCCCGTTTCTACCTCGATGATGAGGCCACTCACGGAGGCAACTACGATACAAGATGCTTCGAAAAGACACGAGAGATGGATTTATATGGCGCCTTTAAAGTCCCACTTGTACATGGATGGTTCCCACCACCCTCTGATCCCGTCCTCGCGGCACTGAAACGACGGAATATAAGTAATTACGAAGAAGCCCAAACTCTCCTCTTCCATGAGGAGGAGATTATTTCCCGTATCACTGCTGGCACGGGCGCTGGGCTCGCAGAGGGTGAGGGGCAGATTGTTGAAGACTCAAGCATCATCAGGGAGTGGATGGAACGCAGCAAGACGCAACTCACAACCCACGGACTCGAGGTCGTCAAAAAAGGACTCAATAAGGGGGATGTCGCAATCCTATTTAGGAACGATCACTTCATGACTGTCATTGGCGGACGAGACCCTGGGGCGCTGATGGGTTTGGTGACGGATATGGGGTTCGCGGGACATGAAGAAGTGGTGTGGGAACGAATGGTAGATGTTCAAGGTCGTGATAACGAATTCCTTTCTGGGGATTTCCGGCCCGTTGGTGGCGGTACCAGTGCTGGTGCTGGTGCTGGTGCTGGTGGGAACAACCCGAGGCCGCGTCAAGAAGTCCGCTCCCTTCTCGATCCCGATGAAGGCTGGGAGACTATCCCTGGTGTTACTACCTCTCACAACCCTGGCGATATGGTGGACCACGATGCGGACCTCGCCCTCGCCATGCAGCTACAAGAAGAAGAAGACGCGCGTGAGCGACACCGGCGTGACGCAGAACAACGGCACCGACGTCATGTATCTTCACAGTCTGTGGGCGGTCAACCGAGGAATCTTCCTCCTCCACCAACGCCCCCGCGACGAGGTGGAGGTCCAGCGCCAGGTCCAGGACCGTTTACGCACCGCCCAACAGATGGGAATGAGGTTACACCCCCGCCGCCGTACGAGCGCCTACCGGTAGCAGGTAGGCAACCGCAGAATATGAGTGCATATCAGCAACAGCAGTATGCGTTAGCACAGCAGCAGCGGGGACACGGGAGGAGGGCAAGCTTTGGTGCGACTACGAGTACTGGTGGAATACAGGCAAGTGGGGGGATGAGTGGTCCCCAGAGGAGAGCAGAGGCTGCGAGAGGTTTAATGGCAGAAATTGCAGCTAGCGGAGGGGGGAGTAGTGGGGGCGCGCAGGGGGGTGGGACAGGGCATGGGAGAAGACCGAGCCTACCGGGGACAGAGCAGGAGGGGAAGGAGAAATGTATTATTTGTTAGGGTTGGGTTATGGGAGTAAAGGGATATGAATTATCATGAATTGGTGTAGGAGGACTTTTCTAATGTATTTGTGTTTTTTGTAACGGCGATATCTGGGGCGGTGTCTGTTGAGATCCTTGTTTTTTTTCTACTTTCCTAATTTTTTTTGATCCTATGGTTTTGTCGGAGTGGTGCTAGTATTTGGCCAAATACATATAAAACCCTGTGCTGGAACAGCCCTAGAACTTTTCTACCTGATCGAGGATGGACCAGCCGGGTAGATATAGTAAACACAGACTAGAACCAGGTATTTTATAGATAGCGGTAGCTGTCGGTAATTTAGAGCCGGGAATACTATAAAACGTCTATATGTCAATGGGGGGGAATACTAGTATATTCCTTCTAGATGTTAGTTCGTTTCCTCCTATACTATAGCTGAACCTGATCTCCTTAGGGGTTGCTCTCTTGAATCGGGATTTTAGTGGACTACCCCAAAGACTTGTTTCTTTGCCGGAACCGTGCGATACTTACATGGCGCTGGGTTGGGCAGAGTTGAATAAGTCTGTATTTTCTTGTGTAACATCAAGCGCTAATAGCTCAGTTGGGAGAGCGTCAGACTGAAGAGCATCAGTCGTAAATCTGAAGGTCACCCGTTCGATCCGGGTTTGGCGCATTACATTTTTTTCTTTTTTGTGTTACAGTAGAGAAGTAGAAATTTCCTTTGCGCGTTTGCACTCTACTAGATTAAGGGTGTTGGATGTACTTTTTACATAGATGGAGTTGACTCGGTGGATGAATGAGTTTACAGTTGCATCAACATGAAAGTGCGACTTTCTTTTTTTCTTCTCTCTCTCAGCTGTGGGGCTGTACTGCAGGGGTTTCATTGGGATCGTCGTGATTGGACTATCTGTACGGTATGGCCCGTGTGCCGTTCGTTCGCTAGTAATCTCTTTTGTACCCTCTAGTCCCGCGGAATGTACAATACTGGGTCCAGAGCGAGTAAATTGTGCCTGTACTCTGTGTGTGTGTGCCACAAAGTTTCTCAATATCGACCTTACGAGCCGAGGACCTTTTTACTCATCATCTTCTTCTAGTGGATGAGCGCAGGGGTTCTTATGACAGCGGATGCTGCCGCTTAGATGACTTCTGATGGTATGTACCTGCTTCTTGCCGCGTAGGCTTCATGTAACAATGGTCTGAGTCTGTGGAGAGACAGAAAGTGAGAATGTAGTCAAGTATCCCCACTCCCCGCATGCGTTCCCCGGTGAGTTCCACGGGTGGGGTTTCTTTTCTTTACCGTAAGCTCGGACCTTGTATGGATTGCGTGATTGAGATAAGACGTAATCTTTGGGATTCACTCATTCTCCTCTCATGTGGTTGGATGGTGGATTGTATTATTTCCACATCTTGGGGGGGTTCGTTGGTATGGGTTGACTGACCTGGTTCGTGGGATGGGGAAGTGGAGGTGGAGGTGGAGGTGGAGGGATATAAGTTGATTGTGGAGATTCAAAAGACGGCATTTATGGATCAATGATTAAGAATTAGGGGGAGGTTGGAAAAATACGGGTGGAGAAGGTTTTAATGCTTTAGGAAGGTAAGTGTATTATTATTATGAGTAATTTACAATGGCCACCTTTAAAGAATACGTATTACATGTAGTTTCCATAGTAAATAATAATAAAAGCCGGTAGATAACTTGTACATACATGTATTTACTATACACACCGGGGCTTTTAATCATGGTATAGCCCCCCCCTCGTAACAATTACATACATTTATCCCTATAGTAAAATAGTAACTCTGCGCGGCCCAGAAATCCAGGGGGCGTTATGTTTGTTTTTTTGTGTGTGCTGGGTCGACTACGATGACTTTGTAACGGGATAGTCTTGGCTTGTTTTTATCGAGTGATGTTTCATGATACAACATATCAACGAAACTAATCCCTACTGAAAAGATCTGTGTCTAGGGTATTCTCAGCCCTAGGGGACAAGATCAGAAGTATTATTGGTAGTAGTAATCAATTTAACGTACTTACACAAGAGCGGGAGTGCTATTGTTTGTTTTTTTAGAGACTATTACCCCTGCGTCGAGGTGCAACATCCAGCCCTAGACAATAGTTACCCATGGAGTGGTACAAGTTATAATTCGACGGTCCTGACCGGCAACTTGCATGGCCTTGCAAAAGTTAGTCATCCTCTGTAATGTTACTTCAATTGGGGGGGGGGACCTGTTAGAGTTAACATTGGCGAAGATTGAAGCTTTTGTGATTGAGGAGACACAAAACCAACTACTTTACCATAATGGCATTCTAACATTCTAATCCCAATAGAGGATCCCCACATATTTGGTTAGTAGGAATTGTCTTAGTATTCCCGTTCCTAGAAGTTGTAGGGGGACCCATGTCTGTTCAATTACCTGCTAGCCTTAGATATTACGCGGAGAGTAAATAATTCTAATACTTATATAAGGGCGATGTAGAACGGCTCTTCTCGATGCTTTTTTATTCACCATCAATTTCATTCATACTCATCCAGACTATTTCATTAATACCATTCCTTTACGAAGTCAATATCACAACCCTTCACTACTCTTCACTACTCTTATAATATCCAAAGATGATTGCCAACACACTCATAACATCCATCACCCTCGCTGCAACAATCCTCACCACAGGAGTACTCGGTCGTTCCATCCCCGAAAACCTCCAAGTCTTCTACGACCAAGTCAAAGTCCTCTTACCCCACCCTACTCACCTTCAAAAAAAAAGCTAACTCTCACATATAGGGCGGAAGTTGTCCCCATGTCATCGAAACCGGAATGTCCAGCGGGGTTTCTGGCGGTGAATACGCATACTGTACTGATCCGACCAATACCCTGATGTGGATCTCGGGACAGTCAGGTCTTGCAGATATGGACGTTGACTGTGATGGCTCCAACAAAAGCTCTGGGAGATGCTCAAACGACGCAACGGGACAGTCTATGACTTACTTTAAAGACGCAGTATCGAAACATGGGATCAGTGATCTAGATACAAACATCCACCCATACGTTGTGTTGGGTAATAGTGGGTTCAATCCGCAAACTATTGGGATAAAACCCTTGAGTGTCGTTGCAGTTGTGTGTAATAGTCAATTGGTATTTTTCTCTTCCTCCTTCCTATTTATATTATGGGCTGATTAGGGTGTAGTTTTATGGTATCTGGGGGGATTCAAACGGTGGGAATTATATCGGTGAAGCTAGTATTTCTTTGGCTACTGCTTGCTTTGGCGAAAAGATGACTGGGAATAGCGGGCATGCTGAGAATGATGTTCTCTATCTTGCGTTTGTTGGGGATGATGCAGTGGTTGATAAGACAGCTAATTGGTAACTATCCCTCGCCCCCCGTTCACGCACATAATGCTCTGTTTCTAACTCTTATTAGGGACGCGTGGTCTTTCGAGGAATTTGAAAACTCGTTGGCGTCTGTTGGTGATAAGATGGTTTCAGGGGTTCACATCTAGGTGGGAACCACCGAGGGCTGGCTGGCACAACCTGTAATACGTATGTGATGTTCAAAAAGTCTTGGTTAGTAAGAGGGCGACCCATAGATGGCTTTTTGTTGTTTTTGAGACCAGAAAAAAATATTTCGTTTATTTGTTGGGTCATGTGTACGATAGAATCTGTGAATTATTATGAGATTGAGATTGAGTGATAAGCCTTGTCTCAACTTGTGATGTTAGCTTTATTGCAGCCAAACAGTATTCTCTATAGCTTTATTCTTGAATCCTACATATCCATTAACTAGAAACATGTCTTTTACAGTTATTCCCACAGTAAATATATATATTTCATACACTCTCAAAGTAACCAAACAAAAATGTAACAAATGTAACAAAAAAGGTTAAAACCAAAGTACACGGGAACAATAACTTAAGTCATCACCCAAGACTTATTTACAGGCCACCCCAAGCAGGTGAGCTAAAAACACAACCTCAATCTTAAGAAATAACTTCAATGATCTACCTACCTGCATGGTGCATCGAGCGTTATGCAGCGCAGGCCCCAGGAACGAGTCTCCCCAATGGTTGAACTACTTTGCTCTAAGCTAGCTATTTATGCAATGCCGTTATCTGCTAAAATAAGACCCGATCTTGACCAATCTTGTTGGGTTAGATCAACCAATAAGGAATTTTGTAGTGGAGCTCTTTGCCCCCCTCACCCCCACACACATTATTATCGTACATATACCCACTGAATGAGAGCTCGGGGGTTAAGTGGTTGTGAGGTAGGTGGCGTTGGTAATAGAGAGTTTTGCTCACAGCTGGTATTAGAAGCGCAAGTGGTTTTACACCTTTACAGTTTTATTAGAGCTGTATTTCTCTCCCTCCAGTCTAAGCGAAGCACGTAATTAATTACTAAAAAGAAAATAATCTATGTGAGCGTGCCAGACCGAGTGATCGAGCATGCTGAATATACGTTCCGATTCGTGTAGCTCCCAGTAAGATCGGAGGATAAGGGCTAACTGGTAAGGTTCTGTAGCCAATAAATACTGCTAGAGCCTTCAGTGAGAGCCTGAAGGGCCAATCAATGCTTCAAATCTAGAGTGCCATGTCCGTTGGTCCTTTCTCTCTCTCTAGAAGTTCCAACTATCCGTGCACGTGTTAGAGGCTAAAAAGAGTTTCCTTTTTATATATTATAGTTGTATTGGTCGGGACGTATATAAAAAGTTATTGGGGTATCCAACTACTATTTTTCATAAAACATTCAGTCATTAGAATGTCCTGAGATATTAGGAAGCGTTAAATGGTGCAAGAGACGATCTCTAATTATATAATATCAATCCTAAGTAGCGAAGCTGTTTTCTTCGAAATGTGCCAAACTTGGGATAGGTAGTTGGTCTTCTAATATGCACGTATGCTGGCCCCCTAGTCTTCGTAGTCCCCTAGGTGCTGGATACCAAAGATCTGGCGCTGTAAAATCTGCGAGGCGTGTATCGCTTTCCCCACCCCGTACTCTTCAAACTATATATGTTTGGTCATAATTGATAGGACAGTACATCTATGGGGTTCAACCGCGCGCCATTATATACTCTACATTTAAAGAGTGCCGGCAGAGAGACCGAGTTCCTAAAGGTGCTTGCCAAGCCACTAGTTCGACGCACAAGGCTTGTCTTTAGTTTACAGCTTGCGGAGGTCACATGCATACTAAAAATGCCGGTAGATCAATAGGTCACCTGGTCTTATCCCTATGGGGATGAAGAGATTCCTGGTCAAAGACGAATTGCACGACTAGTTGCTATAAGTACCGCTAGTGGCGGTTAACCCATGCAGTTTCCTGTTTACTCTAAAAGATATCTGGTTTCATAATGTAGTGGCTTATAGAGAGCCTCGACTTTTCGAGTAATATATCCCGTAGTTTATTTCTATATTGCTGTTATACAACGGTATAACATCCACGCATATTGACTTGCGGTTGTACTGGTCTATATAAATGAGGATGTGAGTGGAGTCCTTCTAGGGTAGTGTATGTAATCTAATCTGTCTCAAGGGCTAGTGCAAGTAAGTTATCTACCAGGCTAAAAAAATTAGTTAACCCGCAGAGGAGTGTCTGGCTCGTCAATGTCGTGAAACTGACTTACTAGAAATATAACTTGACACATAGTCCCTAGGAGGCTTGTAGGTCTTGGTGGGCTTGAAACTGCTCTAAAGGCCTAGAGCATGGAGAGGCCTAACAGTTTGGGTCTACAAAAATCAGTGGGCCTTAAAAAATTGATCAAGTCATAGGCTATCACCCGATTTTACCCAGAAACGTGTGTAGAGCAGAGCACTAAGGAGTACGCACACCGAGGCCCATGGTGGATACAGTGGTTCTGTTCCAGAAGCGAGAATGAGTAAGCACAAGGGATCAATTTCGCTTGAGGGTCAATCAAGAAACGCTTTATTACCAGATCCTAAAATCCCTGAGACGGGTGGAGGATTTCAATATTGACAGGGTTTCGATCACGATCTGTGGCTTGGCGCCACACGCAACTTTTTTTCGAACCCCTGTCTCTCAATATCAGATCTTATCAGATTCAATATCCCGTGCTTGCAGACTCCACGTGGTCGGAAGTTGGTCGTATCTGGAAAGTTGACTGACTCTCATGAGGTTAGTGAATAGCCTGCTTTTGCCCCATCTCCCGGCGAGAGGAAACCTCTCATCCGGCAGCTGGTGATTTCTTTAGAAAATACTCTGCGGCACTGCGCGGACATCATCGCTTCGACAAGTCTCAAATTGCCCAATGCCACCATGTCCGTGCACACAGCGGTTTATCCCACTACGCAAGTAATCCTTGCACATTTCCTGCATTGCTGGTTCGGCTCGTTTCATCTTGTTTTCCTCCCCCGGTGCGTGTGATCCTGTTGTGGCATTGATTGGCTTTAGGCAAGGAATTGTGAGTTGAAACGACCCGTAACCTCGAACAGCAGAAAAAGGGCGAGATCGGACGAGCGGCTGCGTTCCTACCGCTGGGGCTGAAGTGTTGAGCGTTCCCAGCGCTGGGGTCGGTGGTCAAGCTGCTTATTTGCTATCACGACTTCTACTTGCGTATGTAGAGTAAACAGGAACTTTTACGTTGTCCTTTAGCGCCTCCCGACACATGTGCATCTAGAAAGTATAATGGAGGTGCATTCCGATAGCGCTCTACTCTACCGACTATTGGGTATATCTCTGTAGGTACCGAGGGGCCCCATGCCATGTCAATAGAGCAAGTATCAACTATAAAGCGTCTTTATCCCCGACCCTCAATTTTTGTAAGTGGTCAGCCTTGTTGGGGTTACGCAGTCTTTTTAGACACTAAATACGTGAAGGACTTTGTAAATTGCTATCCAGAAATCTCTTTAGACAAGATTGGCTGCATCAACAAGATCGGGATTGGCAAGGGTGTTAGCATATTGTACATGTATTTTGAGAGTGTGCGTGCAGAAAGGGCAAGGTTCTGCAGCAGCGGTAAAATGCAAAGACAGACAGCCCTGGCTGTGCCTACCTACTCTATGTAAGCATCAATGACTGAATGTTAAGATCACAGGCTAGAGGTCATTTCCTTGATGTCTTGTATCGCACCCGGAGGAAGGCACCATGGGACGATAATTCGCCGTTCGTAGACCTGTGAAACGTGGTTGGGCGAGTTGTTTCCTCATATTCGGTTGTGTAATGCTGTCTTCCGACTACGTAGGAAGTATGAGGCGATACGCATTGCTACATACATGTAGAGTACTAATACCTACGGGTATTCGACACTCTATGTAAGTGCAGAGTGCAAGAACAAGGAAAACGTGACCCTTCTCGATGGATTCGTTGGATGTGCTTTTTCATTCTGAATATTGGAGGCATTCTGCCTGAGTGAATGTTGCTTTTTCTTCAATTCCTCCAAATTGATGACAACGAACGTCAACACCAGTCAATCCATGGAGGATGAAACCCGAAACTCAACATTCCTCAGCCTCCATCAAAGCCAGGGGTTGAGTCCACCACCACCAGGCTTGGTCTGGCGGCGGCGGGCCTTGTGGGGCAGGAAAAGAAGAGTGTGGCGGGCATGTCGATAGTCTACTGGGAGGGACACAGGCGGAAGAGAAAAAAAGGAAGCTCCTTTCTTGGTGCTCACTCTCTCGCACTTTCTAAGGTGTGCTAGGTGAGACATTCGAGTGTAACCGGGGGCGGTGGTGTGGTTGCGGGATTGATTGGGCCTCGCCTTTCTTGGCACCCCCGAGAACCTCTTTGCCCTTTCGCCGTTCGAGGGCGCCGCTGGTACACCTCTCTTGTCTGTCTGACTGCTGCCTCTGCAACCTTCAATTCTTCCCCCCTGTGAGTAGAGCTGGTCTGCGGCAGGGACTATACGTCAAAAACGCGACTGACGACGGAAGGCAAACGACGCCATTTGTGATTTCGGGTTCTAGAAGCCGTGTGCACTAGAAGGAATATCTGGGATACCATCAACACAGCATAGGCTAGGGAGGAAGAAAGCAGAAGATAAAAAAAAGGAAAACCTAGGCCAAAAGGTGGACGGAACAAGAGTAGGAATATTGGAGGGAGAGAGGTTTATTCACTAACGCGTCAATCTATATACATCGTGAGGTTTTTTGAAGGGAGTCAAGTAAAGCGCAACGCCCCCCTCCAGCAACCAGGATACTTGTTTCACCTTATATCCCATTCATTCACTCACTCACTCACTCACCCACTCACCCACTCACTCTCACCCTTCCATCGTTGCAGTGATTTTATATTCTGCTTTTCTTAGGTTTTTATTTCAGAATCTCGGATTTCACCCTCTAGCGGCGCCGGCTTTGTTATTTCGGTCTTTTATTCGTGTTTTACTTTCAAGGGAAAAACTATCTTATACGACGATAGCTTCGAGAATTTAAACATTAAGATGTTCGTATCCTAAGATTCGAAGATCTCTTGACAAACGTTAGGGTTGTGTCCTTGTAACTAATCAACTATATTAGCGACTTGAGGATTAAACTGTTCAGTATTTCGACTTATAACGCCATATCTTCGTAATCTTCGGAATCATCGTGAACTCGAAAGATAAAACATCAGTCCCCCTTTCTTTTAAACATAGCGTATAGTATGAATTCTCGCCGGGACATTCCGGCGGGGTCACGCCCCACATCCCCTTTCCCACGGAGACCCTCTGTTTCAACCCACCAACCACCTCCATCAACTCCGCAATTTGGTCGGGAACCTCATATAGCATATGTGGCACCACCATCACGCCCGAGTGATTTCCCTCATAATGCTCCAAAGGGACCAAAGGCCTTATATAGCAATAACAATCCACCACTTCTACCATCCACTGGGGCTGCCGGTAGTAGTAATGGTGGTGGAAGCAGCGGGGGTAATGGAGGACCATCAGTTCATTCACCACACAAGTCATCATTCCCACCATCTTCAACCGCTTTGTCACCTCACCATGGCAGCCATGGCCATCACTACTCTCAATCTGGAGGACAGGGACCTTCTTCACGAGGGTCAGTTCCCCCTCCGGGGCCACGGGCAGCTCTCGGGAGAGGTGCTCCAGTAATGCCGCCAGTCGGACAAAGTCGATCTCCTGTATCAGCACCTGGGTCTGGGGGTATAGCAACTTCTGGGGGCCCAGTCTTTTCACTTAACTATGCAACTTCAAGCGAAAGTGAGCGACTATATCGTGGAGGAAGGCGAAGGTCTAGTGAATGGGAATCTGCTGGTACTGGGAGAGGTGGTAGAGGTAGAAGCCGCGAAAGAGATTATTCTGAATATAGCCGTGGAGGGGGAAGTGATTATGGGGTACGGGGGGGCGGAACATTTGGGGGACCAAGTTTTAGGGATCGGGACCGAGATTACGGACGCGGTGGATATAGAGGTAGGTCTCGGGAAAGGGAGACATTTCAACATAGGGCTAGGTCATCGTCTCGTGAAAGGGAGAGAGGGTTGTCAGCGTATACAAGTGGGAGAGGTGATAGGGAAAGGTCAGAAAGGGGTGGATTTGCGGGGGATAGGAGACCTGGATTTGAAAGAGGGGACAGATTGGAGAGGGAAAGAGAACGTGATAGAGAGCGTGAACGAGAACAACGCGAGGCAAGGTTTCGAGATAACCGGGAGCCTAGGGTTGTGGAAAGGTCTAGAGAAATTTATGATACTAGCCGAGGGGATAGGGAGCGCGAGAAAAGAGAGCGGGATGCTGCAGAGTGAGTATACTAAATTTCCTTGAATACTTTCTTTTATCATATGCATTTGTTTTTTCCATCGTTGTTTGGTTTGGCCATCTCGATTTTCTTTTGCCCCCTGTCTTTTCTTGCGTTTTAGCCACAGCCGTCCATTCCATTTGTTGCATGGAAATCCTGTCTTTCTTTGGGAATGGGATGGCTAATCCCGATTGCCTTCTCCACACTGCTCTCGGTATAGATATAATCGCAACCGTGAAGCTGAACGAGCTAGGTTTTCGAGCTCCGTATTACCCGGTCAAACACCTTCTGGCACTCCACCACCGTCTGTTCCAGCATACCATGGAGGTTATCAAGCAGTCCCAGGCCCAACAGGACCCAGTTACTCTTCAGCTACCCAACAGTCCCAGGCTCGAATCCAGTCGTACCAGAGTGGTAATAATTCAAGCACACCCGGACAATGGAATCTCCAGGGGCGAAGATCTGTTAGTGGAATTGGGGGTACTAATGGCGTATTATCACCTACGTGTCGGGACAGAGATAAGGATTACGACAAAGAAAGAACTGAGCGGGACGTTAAGATGGATTATCGTCCTGATACCCGAAATGACAAGGCCCCGCAACCAAAAAAGGAACCAACTGAAGACGGAAAACTGCATTCTCCGTCAACAACAGAGCTAAAGCCACCTACACCGTCGATCACAAATGTCCCAAGTACTGGAGTTACACCTGTATCTGCGACTTCTTCAAAACCTTATTCACCACCACCACCACCTTCACAACCACCATCAGGACCTAGGCTTGGAACAGGGGCTATTCCGCCAACTGGGCCAAGAGGACTACCCCCAACTGGACCAAGAGCAGGTATGGACAGGGAGGGCCGCAAGGAAGACAGAAAGTGGGGCTCGAAGGAGAGGGGTGGGTCAGTAGAGCATGTATGGAATATTGCGCCTCAACAGCCGCATCAACATCTCCACTCTCAAATACAACCCCAAACAGCACCTATGAAGACACCTACGACAGGGACACCCGCTAGGTTGGATGTTGGCGCTTATGTTCACCCAGATAGGATTAGAGATATCGAGACTGTTGTTAAAGGTGAAGACGACCGTGATAGGAGTCATACTCAAATTTCACAGCATGTTCCTGAACAACCATCATCATTTGGAAGCACAGAGTCCGGGGCGACTAATACTTCCCAAGAGGTTTGGACCACCCCATCTCATCCTTCATCCCAGCGTGCTTCAAGTACAGCACTATCAGGTCCGTCTAGACCGGGAAGTTCCCCATCATCAGTTCAAGGATTTAGGAATATCTTAAATCCTGTCAATGGCCCCGGTTATAGTGCCAACTCCACACAACCTACACCTACAGCCCCCGCCGGTATAAGTAGTAGCCCGACGAAAGCAATCCAGCCACCAACTGCACCAAGAGCCCTACAACAAGCCCCTAGAGCAGGCCAGTACTGGCGAGGGGGACGTAACTACAGGAACCCTACCTTCGGAGGTCCAATCGTGAAAAGAGAGGGAGGGGACGATAGCGTGTTTATGGGAGGTCATAGAAATGGACGTGGGGGCAGTATGGGAATGATAAACAATATTGGTGGTGGTATAGGGAGGGGGAGGAGAGGTTCTAGGGCTGGTGTGGAGGCAGAGAGGCCGACCACCAGAGAAGATATAGAGATGCTAGATGCTCACACCCACGTTAGACCGAAAGAAGAGAAGAAACCGGAATCATTAATTAGGGAGCCCAAAGAGGTGGAATTGTCTGAAGCCTCGAAGCTGATTCTAGAAAAGGGAGAGCCGACCCCAGAAAAGTCACAGCCGCTACCCCCCCCCCTACCACAGACCCCTACAATCAAAGTCGAAGAAGATCCTGAAGATGAGGAAGATGATGTTTCATTAACCCAGGCGGACGTGATTTTTAAGATTGCTGATATCGACAAGGATATTGATGCCCAAGAAAGGAAACTTGCTGAACTTGGGAAACAGAAAGCCCACCATATTGCTGAGATTAAAAAGATTAATCAGGAGATTGAACATGCCGCGAAAGCTGAAGCCGAACGTTCTCCTAGGACCATGGAACCGGAATTCAAGGCCCCTGTTGAGTCTGTGGTCGAAATGGAACTTGACAAACAAGAGCCAGCAAAGCCAGAACAATCAGAAGAGGACCATGAGATGCAAGAGAAGCAAAGCATACTAGAGCAACAGCAAGAAGAGCGACAGCAGCGGGAAGAACGACAGCAACAGGAGAGAGCCGAACAGCAGCTTCAACAGCAGTTTCAGCAACAACAGAAGCAGCACGAGATTGAATGCGAGCACTCAGAAGTATTACGGACACCATCAGTCTCACCACCCCCGACTCCTTCAGCGTCAAATTCACCAACTTCATCTGAGGCAGCCTCAATCGAAACCGAGTCTGATGAATCACTCCAGAATCGTTCAAGCAGACACCCATTACACCCAGACCTACCTTTTTATCGCCCTGGTCCTCCAATGCAGCCATCGGATTATGATTTCTTCCAGGCTAATATCGAGGAGCATGAGAACATTAGAGAACTAATCGTCGCTCACATCTCTCAGGAGAGGAAGGCTGCATACGAAAAAGAAATTAGCTTGAAGCGAAAGTTCAAAGATCTATTCGAGACATGGTACGGTGAATGCCGAGAAATGGATAAAGAGTCTACCCGGAAAAAGAAGGGCAACTCAGAGCCGGCAGAAATCGGAATTTCGCCTGTACTTACAGCCATCGTGGCATCGGAGACAGTTGGAAGGCGAGCCGGGAGAAACGCTCCATCGGATGTAGTTAGGAGCGAAGCTGAGATGGAACAGGTTCTCAAGGGTCTAGCTGAGGAAGAGCAGCAGAAGGCTGCGGATACGAAAGCAAAGGATCAAAACGCAAGGGAGGCTGTCGTTCCTGATATGATTATGGACCCTACAGAGATGCTAGTTTTCAAGGATACAAATAGGCTCCTGAGGACCGATGATGATGTATTGACGGCATTTCGATACGATGTCCCTGCTGACGACTGGACTGATACGGAGCATAAGACCTTTTGCGAGCGGTACGCAATGTTCCCTAAACAATGGGGGAAGATTTCCCAGGGGATTGATGGCAGAGATTTTAAAGCGTGCATTCTTCATTACTATATGAGTAAAAAAAAATGTAGCTATAAGGAACTTGTTAGAGGCCCAGGCAAGAGGGGGAGGACAAAGGGGAGGAGAAAGGCAGCGGCTAGTCAGAGGACAAGGCAAAGTGCTTTGATTGCGGACTTGGGCAGAAGAGGAGGGGTTGGTGAGGAGGACGAAGGTGCTGATTCCGAGGACGTTACTCCTGCTGTGATGACTGAGACTGGGAGGCCAAAGCGGGCTGCGGCGCCTGTTTTTGGTATTGATGCAAATAACAATAACAATAATCTTGACTCAGAGCCCTTGGGCCCGAATGGAAAGAGAGGTAATAGGGATCAAAAAGGTGGCGATGATGACGGAGAGAAGAACGAGAGGGGCACGAAGAGGACAAGAGGAGGCAACAATGGTGGGCGAGAGAAACAGAAGAGAGTTAAGACACCAGCAAATGCTCCTGCTCAAGCTACACCGCCAGCTCCGGTACAACCCATTTTGGCTCCAGTTCCCGAAAAGATTGAGAAGGAGGAAAAGAAGAAGATAGATCTTGACAAGAAAGAGTCTGATGCAGTTAATGCACTTGCTGGGATGGGAATGGCAGGTGCTATGGATATATTACCAGAGCCTATGGTTGAGGACAAAAAACCAGTCATTATTCAACAGCTGAATCCCCAGATTCAGGTTCCAATTGAGCAACCGCCAACACCTCTTCAGCAACCTCCTACTCTCCCTACTACGCCTGTGCCTCTACCTCTACCAACGACACCGACACCAAAGAAGGATAAAGGCGATAGAACAGAGAAACCTGCGCAGACTTCGAGTTATTGGAGTGTACCAGAACAAAGTGATTTCCCACATTTGCTGGCGTCGTTTGGTACGAATTGGGCTCAGATTAGCCAAAGGTTGGCGTCGAAGACGACAGTAATGGCAAGTGGAATCGCTCTATTTGTCGCCAATTATGGGTACTAATGTGTGAGGGTTATAGGTTCGCAATTTCTATACAAGACAGGTTGAGAATGGTAAACTAGAGTACAAAGATATTGCCGAGGGAGCAGATCGCAAACTCAAGGCTGGTGAGGCTACTCCTGATCCCCCAAAGCCTGCTGCGCTGCCTAAGAAGCGGTACGAGACGACTGTTACAACGACACCAAGGATGATCATATCAAATGCAGATCCTTCGGCAACACCCCCACCACCAGGCTCATCAGGGACACCAGGACCATCTGCTATAGCCTCTTCACTTCCTAGTACTCCTACGCCTATTCCAATTCAGATGCCAGTGCCAGTGCCAGTGCCAGTGCCAGTGCCAGTGCAGGTGCAGGTACAGGTTCAACCTGTTGTCCCAGTACAAGGCCCTCCCCCACCACAAACTCCTGTTTCTATCAAAGAGGAGGTTGTAGTTAAGGTTCAACAACCTGTAGTTCCACCACAGCTGCATTCGCAACCAGTCACACCTCAATCGCTGAAGCCTGTGGAGACACCCATCCGGCGTCCTCACTCTGCGTCTAATCCTCCTCACCCTCCTCCTCAACCCCAACAACCAGTACCTATGTCACTGTCAATTCCGATGAAGAATTTGGTTGGTAGATCGATTGAGAGGCAAGAAAGACCGGTTGAGAAGTTTCAGGAGAGACTTAATGGCGAAAGAGCCCATGAAAGAGCCCACGAAAGGTTTCCAGACAGGGGGGTAGCACAGGAGAGAATATCAGAGAAGTTCCAAGAAAGACCTCACACAAGGTACGAACCATCTCATGAGAGACCACAGGAAAGGCCACAGCGTGTGGGGATGCAGGGAGGAACGCAAGATAGGCGCGAAATATTTTCAGAAAGACAAGCTGGAGGGCCACAGGATAGACATCTACAGGAAAGGATCCCTGAGAGATTGACTGAAAGAATATCCGGGGTAATTACTGAAAGGGTATCTGAACGGATGCCCGAGAGAATGTCGGAGGGAATGTCTGAGAGGATGCAAGAGAGAATACCCGAGAGGTTATCAGACAGGATGCCAGGAAGGATTCTAGAAAGGGTGCCAGAAAGGGTGCCAGAGCGGGTTTCAGAAAGGGTACTAGGACGAATGCCGGAAAGGGTGGAAAGGGTGCCAGAAAGGGTGCCAGAGCGGGTTTCAGAAAGGGTACTAGGACGAATGCCGGAAAGGGTGGAAAGGATCCAAGAGCGGCTGCCAGAGAGGGTACATGAAAGGCTACAAGAAAGACCACCACCAGAAAGATTTACGGAGATGTCGCGTCAAAGTCCCCCAGTTACTCCTCAACACCCGACGGCACCACATACTCACAGGTCAATTTCACAACAGAACCCTACCATGCAACAGAAAATCCAGGGCCAACCTCATACTTCTAGCCAGCCCCAGAATATGCAGCACCGGGCATATTTCCCTGAATCGCATCACCACCAGCGGACACATTCTCAGCCGTCTTCTTTGTCGTCACAGCAGTCTTTCAATCCTGCATCCCAACAGAGGCCTAACCATTCGCCTATTACTGGACCTACAGTTGAGCAGAGGCAACATAATCCTCAACCTATGGTACAGGGACATCAGAACCCTCCTCCCATACAACAAAGCCACCAAAATGCTCAATCAATGCTACAGGCTCAACAAAGCCACCCCTCTCAACAACAACTACAGGCGTCTACACCTCGCCCAACATCAGCACCCTCAGCAGTTCACCACTTGACATCTGGCTATCAACCACCGTTATCTGCAGCCCCCCAACACCAAGCATCACGTCCCCAGACGCATCAGCCACCGGCAAACCCAACCCCTCCACCGTCGGGGCCTTCTTCAAAGCGGCTAACAAGTATCGACTCTTTGCTTAACCCGAAAGAGGAGCCGCCACAGCCACGGCCACAGAGTAGGGCGGCATACTTTCCTTCACAAACAAGGCCGCAGACAAGGCCGCAGACTCCGCAGCAGCAGCAACTACAGCAGGACCTCCACCATCATCAACAGCAACAAGCGCAGCTTCAACATCCGCAACCTCAGCATCCACAATCCCAACACATATCTTCCTCTCAGTATCTATCTCAACATCAACATCCCCAGTCCCAGCATTCGCAGCCGCAACATTTGCAGCCCCAGCCACAATCTTTGCATACGCAACAAAGGGAACCGTCGAGGAGAGAACTCCAATATGAGCAGCCTTGTGATAGTCGACAGCCACAGCAAACACCATTATCAATGGTGGTAGGCAGTCATGGACTTGGGATGCCAAACGCATCTAGGGCGCAAACCTTAACAGTCTCCGGGCCTCGAGGATCACCCTATTCGACACCCTCATTACGCGAGACTGCTTACCAACCTCCACAATCTAGAGAAACTGTTCCGTACTCTTCGGGATCTTTGCGCGAGTCTGTTTCGTATCCTTCTGCTCCGTCGACACCTCAACCACCTTACACTCACAGACACACGTTGTCCGGCTCACACCAACAACAACCGGTACAGATGTATAATCGCCCCCACCCCTATTCTCAACCTCAACAAGGACAGGAAACATATCCCTCATACCAAAATAGAGGTCAATATGCTCCGCAGTCGGTTCCACCTCCGTCACACCATCAGCATCACCCTCACTCGCAGCAGCAGCAGCAACAACATTCACATCATCCACAGCAGGCCCCTCCACAGCATCCTCCACAGCATCCCCAGCACCACCCCCAGCAGCATCCGGGATCACTACTGCAGCAACAGCAGCATCCGCACTATCCACAGCACGGCCACAATACGCCGCCGCCACAACAGCCGCAGTCACGGGATTATCAACATCATTCAGAGGCATATTATAGTAGACGGTGAAGATAGTGTTTAATGTTTGGGGGTTTTTTTTGTCAGGAACTGAGAATAATTGTGGGATTAGATGCGAAATGGCAATTTTGATTTTCGGAGAGTTTTTCTTGTTTTGGGGAAGGCTAAGCCTATACGGAAGTCTAACGAGTTGATGAAATATTTTCTAAATGTCAGTGTAAAGTTTTGTATTGGGGTTTAGTCTTTTCTTTTTTTCTTTTTTTCTTTTTTTCTTTTAAGGTATTATCTTTTTAGCATAGCATTTCTTTTTTTTTGTTGAGAGGTACTTATGGGGGTATTTTTTTTGTTTGGAGAAAGGTGCAAGCTTGCCTGGTTTTGTTGAGAGTTTTTAGTGGGCTGTACTGGTATTGTAGATAAGTATTGGAACCAGAAGATGTAATTCAATGTTTTGTATCATGCTTATTTTTTTCTTTCTTCTTAGCAAAGGGCTTAGTTATATTTAGGGTAAAATTTATATCAATTATCTAAAGTTCTCTATGGAATGTCTTGCCACATCTTCAAACCGAGGGTTTAGTACTAGTTATGCAGGTTAGCAGGCTATGACTTACTGAAGCGTAACTGATTGTTTTTGGAATAGTGTCCTGGGGCGAGATCATAAATCACTCCGATCCGCGTTATGTGTGTACAGTAGAGTATTCTTCCTCGTTTAGAGGCAACTTTTTCGATTTATCTGGCCTAGGGTGATACGATGTATGATGACTTGTACTGTGAGGTGAGGGGATTCTCCGCCTCCCGCGGGCGTTAGACTTGGGATTTCTAAGTACTCTATCCCCCGTATAAAAGGCGTAGTACAAGCAGGTATGTGCTCTACTCTACTCTAGAGTACATAGAATAAATAATTATCCCAGCGCATTTCCCAATCCCACGGCTAGGACGTAAATGGGTGGATGCACCGCACCGGTTGCATGTTAGCCGGGAAATTCTTTTTTTTTCCAGAACCTGAAAATAAGAACGCCTTGCGGCTGAATATTTCCGGGGACATGTTGATAATGACATCAGTGGACTTTGTGATAGGTTATCCCCCCCCTTTTGATGTGAGCTGACAATGTCAAGTACATGGTCTAGACCTTGGGAGTCGTATTGGAGAGAACTTGGGTTTCTTTTTTGATTAATTTAGTTTGTGCATACGCATAAGCCATTACTTGTAATTGTAAAGCGTTTCCGGAACAGGGTGACTGGGAACGCCATGCCGCTCACTGATATACACCAAATGCACAAAGTAAGAGAGGCAGCGATAGATTGAATTTTACAGAACTGGGAGCTAAAAAAAGGTAATCCTTAGGTTTAGCCAATGATTAAATTCTATAAGCTCATATTGTGAGCTTATGAGATAGGTATGCCGCTCTCCCTATTCCATATTCCGGAAACGCTTGACGGCTACAAGTACTCTACTAGCCACCAGTAGTGGGTACATGTATTTTCTACTCCACTCTAGCGGGAGGATAAGGATGAGCAAGAGAGGTAGGAGGAAGGCGCTGGTGCATTAGCTAGATGATATTCATAATTCCTTTCGATCGGATTTAAGATAAAAGAGGGGAAGAGGGGAAGATGGGGGGGGGGGCTTTAATTATACACTTGTGTAGATATATCTAGCTGGAGTCTTGCCACTCCATCAGAAGAATAACTCCAGTCTTCCTAACTAGAGCTACTATGATTTGGTGTCGCAAAAATCTTGTTTGGGCTTATGCCCTTTTTAGTACGATTCCAGTAGTGTATAGTACCGCTGATAATACCACTTGTCCTAACAAGGGCGACAGAGCGCACAGTTTACATTGCGTTAGTAACTACAACCCCCCCCACACACACGGGAGCTAAAGCTAACAACGTTCCAGTGCAACGTTCTCGAAGGTGTCCTCGGAAGTGCTGTACACCGTCCCTACACAACCGAATACACGATCGAAAACACATTCTGGGGTATATCATCATACCCATCATCTATAGACTGATGTTAATGTTTTCTTTCAGCTTTGCAAGCCAGTCTATCACCAACATGTATTCTCACGCCAGAATCTGTGGGTGATCTTTCGACTGCAGTCAAGATTCTGAGTGGGGATTACTGCACGTTTGCTGTTCGTGGGGGTGGTCATTCACCTATCGCCGGCTGGGCGAATACTAATGATGGCGTCCTTATATCAATGCATGGGTTTAAAGAAATCACTGTGAAAGACAATTATGCAAGAGTCGGTGCTGGGAACGTTTGGGGTGAGGTTTATTCAGCTCTGGAGCAGTATAATTTGACCGTTGCCGGGGGAAGGGTTGCCACTGTTGGTGTTCCAGGTTTTATTTTAGGAGGTGAGTTTGGAAATATCTAGCTGTTAAAGAAGCCCTTATATTGATATAGAAACATATAGGTGGATTGACATTCCTGACTTATGAGCAAGGATTTGCTTGTGATAGTGTCAAGAACTTCGAAGTGAGTCCAAGAGCATTAACCATTTAAGAAAAACAGAGTTCTGACAATCTCACTCCTCAGCTTGTCAATGGACATGGCGACATTCTCCAAGTCAATGCTAAATCATACCCCGACCTATTTGAAGCTCTGAAAGGTTCCTCGAGTAATTTTGGAATCGTTACGAATTTCGATCTTTACACATACCCCCATAATTCAAAAGTCTATGGGGGTACGTATATCTATGCCGAAGATAAGATACCCGAGATTCTTTCAGCAGCTATAGGTTTATCTACCACAGGCGCCGTTTCCGACACAAAATCCCACATTATACCAACATTTGCGTGGACTAAAGAAACCGCAAGCGTTTCTGCAGCAGTAATCGTATACTATAATGGCCAAGTCGATAGTAATAACCGCCCAGAGGTATTGAAAAATTTTACCGATATACCCATGGTTTCAGATACTACAAAGATGCAAAATACCTCAGAATTAACTACTTCTGTTGGATATCCTGCTAGCGGCCTTAGGCAATATCATACGTCAATTACAATAACTGCTGATGAAGCTCTATTGATGGAGCTTGACGCAATCTGGAGGCAGGGGCTAGAGTTACTGAAACCTTACGCAATTTCTGCCGTCCTTGGGTGCCAGCCAATCCCTATCACAGCCATTGAAGCTGGTTTTGCGAGAGGGGGAAACTCTCTAGGATTCACACCCGATGATAAAAACTTATTACGTAAGTTTAATTTTATTACTAGCTTTTAGGCGTATACTGACAAAGTGCTCAACGGTTTTAGACGTTTTCTGGTTCACGTCGTGGACTGATGTTGCATTAGATGGCAAAGTCATTAGCGGGACGAAGAAGTTGGTTTCTAAGTCTATCAGCGCAGCTAAGAAAAAGGGCCTGCTTCATCCGTTTCAGTGAGTTCAGCGTATAAATGATTTATGCGAATCAGGGGGCTAATGTTTATAGGTATTTAAATTATGCGTCGGAGGACCAAGATCCAATCGCTTCATACGGTGGAGAAAGTGTCAAAAAATTAAGGAAGGCTAGGGAGAAGTATGATCCCGACGGTGTTTTCGTAGGTTTGGTCAAAGGCGGGTTCAAGATCCCGAAGGGTTGGATGAATTAGAAATATGATACAGTAGTTAGGTAATAAACTCTGATATCTATTCGGTACTATTTGGGGGGTGGTATAGTTGGTGAGTAGTGAGTGACCCGAGTCCGCCATGTGTGTGTGTAGAGTTAAAGGTGAGACAAGAGATGAGAGATTGGTCGGGCGCGAACTGGAGAACTGTCGTAAAGTCCCACATTGACCATAAATGTATTAGAGTAACTGCTTAAAACAAGGCCTAACTAGTTTCTCTCTCTCACCAGTCATGCTACAGTCGAGGGAAATTAGTGAGCGGACAGGGGCCATTTCACACCAAAATTGGGGCATTTCAGCGGTTTCTTCAACCACACAGCAGAGGGGATAGACTCTATAACTTTGTATACTGGTAGATATGTTTCTAGTTACTCCTTTTATGTACTTATATTTAAACTAAATCATGTTGTGGTGAATCAGAAAAATGGTGCAGTGTGTGAGGTTGGTTGCATTGTCAAATCCCCACCAAAACCAAGTGATTTTGGCGCATTTTTTGACCTCACCAGCTTCTTAACAGCACAGCTCAACTAGAGTTGAATTTAAAAATCTCAGAAAATAAAGAGCCAAATTTTAGAGGCATCTTAGTTTTAGGTATAAATGGGAAATTTACTAGAGGATTCTTTTACCACCTAATGTTAGCATAGAATGTGCCAATTTTGGTGTGAAATGGCCCCTGTCCGCTCACTAATTTCCCTCGACTGTAGGTGTTGTTACTGAGATGGATGTAGGTGTTTTTTAGGGCTAATGAATTATAGGTAGACGGCTGTAGGATAAATATATGTGGATATAAGGAGTGGTGCAAGTTGGCGATTTCGCAACTCTTATGTATTAAAGCTGGAAACGGATCCTCAGGGTGGTTGAGTATTTAAAGTCTAGCCTCTTAATCAGAGAGAATAAGACGTCCATTTTATTCCAGGATGCAGTCCCTTGGATCCAGATTGAGTAGTCAAGCAAATACATATCATTTTACAGAGCATTACCCTAGTTCAATTTTTTTTGATTACGGCGGTTAGTGGTCGGCTATGGTACCATGATTATATGTATGTTAGGGTAATTGAATCCACAGTTGAATCATTCGGCACAATGCATCCTCACAAGGTTTTTGGTCATCTTGAATTGCGTATTTTTGCTTGTGAAAAATGACATTATTCATGCAACTATATACAGAATCAGGACTATTCAACTGAATCAAACCTAAACTAAACATATCGTACCCAATAGGGTAAAAACCAAAGCACCTAGACATAAGCTATTTTATACATTCTGCAGGAAAAGACAAGGTTCTTAAAGGCGGGCTAGTCCTGTCTTTTCGTAAGTTCCCAAGTGCAGAACAGGAACTGCCATCTTCAACGCATCACCGGAGTATCCAAGATCTTCAGCAACGAGAAGGGCCGCCTTTTCACCAATAGTGAGAGCGGTTGAGTAAGTATTGCAGCCCACGTTATCTGTGGGAGTGTTAGCCGATGCATCGAGTGGGATTTTCGGAACAACGGAATATGTTTCTTACCTGGACAGATAGAAAGATCTGCACATTTGAGACCCTTTGTTCCCCAAACATTCAACCGAGGATCCAAAACTCCGTTCTTCACGATAGAATTTCCTTCACGAGGTGCCATCTGGTATTGTCTTAGTAAGATGGATAAATAATAGTATGGGTGGCAAGTTTTTACTTACCGAGCATGTGCCCAAGCTGTGCCAGGTAGTCTCAACATGTCGTCTAACCCAGTCCTCAATTGCCTTTCGGGATGTTAGCACATATGTTTATGAATTTTTAAAGAGGCAGAGCAACATACCTTGTCATCCTCCTCACTGTACTGAATATCTTCCCGGACACTTGTCTGGTTGGAGGTAACAAAGTTCGCCTGAGGTGGCTTGCCCCTATGTTTTATTAGTATGGTGAAGGTATTATTTTATTTGAGAAAGGATAGGCATACTTCTCCAAAGGCATGGCCCAACTACCATGCTGGATTCCAGCCGAGAGATGGTTTGGTCCTGCATATGCTTTTGTAGTCTCCAAATCCATCTCGAAGCATCTTGCTGGTGAATCAAACGCAAAGTGTGGGTGCATAGCCATAACTTCACCGGCGAATGCATCCATCCGTCGTGCAGTCTCTCGGGATTTTTTGTAAGCCCAAACCATGGGGGCCATATCTCGCTTATCATTCATAAAACCGGCATCGAAATCAGGGGCCTCGTATGGGTTTGGCGAGACAATATGGGTGGAACCACGGCTAAAAGGATACTCAAGGAAATGGAACATGCTGAAGAATTTCCCAGGTGGGAGTAGCATGTGGTCGCCAAAGAACCTGTATTTACCAGACGTGTTAGCTCAGTAAAAATAATATTCTGATGTGTGAGATGACTAGTTCATACCCAGAGATCAATGAATAATGCATGACTGGCTTGTCGGGCTTGTTCTTGAAATATGAGTCCCATCCTTGTCTGAACTCTGGGCCCATTTCTTTCAATTCCTGCTCAGTAGGGCGAATCTTGACACCGGCATCGATACCATTTGTAGCAAGAGGACCTGTTCCATTGTGGTTCCATTGGTCAAATATTTCTTTTTGAACCTTGGGGTCACCTCGAAGGAAGTCATCAAAAGTATCTGTGTCAGGTTTGGCACGATACACCGAGAATGTGAGATAATGGTCCTAAATTGAATAAAATTTTTTAGAAGAATTCTAGTAAGTTATTGGGTAGAAGTCATACCTGGAAGTTCTCTCCAACTCCCGGGAGATCGATAAATGGCTTAACACCAGCACGTCTAAGCTTCTCGGGATTACCTGCAATTGATTAGTAAGCCTTCCTAACCACAAGAAGAGCATTATTTCACGTACCGATACCACTGCGCTGCAAGACTAGAGGGGTGCTCAAAGTTCCGCAGCTGATGACAATTTGCTTTCTCGCTCTGAAGAGCCTCTTTTCGCCCACTTGCTGTGGTGAGAGTGGCTTAGTTGGGAGAGTTTGGATGCCAACCGCTCTGTTGCCCTCAAAAATGACTTTGTCAATCTTAGTGTTGCATTGAAGGAATAGATTCCCTTGGTTTCTCATGGTGCTATGAATGTAGGCATGGGCTGAGTCGCTGCGGCGCCCGGTATCGCGATTGATCCATTTCAACCAGTGCTGTAGAGTCTATTAGTATAGTTCTTAGGGTATATCACAAGGGTAGTCACCTCTGATCCATGGCCTGTAGTAAGATCTTGAAGATCATCGGTAATTGGGATGCCTTGAGATTCTGTAGCTCGGAGGAAGTCTTGCATCATTGGGTATGTATAGTTTCCGAATGAGACCTTGATTGGGCCATCGAAGCCGTGGAGTTCGCGGTTGTTACTGGACCTTTGGTAGGTTTCGAACTAGTAGTGCGTGTTAGAATCTATCTATCCCAAATCTCCTTATTAGATCTGGGACTTGAGTATATCTTACCTTCTTCATTACTGGCAATAGATCTTTTGTAGTCCAGCCCTCAGTTTGGAAGTCATCGTAATCACTCGCAGAAGCTCGAGTATACATCTATCGGCCGAAAAGATTTAGCACCTCACGATTACTCTAGGGATACAAAGGGTCAAAAAACCATGAAATTGATCGAAGATCCGCCCCCCAAGACATGAGCGCAAGGAACAATTGCCTTACGGCCACCAAGATGCTCACTTGGTCTCGAGTGGTAAAACGAAGCAGTCCTTGAGTCTAGCTTCATGTTACGAGGGTAGATACCTGGACGGTAAACCCATGGGTTGTTGAGATTGTTCTCACCACCCTCGATTAGAAGGACAGTGAGATTTGGGTCAAGGTTCGCGAGTCTTCCGGCAATAACACATCCGGTAGAGCCACCTAGGTTAGGAATCATGAGTTAGAAGAGCTCCAACAATCACAATGCCATTTAGATGTTGACTTACCTCCGGCAACAATGATATCGACTTCGTTGGGAATCGTCATCTTGACTTCTGGTCTCCTATTTTAATGAGGATGTGAGTCTGGTCAAAATTGTTGAGTATCAAACTCTGGGGGAATCCAGTCCCTTAAATACAACTCCCATCCCATCCGTATCGAATTTATCCTCTCCGTTGTCCTAGCGATCACGAAGCACAGTCGACCCCGCAATTCAAACAGGAGTGAATATTAAAAGACATTCACTTTTCTGAGACATAGTCAAGGGTAGGTATCAAGCAAATTCCATGTTTTACTGTCATTTTTGGATCACTGCATGCATGTAGGCATTGGCTGGTAATTATGCAGCCTGCCGGTCATCCCCCGGAATGCACAATCGAGATAACCATTGTACTCTAGACTTGAGACCTCTCTTCGTACGGTAGAATGTTGGCCCAGACAATGTTGTTTAGGTTCATGATAGTCTAGTGTACAACCACGATGGTTTGCATACGTTACACATGATTAGTAGACGGGCATGATGAAACGTACGTGCCGGAAGTCGGCATGACTGTATCCAGTATCGCAGCCGTTTGTCTTGCAGTTATCATATAGGACGTTCTGAGAAATACGGCTGTTGTTCAAGCGAGAATGTGGGGTGCATACGGAATTGTTGCAAGGATTTTTTAGCACGGTAGATAGCCGTACCCGTACCCGTAGAACCTTGTACCCCACACAAAGAGTACTCTGGAGTAGACTCTGCCCTCCGCATACGTTTCGGATTCCGAAGACTCCCCGTGGTAAAGCCCATGCACTACCCCGCATCTATGGCCTAACAGATTACTATGCATCCGTACATTTAATTGACCAATTAGACACCCTGAATACTTGACTTTGTATTGCGGCGGCGGTGGTTGCCACATAACCCCTTGCCCGTACTCGAGTTCATCTTATCCTTAACGCCTCGCCATTCGACAACCATGGGGCTTGGGAACCCCTAGGTAAATACCCATACAAGTATTTCAGTACCATTCAACCGGATTTTGGGGTCTGTATCACCAAAAATCCTAGTTCTTAGCACCCACGGCAATTAAATCTAGCCTAAGTAGGGTTTGCCCACTCAAGACTGCAGAATTAATCCCAACATCATCTTCTATTCATACCAGCATAACAGTGATAGGCCATGTAAATCTATCCTCAAGCTGAAATCGCGGCCGGTCAATCTTATGCTTGGCTCTCGGTCGAATGTCCGAAGCGTTCGGGAGTACAAGCAAGGATCTCGGTGATACTGGGCATGCGTTTAAAGATACATCGGACTTAGAACTGGCGTCCACGGAGCCGAACGTATCAGGCAATATGTACCTATAGTGTGCCTACCAAGGCAAGCGCATCTATATCTAGAGTGCACGTTCCTAAACACATCGCTTCCACGGTGTGGGGTAGCTTGAAGATCTCATGGACCCCAAGAAAATTTACAAATATAGACGCGCGTATATGAATATCAGCCTACAGAGCTTGAAAATCCGGGGGGATATCGGGAAAAAGCTATCCGGACGTCATAGCGGCTTATCTAGCTGGCTGTGATATTCCCCTTCTTTAAAAAACTTGGGAGGGTGTGGAGGATTGAGATCACCTACCAACAGGATGTTTGTGTTCTCTGATAAATCCCGGTTCTTCATAGTATGGTTGTCACAAAAACAGGATAAAGCGAGTAAAGTTGAATAAATGCTTAGCCACCGGATACATTCATATTCAATGGAGAACAAGCTAATAAGTGAATGATTATGATAGATTCATAACATACATAGAGTTAATGAGTGAAACATAAGGGGCTTCAACATCAAATGGGCCGCCCAATATTCCAAATACCATACTATGATAAACAGAAAGCTCATATTCAATAGCTATGGGAATATGGTGGCTCACGCTTCGTGAGCCAGCTTCGGTATATGCCACGATGACCCGAGAGGATGATCGATGATCGAAGAGTAAGTAGGGCGGTGCGAATACTATAGCCCCCAAACAAGGCAAGAGCTTCTAAGATGCATAGTATTTTAAGTAGAGCTAATGACTCAAAACTTCAAATAGTCACAAAGATCATCAAAGATCACTCGTAATTGTAGCACACTCTCTAGTTCTTGGCTCGGGGCTTGAAGGACCGAAGTCTCTCAAAATAAAGCTGCTCCGAGGGACTAAAGTGTGACTCTGTAAATCACTATATCTATTAGATTCGGTAATTGAGAGGGATTTGCTAGCGCTTCAGAGTAAATCAGCGATAAGAATTGAGTCCTTTTGAATTTAAATGTTAGTGTAGTTGGTGATCTTCTAAAGCCTAAAGATAAGGGTTTCTCTACAGGGATATCATGCCTTGTTCAATTAAAATCGATCCTCAGACCTCACCGGGTCAGGGGTCAGTAAACACGGGTAGACTAACATCAAAAGCCGGGTCGAGACCGTGGAGTCGGTTAATTAATACGCAGCCGGGCCAAATACCTATTCGGGTACTTTATAGTAATATTATGTACCGACAGATTGCAGATACATGTACTTTCGGAGCTCTCTCTTAAGGTGTAGGCATTTCAGTTGCCTTGGGTACTTACCGGGTATTTTCTGTGGGGGTTTACGGTAGTATTTTGAGGTGTCTATCAGTCTTGGTATAATAAATAGGGGCCATATTACTTTCAGGTTTGCTTCTTTTGCAATCTGGTGTGAGGGTCAGCCACGTGATGACTTACCCCCATTTTCTCGCTCGTCTGTAGGCACACAAACAGCAAGAAGACAAAGAAATAATGACAGGTGTCTATAGTAGATCTGAGCAAGGTAAGCATTTGAGTGACACTTAAGTGTTGGAACTGGTGGCCTCGTTCCCATACCTAGGTTTGCTTTACTGCGCAGCACCGTATAGAGGGGCTGGGCACGAGACTATAGAACTGGCAGTGAAATTAATATTGAAGGAATTTTTGTATCGAAGGTATATTGATCGTTTCTATCCGTGACTAGCGATAGGTGTATTAATATTGAAAGAGAAATAGGGAATAGGTGACTAGGCTTATCCATGTAAGAGTAAAAGCTAGATAAGTGAGCTAGACACCCGTTAGTATTGTATTGAACCTCGTTCAATTACTAATAATTTGGGTTCTCCGTAGTTAGACTGTCTAACCCTTTAAGAATGCCTTTACTTAAGGCCTAAGCCTCCGTAGAGTCAAATAATTAGTGTTATAGGGGTATATACTACAATTAAATACCCCTGTCTTAACTTGTCTTTTATAGCATGTTTTTAAGCCACAGGATCCTAGGAAGGAATACTGTAATTGTACGACATAAACTAGGGTTATGGTAGTAATAGGGCTAAATTTAATGGTAAATATAGTAAAGGGTTTTAAAGGTATGAAGTTAAAAGTCTGAGAAAACTTCCTTCTGGGGTTTTTATTGATTGTAAGAGGATTTCAATAGCTCCCTAGAAGTCCAGAGTCCACACTTAGTATTAGAATATTATAGGGAGGGTAGAAGGTTACGGGAGCCGAGGGAGGTGTGTAAAGCTGAGTAAATCCCCCCCCACCCACCCACAAGGTAATTCTTTGGGGTATTGCCTGTATAGTTCTATATAGAGCTGGCTAGTCAGCAGATTCACGTGATTCTTGGTAGAGAACTACTTCAGCATTAGTATTAAAATGAATTTCTAAAAGTATGTACTTATAGGATTAAAGATGTAGGAGTTTTATGAGCACTCGTGGTCAACAGCGCCATTCAAGTTCTGTCCAATAACTCCGAGGAAAGAAATGTCGATGGAGCCCCCCATAATAATGATCGAGAGTAGCACCCAATTAACATAGGCCGAAGAAAATCCACCCAAATGTCTCTCACCAATTAAGCCCATTGAATTCCGAAAGTTTAAACAAAAAGATCGGCCAAGGTGTCCAGGCAGGGGCCGTCTATATGTGTTGGAAATTATGTTGCCATTAACACCCCACCATTGGATAGAAACTTCAATAGATTTCTTGTCAACTTTTGTCCTTTTTGAGATAAATTTCACGATAATTTCACCTGGCCTCCCAATCCTCTACGCACCCCGCTCTATTGGGGTCGCGTATGTCTCTGCTAAACTACAGTCCTTTCATCCAAACATCATATTTTTTAGCTCAGAGGTTGGTAGAAAATTTTCTCTCTTGAGTAATTGGATCAAAGAAAAAAGGTAAGGACCTGTCCACCCTATATAGTCTCCCACCTTGTGTGTTTTCTAGGGTGAGGGTAAAACGAGTTTAGTGTGATAATGGCCAAATAACAAAATCCAGTCAGCATTTCTATCATCTATCTCCTAGAACCAAAAAAAGCGCAAAAATGAGTGGGCAATCTGGAAGATTCTGTCTCCGTCAAGGTGATGGTAGCAGCGGCTGTCCCCCCCCACCACCACCCTCTCCTGAGATTTTCGCCACCAATGCAGCTCTATTGAGGCCCCGCTCGGGTACGTTTCGCCTAGATTCTAGGTTCAACTCTGGGCCTCTTCAGCCAAGACAATCTCTCTCGACCGAATCACAGAGAATGCCTTTTCAACCTCCCTCGCAAACTCTTGGATATAATATGGCTGTAGCTTCTTCGGGGTTTAGCTTAGATCCCAGCCCATGTGTTGTGCCTAAAGATGATTCTGCAATTATGGGACTCCCAGTTGAACTTGTTTCGGATATCTTTCTGGAATTTGTTAGATGCCAGTGTCCGAGCCTAGCTTCGATTAAGATTACTGGCTGTATACCTATAGATTCAGAGCCGGCTGGACTCCATGCCAGTTCAAGCTTGATTAGGACACAAATAAAGGAGGAGCAAAAGCTGATTTCTCCTCTTCTTGGGGTGTCTAAATTCTTCTATCGCTTGGTCTCCGAGTACCTACTCCGCTCGAGTGTATATATCAGTGGATTTCAAACTTTACAAAGACTCCGGCAATTCCAATATAGTCGGCATATGACCGATGCCCGTATTCTCTCGCGCCCTCAGTGTTGGCCAGCGGTAATGGGCGAGAGTCCGTTCCGTAAGGAGGGTGAGGGTATTACTGTAGCGAGTATACTTAGGACGAGACTTGCTACCCCCGTTCCTACCGAGAGAAGCCTTATAGAAGTACCATTTGATCCTTCTGGTGGAGGCTTCTGGTGGAAGAAGTCTCGTAAAGAGGAGCCTTGGATTCCCAAAGGGTGGGAGATGTTTCCTAGTTGGCTTGCAGGTGGTAGTCGTCGTCCTGGAGCTCACCTCAACAAGGAACCCGATAATGATCCTGACAGTTTTACTGATTATGGTATACTACTTTCGTATTTTCCACGTAGATTTTAAATATACTATTATGTGGTGATGCTAATATGGCGAGGCGTATTTTTTTAGATCATACCCTCTCCTTCCTTGAGTCCGCAAAAACCTTGATCCTTGGACCAGACAAAAAGAGCTGGGATATGGAATGGAGGATTCGCTATGTCGGTAATCAATATGAGAGATTGCCCGATATGGAATATGCTTCTCCATCAGCCTACCTCTTGAACAAGGTTATCGGGTCTCTTGGGAAAACACCTAATCTTGAGAGACTTATCGTGTCAGGCAATGTACTTAGTAAGTAAAATCGATTCCACAATTAACATATCTAATAATCCCAATAGAGAACACGTTTTGGCTTATGCCGAAACCCATTGGGGTGTTTAACCCTCTTTGTAGACTGACCCACCTTACGCTTTCATTGCCCGAGTCTTCTGGGATACAAGATACCCCCTTGCACCGGCTCCAACAGTATCTTACGACTCCAAATGATACCCATATCTGTAATCTTCTTACTTGTAAGGGTATAGACGGAAAGACCTTGGAAGATTTTGAGGTTCCTTTTGTCAATACTTTGAAGTACCTCCATATCCGTGGCTCTGGTGCGCATGTTTGCTCCAACCTTTTCAAGACTGACTGGAAAGCTCTTGAAAACGTGATCATCGAGATGGGAACCCACCGCGGAATCTGTAACGGCAATATTGAGGACCTGTTTCACTATGCCAGGCTTGCAGCTCATGACTACCCAGAAATGAGGATTGAAATGACAATGCGTATTTGCGATGTGGAGCACGACAGGCCGTTCTTCGGACACCATTTCTGGCGCCAGTATGTTGGTCCTCTCGCCTCCATGGCCCAGACCCCCGCTGAGTTCGCTGGTACTGGATTAGTCTTTACTCTTTTCAAGAAGCTCTCTGGCCCAGGCCCTCCTTTCGTCTTGCGTGGAAAACCTATCGACGAGATTAATTTCTTTATCGAAAGGGAAATGCGTCATGCAATGGAGTGTGTTAGTCATCTCCGAACTGTCGACGGCATCAACGTTCATAGTATGATCTATGACGATGACCATTTGTGGAAGAAGACTGAAGAAGAAGAGATGTTAAAGCCAGATACTAAATGTAGCAAAGGCTCACTTTTTATCGATGAAGGTATCATCGAGACTCTCCGGGAGCGTACGGATGAGGAATGGGTCAGATCTGCTGGGGTTTCAAGAGGCTATTGCTGGGTTGATTCGGAGGGAATGTCTTAAATGTCCGTTTACCGGAATCGTTTCCCCTCTTTGATTTTCGTGTTCTGAATTATACAGCGGCTGTTGCGTTGTTGCTTTTTAGAGTTTTCTCTTCCTACCGAAAGTTCTGTGGTTCCGATTTACATCTCTTTCCATTATCTCTTCGATCGCTATCTGTTCAATCCGGTACCCAAGAAATATATTCTTTGGAAGGTCTGCTCATGCCTAGTTAGCTATCTTGTATAGTTCTACAGACCGGAACCTTCCTATCTTCCTTTCTTTTACGTTAGAAAACGTCCAATTCTACTCATAAAATTATCGGTTATAGTAGTAGCAAAGAAATAGAATAACTACATACAACCGACAAAAAAACAACCTCAATAGAAATTATGGTAGACCTTGGGGGTTTTATATTCGGGTCGCAGTCGGTGTGGAGGCGGAATTAGTCGCAGGGTTGTCCAATCTACGGAATTATCATACAAATTGCGTGATACCTAAGTAAGATGTACCATTTTCATATCCTTTATCCGGGTACCCAGCTGGTTCCGAGAATCACACCATATTCCACTTCCACTACTAACCAACCCGTGGAGGCCAGTCCCAGTAAGGTCCTTGGCCCGGTAAGACAAGGGCGGCGCTTCTAAAGCGACTCAGATAGTAATCCACCACCTCCAAAATCAGTATGTCAAGTCGGCCACTCGAGATAATCCAACCTGATTGGGTGTCAGTAATATAGTCCTTAATACGGGAAGGGCTTTACACACTCTCAATTGAGGTTGGAATAAACGGCTCGCTTCCAAAAATAGTGTGCACTGTCGTACCACAGCTAAGCTTTTGTCGAGCATGACGTCGAACATACAGCTTTCGGCAGAGCGATTAGGAAGGGAGCGTGAGAAGAAGGGGAAGAATTCCATTGGAAAGAGGTAATTCTCACCAAGACACGATATCGAGAATGTTCCACTGCCTACGGTGTGATTACCACCACCAACCAAGCCTATCTAGCTCTGGTAGAGCGAAAGGAACAGGGTTAGAGTGACAGTCCAATGACAGGGATAAAGATAGTAGGATTGCCAGATGACAGTAACATTATTCGTATATATGGAGACGGAGAGGTAATGTTACAGGGATGAGAGCACAGAGGAGCAAAACCTCATAGACATGAAATGAGCGACTTGATCTAATACTATTCTATTCTATTGCAAGTCACTTTAAGAGGCTATCATAAAGCTTAGGAAATAAAGTATCATACCTGGAAGAGATTATAGAGCGGCTCTCTCTTGCACATGTGTGCGGGGGTCAAGGCTTTGAGATAAAACCACATCACTAAATTATAAAGCTTAAATTAATTGGGGAGTAAATACCTTAGTTGCAGTGTATCTATCAGGACAATCAGTGCATTGGCCACATATACGATTAGAGGCGGAGAATTTGAAAGCTCATATAGCTACATACATGTAGTGATCCCTCATGAATCCTCGGTCTCTTTAGAATGCGTATATGTATGTACAACAGATATTTCTGGGCTATATTGCTACAGATTAAGCTTAGGATAAAGTACACCATATATATTGAGAAGAGCACAGATGGAATCGTAAGGTTTGTGCGAGTGATTATATATTGATAGACCATGGTTGGTACATACAAGCACATTCAAGCCTGTTCTAAATTTTATTAGCAGCAGGATGAGTTTACAGAAATCAGGAGACAGTATATTTCTCTCGCACTAAATAAGTACATGTACATGTATATGATAGTTCTAGAGAGTTAAGTCATAACTATGAAGGCGAAATCAGTTCGCCGGTCTGCCCACCGGTAAAATAAGTGGCTAGTTGTATACTCTTACAAGGGGTAAAGTGCGTACCAACCCTATATACGAGATCGGGATATGTGTAATGGATCGAGCAATTACTCCTAGGAAAAGGCTCCACTCACCAACTTCACAATTAAACACTTGTATGCCAAGGCCCTTCCCGCACACCTCCGACCGCCACAGCTTCAGGTGCCCTCAGGCCGTACATACTCGTTCTCCAGGGTAAGAACCAGAAAACAGGGGGGGTACGCACGGAGGTGTCTGGGAACTCCAGATTCACCTGAAATCTACAAATAAGGTAAATAACAAACCATTATTCCTAATATTAAACAAGTTCAAGAAGATTCTATTACCAAGAATGGTATATAATTCAGTACATGATGCCAAAATCTATACATCCGCCACTTACCCCACCCCCCAGTCGTATCTGTGCGTACCCCCCCCCCCCTGTTTTCTGGTTCTTACCCTAGAGGACGAGTACAACTAATCCCTGCCTGCTTCGTATTCCCCTGACAGCCCTGTTAAATCTTATCAGACCCCCCCCCCCCCACTACCAGGCTGAAATATATTGGTATTATTATGTATCTTAAATAGCTAGTCCCCTCACAATCGCCACGAGCTAGGTAAACCCTAATTCCAGTACCATTTCTCGAGCACTTAATTCGTTGTAATCCTCAAGTTACTATATTCTCACCTCCGAAGATTCCAATGAGTTTAATTCAAGAGCCATACCTCACTTCTCACCCTGACGAGAATGGATTTTTCGGCAAGTTTGGAGGAAGCTTCATTCCCCCACAGCTCCAAGTGCAGATGGACGAAATCAAGAAAGGATATCTCGAACTACGTAAAGACCCGAAATTCATCGCTGAACTAAATGATATCCGCCGGAACTACCAGGGCCGTCCTACCGCGTTGCAATACGCCAAGAGGTTGAGTGAGAGTGTTGGTGGTGGGAAGGAGAAAGGGGTTGAGATATATCTGAAGAGGGAGGACTTGAACCATACGGGAGCTCATAAGCTCAACCATTGTGTAAGCTGCCCACTTTTTTTTTCTTGAATAAAGCTAATTCAAAACACAGATGGCAGAGGTTCTTCTCGCCAAGTATTTAGGAAAACATAGGGTTATCGCAGAGACTGGTGCTGGACAACATGGTGTTGCTTTGGCTACCGCTGCCGCCTACTTCGGCCTAGAATGTGAGATTCATATGGGGGAGGTAGACATAATCAAGGAACATCCCAATGTCAATCGGATGAAAATACTTGGGGCAAGAGTTGTATCTGTTGGACACGGCCTGAAGACATTGAAGGAGGCTGTTGATAGTGCTTTCGCGTCCTATATGAAAGACCCTACTACAACAATGTTTTGTATCGGCAGTGTTGTCGGCCCGCATCCGTTCCCAATGATGGTCAGGAATTTCCAGCAGGTTGTTGGGGAAGAGGCAAAAGAGCAATTTCAAGAAAGGACAGGCGGGTTACCAGACCATGTCATCGCATGTTGTGGCGGTGGTTCGAACGCAATGGTGAGCCCATTAGTCTATTCCCCCTTTTGGCATATTAAGGATATTAATAAATTATTCAAATACAGGGAATATTCTCGGTCTTCATCGACGAAGAATCCGTCAAACTTCATGCTGTCGAGCCATACGGTCGCGGTTCGGACCTTGGGGACCATGCCGCCAGTCTGAATTCGGGCTCGGAGGGGGTCATGCATGGGTTTAACTCGATAATGTTGAAATCGCATTCAGAAACGCCAGACGGCCCCCCTGTTCCTGGGCCGGTCCACTCCATTGCCAGTGGTCTTGACTACCCATCTGTTGGACCCGAGCAAGCCTACCTTAGATCTATCGGGCGAACTGAGGCCGGTTGTGGTGCAACCGATGTGGAAACGATCACAGCATTTTTCAGTCTCAGTAGGCTTGAAGGGATTATTCCTGCGTTGGAGAGCTCGCATGCGATAGCTTGGGCTACAAAGGTTGCAGCAGAGGCAGTCAAGAAAGGTGAAAGGGCGAAAATTCTGGTGAACCTTAGTGGACGAGGAGATAAAGATATCGACTACGTGATGGAGAATTATGGCCATTTGGCTACCGTTTTCTAAAGACGTTCCTGGAAGTGTTTCGGGAGAAGTTTTTGTTGAGGTTCTTCTGTATATGGGAGGTTTTTTTTTATCGGGGCTTTGCTTATCATGGGTTGAAAGTTACACAAGTAGCTTTGGACATATGACATCACAGATACTCGAATGAAGAGCTTCATTCAGTTTCTCAAGTAGCGAGATAAATAATGGTATGGATTCGAGAGGTTGAGTATATTTTTTGATTTGAAGACTGCAGCTATCGTTGTCTTCTCCAGTTGACAAAGTTGACAAATTTTCTAACTACGGGAGCTCTCCCGGCAACGCTATAATCACATGCAAGCGCCAACAGCGTAGATCTGATTGCTGGTTACACCAAGAAACCAATATAAATCATTCAATACCCAATATTCTCTTCTTTCATAGAGTATGTCTAAAACCTGAGAGCTTTGTAGCCAGGCCGCTTTAGTGCACAAATAAATAGCTCTATATGCTGGATGGGGTTTCTCCGACACACAGCGTGTCTAGGGATACTTCAGATGGAAGGTCCAAATGAAAACCATGGTACTGGCTGGTACTACAGACCGGAGAATTAACTTCGCCACGCTCACCAAATTAAATCCCTACAGAAACTGCATGTAGGCCTTCATGTGATAGTGCCAATATATCGAAAGCCATAGAAACTTTTACATAAACCACTTGCTAAGAACCATAACCGGAACTCCTCCCGCAGTCGGGAACATTAAGATCATCGTACCCCGGGCCCATGAAAATCACAACCTCACAAATAATGGAGATATAGTAAATATCATCTGCAAACCCCGCACCTGGTATAATCGATGTCATTTTTCTCTTGCCATATCAATAATATAGGCCTGTCCAGGCCTCCCTGAAGGAACCTTCGAGCCGAGTGACCACCTATGATTTATTTCCTTGGCTTGCATGGCTACTACAATTTGCACATTCGGAAACACTTCCGTTCGTCCTTTTACCCGCTTGAACTGGAGATACTGGATCCACCCCCGCTTACGTCATTTCAAGCAGCCCTTCTATAGGGTATCTCACAGTTTACATCATATCATTTGGAGGGATCAGAAACGTGTATTATACAACAAACCTGACTTGATCACTAGAACAAAAACAAGCGAGGTGACAGCGCTTCTAATATATATTATATACCCTTGGTTGCGTAGGAATGGCCTGGGTGGTACATTTATTATTCGACAGGGGAGGTGGAGTATACTTATGAATGCAAGAGTACAGAAGAGCTAGATAGAAACTAGACTCCATGGGAATAAAAGGTACGTAGGCTGAAACATATCTAGACATATACATGTACTCGGGATACTGACGTTGAACAAAAAAAAACGCCACAGGAAACAGTCTGTTAAGTTCCTAAGTTAAAAATCCAAGCTAAGGAAATGAAACGAAGAGTCGAGGGGAGGCAGACCAGCTGCAAAGACAAGGTTCCCCACCTACATGTAGTTAATGTAAATATGACAGAAGACTAACCTTGGTAGGTGTATGTCTATAGTACCTGATTGTAATTTACCTAAAGCCTTTTTCCTAGGGTCTCAGACTTGGGATTCTATCTACTACCGCCAAGAAATCCTTACTACTGTCGATTACTGCTCTCTTTTAATCCGGGCCTTGGTGTTTTCCCCCAGAAGATGCTTAATATTACTATCGACTCAAACCCCAAAGACCAAATCTATGTCCGAAAACCCATGGGCCGTAAAGACTTGTGCATGTGGTCCCATCCGGAACGAACCGAAGCTAACCCATCAAACTGGGACTCGGAAGGGTCTTTTGTTCAATATACCAACCCCATAATTCAAATGTTGTGAAAGGTGCCAGTATTTCCCTTCAGATATATCATGTTGCGGATCTCAGGGCCGGAGACTGGGGTCTCTCCACACCGTATTCCGTTTTAGGCGACTTTATTGCCCACCCCAGATTATACGCCGACGGTTCCAGCGCTGAAATCTCCGACTGAGGGTCATTGAACTATTTAACCGGTTTCAACCGCACTACACTCTACCTATCATCCCGCGGACACAGATGGAAACCTCCGAAACTAAACATCAACGTCCTTATAAGTTCCCTGAGAAAGCGGAATAAGGTCCCTGAGAAAGCGGATGTCACGACCTTATAACAATATCAAAAGTCTTGGGAGTATTACACAAGGAGGTGGAAAGGAAGTCACGAGCGGTTATGGTTATGGTGGAGACCAGGAATGAAAGACTGAAAAAAGTAGTCAACTATATATTCTGCAAAGATAAAATGGAGCTGATCGCCCTCCTCCTTTCGGGCTCATCACTCCATCTTCAGAATCCAGACAGCTGAACAGGTTCCCCAAAAATGAGGTCTTTCATTTCAGCTCTTCTTGTGGGTGTTGCTTCGGCGCACACCATCTTTCAGCAGATTGGTATCAATGGGGTTATGCAGTCACGATACGACTTCATGCGTCTCCCGGATTATGATGGTCCTATTACTGATGTCACCGCAACTGAAATGGCCTGCAACGGCGGTCCGAACCCCCTGGTGAAGATTTCCCCAAATGTTGCCACAGTCGCTGCTGGATCTACGATAACCCTTCAATGGTAAATAGCTGCTATCGATTTTTAAATTGGCAAGAAAATAATTAAATATGTACTTATGAATAATTAGGGGGCATACTTTGGACTCAGATCTTGCCACTGGGCTTGTCATCGATGCCTCTCACAATGGCCCGATCTTGGTCTACATGGCCAAGGTTAGCAGTGCTACTGGAGCTATCCCTAACTCTGGCTGGTTCAAGATTTACGAGGATGGTTATAGCAATGGCCAATGGGCTGTTGCAAAATTGATTGCCAACCAGGGCAAGGTCACAGTTACTATTCCTTCTTGTATCGCCCCTGGCGACTATGTAAGTGGCCGTCCATGATTAAAAAGATATAATATAGCCATACTAACACCGCATATCTAGCTCTTTCGTGGTGAACTTATTGCCCTCCACGCTGCCTCAAGCTACCCCGGTGCTCAATTGTACTTCGAGTGTGCACAACTCCGTGTCACCGGCGGTGGATCCATCTCCCCGACTACCTACAACATCCCCGGTATCTATGCCGGTACTGACCCCGGGATTAAGTTCAACCTCTACACTTCTACCATCTCCTACACAATTCCCGGCCCCCCAGTCTTCTCCTGCAGCGGAAGCACTACCCCTGCCTCTTCCACCACCGCTGCCGGAGCTAGCACCACTGTTTCTACTACTATTTCTTCTTCCACTGCTGCTGCCACACAGACAAGCACTGGTACTGTTGCTCAGTGGGGTCAGTGTGGTGGTATTAGCTGGACCGGTGCTACTGCTTGTGTTTCTGGGTATACTTGTGTTAAGGTTAACGACTACTACTGTGAGTTCCACATCCAAAGTACTCTATATTTAAACTTGAGCTAATATATCATTACAGACCAATGTCAATAAACGGGTTGATTTTAGCGGGGGGATATGAATATAAAAGTTGAGCGTTTATGTAGTAGTAATATTACAATACCATTGAGATCTTGTAAAAATGACAAATTCTCCAAAGTATCCTTTCAATCTATTATAATAAATTATAGAGCTAGAGAGAGAAAACGGCATCTATAGACTACTAGAATAACCCATAGTCTAGGGTTTATTTCCTTCCTGCTTAATAACTTCTTACATCCTCCCGCCCCCACCACTATCACCACCACAATCCTTTTTGACCCGTCCGCCCTCCATCAGCCCTCAAAACCCCGCCCAACCCCTCTTAAAGTTTACTGGAAAAGTGTTTATAGGTGTAAGACTAAATATTCTATGCAAATAATTCCTAAGCTAGTAGATATTATGTACGGCTAGCCTTTCCGTACGTCCTGGCAGAGTGGGACTTATTCAATATCGCCTAATATTATGACATCCAATCACTAGCTTATAGTATCAAACCCTCCCTTGTGTATTGATTGGGTACGGCCGTGTCCAACAAATCCCCGGAGCCCCCCCCTCAATATGGGGACAGCAAAAAGAGTTCGTTCACCTAGTAAACTACTTCTCCCAGGATTCGAACCGCAGATCTCTGAGCCAAGTTCATATTCAGTTGTCTTTCCCTACCAGATGGTATTTGATGGAAGTCAACTCACATGAAACGACCACCATTGCTATATATGGGGGGGCTAGGAGTTAGGACACATTTTTTATGAGCTTATGGGATACTATATACAACACCTGCAAAAGGAAGTATTTTGTGATGTTTGCTGATAGGACTTACTAGTAAGGGGACTAAAATCACATCACTTGGTAATGTAAAGGGCACCCACATTAGTAGTTTTCTTGGGCTTTTTTTGTACGTTTATGTTCCTCATAGTCCCTTTGGTCCACATTAATTGTGGCGGTGCTGATGTTTGTGGGTTTGCCGTTGCTATTGGGGCACCGGTAAGTTCTTGGACACCGCTGTACATGTACCTATAAGTTATTTGCGCTGTTGAGCACCATGAGACCAGAAAGCGGTAGTCCTAAGCGAGATTTTATGTAGTACATACTTATATAACCAACCCCAATGTAGAACTCCGTACAAAATAATAGAAATACAGAAAGAACCACATCTTCAACCTAGGAAATATTCTATCGCGATGAGACAAACCTTCTCAAGCCTATAACTCGAGAGGTGATAAATCTCTTACACTCTATATTCTCCAATATAATACATTAAGACCTTGAATAATTCTTCCCTTCTTCCCCCATCCCCCCCCTAGCTACTCCGGCCGGGTGCTCTAACTTAAACTAACACCCTCCCCACAATCCACATCTCTACCAGTAAGTCCCTCGTATTGCCCCCCATTCCCGCCTGTATCATCGTCATTCTTCACGTAAACAGCTCCAGCAAAATCGCTAGGATTTATGAACTCTTCCTTTGGAGATCCAAGTGGTGTTGTATCTGGTGTATCATAAGTTGTAATAGCCCCCGAGCTCAAAGGGTTGGAACCGCCGGAAACCAATTCATTCTCGTCACTCTGACTACCCCCATCGTTGTCTTCGGTATAATACCCATAGCTACATCCTCCCTTCTCTTCATCCTCTTCCACCTCCACCTCTTGCTCTCTAGGCGCTCCATAACGCCTCCTCCAGCCCCCAGCTGTGGTTTCCCCAAGGCCTAAATCAATCCTAATTTTCACATCCACCCATTTCCCGTCCCTCTTCAAGCTAGCCTTTGTTTCCGCGGCGGTAATTAGATCTTTCAGCTCGGAAATATCCGAGTTTATCATGGCGAGACGATGGTCAATCCATTCAGGCATTTGGTAGTCTATAACAGGGCTGTTTGGGAAAACACTGCGTACGGCGGCGATGGTAAGCTTAAGGCGTTCAAATTCGGTGCAGTAGGCGTTGCGGCGTGCAGATTCGTAGATCCGGGGAATAGAGTTAGAATTGTTGTGGGGAGCCTGGATTTGCTTAGGATCGACATAACCTAAAGGGAAGTAAGGTGGAGGAATACTGAGAATCTCTGGTGCGGTGAGATCCATTTCTAGGCGTATGAGTTGAGGATTTCTGTGTAGGATTATATTATTGTTCTTATGGGTTAACTAGTAATATAGGCGTGAAAGAGAACTGAAGAAGTACATGTAGTTTATTAGTACCACGCGTTAATTATAAAAGGTGCTGTCTGGAGAGTTTCTTTAAGAGGTTTATGGATCCGATTTATGATGAGTACGGAGGGGGAAGGAATAAAAATCCATTCATGGCCCTACAAATTTAACCTATCAATTATAATTAACAATTTTCTTGCCCTTAATCTTCTATGCAATCATTTCCACGTTTTACCAAATCCTGGGTCGTGATTGGTCTTAGACCGACAGCGTGACCCACGCACTCCATATATAATCCCCCCCCCCAATACCATTGATATCGACGAATGAAGGCCCATTAAGGTATCTTCTGGCACAATGATGGATGCGTTTTCTATTGAGACTATATATCAATTCTATGACTTTCAAAACTTTTATATGAATCATTAGCACCAACAGAGATGGGGGATTTAATCTAAACCAGTTCGATAATTCCATACAGATATGAAAGCGTAAATGTGCCGCCATTTCTCAGATGTATTTCCAGACTCCGGAATTTAGAACCGTACCGTCTGGCATGAAGAAATTATATCTGGAGCTCGACGAATGGGGATAGAGACCATAAAATAAGATATCTGAACTAGTTAGCGAATTTAATCTTTAAAGTCAAGTCTGAAGAGTTTTTAGTTACAGTATTTAGAAAATTAAATCCAGAGCTTTGGCCTAATATACGTAGGTGATTTCCCAAAAGGATAAACCTCTGCAGAATATTCACCAGAGAATTCCACTTCTAACTTTCTGAGATTTGGTTAGTTGTTGCTGTTAGATTCTTACACTACGTTGGAAGGTTTTCAGTGACATTGATGTCAAGAATCATGATCTCTCACTCGATGACATAGAATTCTATAACAAAGCCAAACACCACATTAACTTGAAGTCTTGAGCTCCTACAAAAACAACATTGAAATCTCACCCCATCATCAGTCATAAAACCAACAGTTTCAGTCAACAGTCAACAGTCAACAGTCAACAATAAACGCTCTCCCTACTCTTTCATCTTCAAAGAAATCTCTCTGAACACGATGAACCCCACCCTTTATCCTCCCCGTCGGCAGCACGGCCGCCGTAGGAGCCCAAATAAAGCCGTGGATGCAAGCTTTATTACTCCTTTAAACCCCTTCTCTCGCCCTACTATCCCAGGAAAACTTTGGGAACCTCCCAAGACCTATGGTCCCCGTCACCCCCGTCACCTCCATCAAGTACCACCACTTACCTCACAAATACAAACGCAGTGTCATAAACCTATCCAGCAGCTTCGATCACCTCCATTTGATGATCAAAAACGCCTATACTCCCACCAAAAGTCCACAGCAGCTGATGGTAACATCTCTCTTTCTGAAAACCGCCGGACCGGACAGTCTGTAGAGCAGTCAAAGGTATCTATGTTCCAAAGTTCCCAAGGACAATCCCAACAGTACAAGCCCATTTGCCAGATTCCAAAGCCTCAGGAACTCAAACACCCTGTCAAGCCTAGTGATGAAGAACTCGACTTCATTATTGCGGCTCGTAAGGCACGCATGAAGTGTATCCTCGCTGATTGGGATACCACCTGGGATAATGCATCTGCCGAAGAATCTCGCCAGGAACCATCTAATCTCGACGAGATACCGCTCTCTGACCAGCCCTCCATATCCGCGATCTGTGAAGTTCTAAGGAACATAAGGGTAATCCCGCCCAAAGATTCCTACCACGGAATAGTAAAAGGCTACAAACAAGAGCTAAATCTATTCACTATCGCCACCCCAGGCTCCCATAAACCCGCTCCTTGTCTGCCCAAAGCCTGTCCATTACCTAAAAACGACCTCAATTACTCCTCGGATGCGGATAACGGCGGTGTCGTACTTATGAAACTGAGAAAGAGGGATATCTTAAACGAGGAAGATGAGGAACCCACTTGCCCCCACCCAACAGCAGCCATACAGTTTGCACAACTCAAAGCTAAGATTCCGTGGCTATCAAAACAGCGCACCATTCATGGCGCTGGTTGGAGGCCATTCGGGGATTATTATTGGGATGGTTCCAGTACAGGCATGGAGCAGACAGGACGGTCAAGCCCCCAAACACCTTGAGAAACCTATGGTTAAAAAAGATTCGAACCCTACTCGAGTCATGACTACACATATTAGAGTTTCTAATAAAAGACCCCTCTCAATGTTAGGTTTTGCTTGCCCTCTAATTCTTGAGCACTATTATTCCTTAGTATACTACTCTAGCTACAGAATAAAGCTTTAGTGCCTCTAGTATTATTTAACAGTAACAAACATACATAATAATTTGATATTCAGCAAACCTTAATCTAAAAAGTGATACTAGATCTTGTTTTTTACTCTAGATGAGCGGTGGAAGTCTATCGTAACTACTATATACCGTCATATAGTCACTAGTCAGATATGTTCGTGATGCAGTCTCAGATTACGAAATTTCCCTCGGCAGCCTCCTCAGCATGTTCAAAATTTATTATAGACCAAGATAAAAAGATAAAAATCTCCTCTAAATTTCCAAAAGATTTTCACTACTTCAAGTATCTATATGTTTTATCTGAAATTTTCTGTACTTGTATTCATTTTTTGGTAGATTTTTTTAAAGCTTATTGAATGGTGCTTTGGCCCTCCAGGTGGTGTGGAAATTAGTCTCGGCGGTTGAATTGGCATTTTTAGGCACTGTTCAGTAATTTTTTAAAAAATATTTATATGAGGTAGAATCTTGAGCAAAATTTCAAAAATTATTTTATGATATGAAATATTTACACCTTAAATAGCAGATGTTCATATCAAATATTCTTTTTTAGGAGATTTTCAAAGTTGGATGAATATTGGGCTTCCCCTAGGGAGCCGTGCACTGTCTTATCTGAAACCGCATCACGAACATATCTGACTAGTGACTGTATTCTCTCCACGAAAGTTGGACATTTATATTTACCTACAGCTACCACACTACTCCCGACTACATTCATCTAGTAATTTATTAGTAGGTAGTCATTCATTTGATTTCTGACAAGCTTCAGGCTTTCTTTTGCTAAGAGATACATACATGGCTATTTGGTTATTTCATCGACCTAGCTATACCTTTCATAATTATTTTAAGCCACAGCAATCTCAAAGCCCTAACTTATCATTAGTTAACCTCTATGATCATTTATATCACATTAAATATTTTTCTCTACCCTAAAGGTTTGCCTCTTAAGAACTTATAACAATTACAAGTCTAAAGATACTAACTAACTCTCTCCACCGTTGGCCTGCACAGATAAACGTAGAAACCTATTAAAAATTGCTGATTCAGCACCTGATGCCTTATTGCTGCACTGTATAAATATTACAAATAGGGCTTCGCTATCTAAGCGCTAGAATCAACCCAGATACAGTTGTTTTTTTCTCTAGCAGAAAGTCTACTACTAAAACTTTGTTGGTGTATTTTAATTTTAATTTGTTTTTAAAATGTAGGGTACAGATCAAAAGGTATGCACAAGAATAAACTGTCCCGCGATATCTTTCGCCGCCCTACTCAAAACTTGAAAAATATAACGGTAAAGAATAACAGTTCAATTTCAGTACAAGCACTAGTGATCCCATCACACTATCGCCACAGGCGCTCCAGAATCTTATAACCTCCTTAGATACCAGAGCTATTCCACATCACTAAATTCTCCTGGTTTTAAAATTCGCCTAGAAATTTTACACCTGGGCACGGCGTTTACCTTGCTTTTTAGGTTTTTTATTCTCCGGCCCTGGTCCTTCCTCCATAGCCTCTGGTATTTGTGGTGGTTTGACGGTCCAGTCCATCTCACCCTTCGCGTTCCTACTCACAACAACACTGCCAACCTGCAAGCTCATAGGCCTAGGCTTTCCTGGCTTAAACCTTGCCCCTAATTGGGTTCCGCGACATTTCCTATCAGCATCATCTCGAGATTCTCTGATAAGCTCCTCCAATGCCCTAGCCCTCTCCTTTTCTAGCCTTGCTTTCTCCAACGCTTCTTCGTCAAACGCTTCTTTTGTGGCGAAGCGTTTATCATTATAGGTGCCACTCTGCTCGTCGTAGTTAGGATGAAGATCTAAACAATTCTGGCCCCGGTAGCATAGGCCAGCGGAGAATAACGGGCACAGTTTACGCACATAGGCGACAAAGAGGGGTTGTTTTACTTCAGGTATTTTCTCGGAAACTGGTTTTAAAGCAGGTCCCACTGATTCCTTTTGAACATGAGAGACAGACGGGGCCATGGAAACATGAGAGATTGGGGGGGACTGGCCAGTGGCTCCTTGTCGCTTCTGAGTGGAGGAACCACTGGCATTCGGTACAGGACTGATGACAGCACCAGTCCTAGACATCTCATTTTGCATCTTTATGATTCTCAAAGTATCAGCAACATCCTTGATAGGATCAATTGCTTCTTGGTGTTGGGGTTGATGAACATGATGAGTTAGAACTGAACTAGAGCTATCACGGGCAGAACGACCACGACCAGATGCCGTCTGGGTTTTAGCTTTCGAAAGCAAAGAGCTAGCCCCATAGATACTGCTCTACTCCACATTAACAACTATTGCAAAAACAATCCTAGAGCTACAAAACCACTTACAGGAGGCGATGCAAACAATCCGCCTTCACGTGAGGCTCTCCACCCTCCTCTTGCCTGCTCAGATCCGCTTTTCCTCTGCCAATCGTCTTCGACAAAAGGCCTTCTAAGGTCTGAGTGGGGTTTCTCGTTCACAATTGCTATTTCTGTGATCCCTCTCTCTTGCCATTCCCTAGTGACCATCTCCTTTTCCTTCACCTTTACAATAGCGCTCGTACCGACATTATTAGCCCGCCCGTGAGGCTGACTAACCACTAGAATATTGTGGTCGACCGGGACGGAACTTTGGCGAGCTGTGGAGTGAAGAGGTTTGGGATGCGGATAACCAGGGTTTCCACTTCCCTTTAAGCGAGTAGTGCTAGAAATACTTCCTTTAACTAGCCCCAACAAGGGACCTAGTACAGGTGGAGTTACAGGTGACTCAGGCTGAATGATGCTACCAGTCTTAGGCTTCTTAAGCAACTCAACAGGTTTTATCCATTCACCGGGAGCAATGCCATCGGAATCTCCCTCATCATCACCTAAAACACTCCCATGTATGCGGGCGAGTATTGAAGGCTGACTTCTTGAAAGGTGAGGACCTGTATCCTTTCCAGAACTAGAAAAACGATTAAGCCAATTTCCAACCATATTTTTTTGATCAATAACCCGGTTTTTACTCTTCCCTGTGAGCCCAAAATCGATCGGATGCATACTCCCCGTTGCGGGTGCCAGTGATGCTACTTTAGACACCTGATGAGGGCTAGGACTAGGATTCATTGAGCGCCTCAGCCTATCTAGATCCCCAAAATCCGCCTTATCGGTGTATTTCGAGGCTCTTGTAAGTGCGGCGGGACCCTCAGGCACAAACGAGAACGTTATACTCGCATCACTTGATACAGAGCTGCGTCTAGAAAGAGAGCAGGCGTGGCGATTTAGGTTACCCTCTAAATCCCTAGAGAACCTCTCATCAATCATTACCAATTGCTCCATTAAAGGGTCTTTACCAACCACTTGCGAAATTTTTCCATCTTCTCGCCCATCACTTTCTACTCTGGCTGAAACTTTAGGGGTTGTAGCTGCAATATCCTGAGGCCTGACTGGAATTGCATATCTCTCCGGAAGTGTTGGGCGTGCCGAGAAGGATTGCTCAAGTCTCTTTTCCGGCAATGAACTAACTACCTCCTCTAATTCCTTCCCAGGAATAGTAACTTCCGTCAATATTTTTAAGCTAGGAGCAGACAGTACACCATTGGGTTGTACAGTATCATTTTTGACACCAGGCTCATGAGATTTATCACTCCTAGATGAAAAGATTTTCTCAAACATCGGTATCTTTATCTCATAAATGGGCCTAGTGCCTTCAGTTCCTAAAGAAATCACCTGAGTCGTGAGCAAACCTAGAATGTTAGAACAAGGACTGTGTTCTTTTTTTACGATGAGTGCCGGAGTTCCCTTAGACTGAAGAGCAAATTCAACTGGCTCATTCTTAATTTTAGGGATTTCCTCCCCTTCCCTTTCTCTAACAGATCCTTGAGGCAGAAGAGCCAACAGGGGGGCCGGAGAGTCAGGAGCCACCTGCTTAGCAGAGTTCTCCTGAGAGTTCGAAATGACTAGGTACTTAGCCATTTTGGGATACCTTGATAAAATAGCATTAGGAAATTGCTTAAACCCAGGTTCCTCGGATATAACTGTAGAGCCTAGAGTTTTTGACTTGTTAAATCTTTCAACTATAGGAAAGTGAAAATTTGAATGGTAAGTGAAAAGAAAATGAGACTCCTACTTACTGGTTGTTATCCCTAGGCTCGGTGTACCAAATTCTTCACCCAAGGGTTTCGGTTTGATAGGATTGTTTTCAGGTGGTATTTCTTCGTGCTCTTCGACTTCAGGAGCAAACTGAAAACTCTGATCATCCGTATCAATCTTTATACTCTGTATATTCTCACCCACCTTTCTAATATCACCTTCAGCCGAATCTATCTCGACAACTAAACTCCCCATAGTAAATTTACCAGCCCCTTCACCAACCGCGTCAATCACTTCGTTTTCTTCACTTTTGTTGAAATGATCCAGGAATATACCAGCAGAGGCGATATTTTGCTTACTTCTAGGACGATGAGATTTCCGAATAGGCTCTAGGGCTATTCAATTAAATCTTCCATACAGAGATAATGGAAAATAGATCACACACCTAGGAAGCCCATGCTGATTTGAGATATAGTTAGAGTGGACTGAGAGATTTCTCTAGTTGGTATAACATCGAATGGAGATGCGAGTGGATTGAGTATATGAGACCCAGATGATTGGATGCTCGGAAGAGGTGCATTCTCGGACACATATCCTAGGGACCCCTGTAGACCTTTCTGCCTTTTGCGAGCGATATTAATGTCATCAATAGGAGGTGGAGAGTGATCAAGTCGTGGCTCATGCTGCCTCTCTTGTTCATAGCGCCTCATGACCCTCCCTTTTAGATTATTCGAGTGAATATTATGACCTAAAATGATTAGAAACACAAGCTATATACGACTTTGTAGCTGGTGTATTTCGAGCTGAAAATAATGGAATTGAGTGAAACACACTAGTTGTTGTATTAGAAGATTCCCCCTTATCTTTCTTTGGTGTGAGAGATGCAAGGTGCGAAAGAGCAGCGAATCTATCCTGTAGTGAATGGATTTGCTTAGCTATTTATATTACTCGTTAGCTAGGCTCTTCCCACGGTTTTCAAAAATCTTCCTAGAGGTGATGAGCGGAGAAATACAATGAAGGATACCCTCATCATATGAGGGTTTATTGCTCTCCTGGGTATCTGCCATCAGAGATTTTCAACGGTAGCTTAGAGCAGATTCTTGCTAATCTATTGACAAAAAAAAGTCTGCCTTGCAGAAATTGTCGACTGCTGGTGGGGTTAGTGGCGAAGAGAGTGTGTATGTTAAGGGTTGTAGTGCATACATAAAACAAGCCCTCTACATACATGACTCACTAGGGCCAACATCGCTCAACACGAAATTTTTCCAGAAATACAGGAACTAGCTAGATATTTCCAAATATCCTCAGAATTTACCACCTATATAATTTAATCACGTTATACCCTATAGTTTATGTTGATATCAGTGACCGAACGCCGAGTGATGATTAGTGTATAATATGAACGTACATGTAGTAAACGGACAGACCCACCACAAAAATCCTTCTCCACATTATAGCCAAAAACGCACCAATCTCAACTATTAATTTTTTGGAAGTTCATATATCCACACAAAATACTAGAGTACGATTCATCAAAAAATCAAATAGAGATTAAGTACACGCTAGAAATTCAACCCTAACTTGCTAAAGCAAAAACTGCGATAACTGTGGCAGCACCCGCTAGCCCAGCCCTAAATGTACTCTTTGATCCCCACTCTTCTAAATCCTTCTTCACCTTCTCATCATCAACGACCTTGATCCCCATTTTTCTCTTCTCGTTCTGTTCCACTGATTCTGCTGCAGCTAAAAGGCTCTTCTTGGCATTCCTCAGGACTAGTTGACTGTAGGGGATGACAATTGTCAGCAGCACAGTTGAGGCACTATACATTGCCCACTCATAAACAGGTGGGTACTCGGTCGTAGTCGAAGGGATAAAGGATTTCGACGAGAATGTGGTCGTTGAAATCCCTTGGTCTTGGTGGTTTGAATAAAGATAATAGGATGCATATGCAAGAGATGACGTGGAGACCAGTAGAGTGTATAAAATTGGACGATCGGTTTTATTTTTAATCTTCTTAAAGTTTTTAACCATTGTTTCCGCGGGTACAGAAGGGTCAAGGAGCGATGGAATTGTGTGGCGAGAATGTGTGTAGTATAACCCTAAACCGATATAATTATTATAAAATTTCTTTTATTGGATAAGGTTCTTACCAGCAAGGATCCCTGAGCCTACAGTCCCAATTATCTTAGCATATCGAACAGCTGGAGGAAGCATCGTGCCGGAGCTTGGAAGTGAAGACATTCTGTAAGTTTAAAAGCAAGAACTGTGTGATTTGCGTCTGAATTCGAAAAAAACAGATTTCTAGAGAAAGCGAGGGCTTGTTCTAAACAGATATATACTGAGACTTTGATAGTTGCATGAGTTACGTCATGGCGACGTTTTTTGCCAAGGCCGTGGACTTTCCCCATCCGGGGGTTCTCCAGGCCCTGAAACGAGTTTCAAGACGAGAAAAAATCTCTAGAAAAGCATTGATATACACGGAAGAGTTAATCCGAATCTTTAAAGGTCTCCACGCTATCGCTAAACTGGGTCCATCTAATATAAACTTGGTACATAGTACAAGCCTAAGATGAACAAATTCACCGACGTCAACTCTAGTAAGTGTTATGAACTTTAACAGAAAACTAAGATCCAGAACAAGGCCGCTGGGGTAAAAGAGAAGTACATCTATAAAAAGAATAGAACAAAACCCTCTTTCTTTCAAGCGAACCTTTCTCATCGACTCAGCAGCCCTAACCCTATGAAACATACATGTATGTATTACAACAATATAATATCCAAGCTAGATTATCCCTATAGCTACATGTACCTGCTAACCAATAATCCGCTTCAACAGGTATCCAGGTCTAGACCAGAGCAAGTTACACTAAGGTTAGCTGTCTATAATTCGTACATTGCAAATTTAGCACCTCCCACTAAACCCGGGATACGCCTAGCTATATGGTTTTGTTTCCAGGTGCAGAGCCCTGATGAAACCACAGCCCTACACAAACACGGTATATTCCAATCATTGCTCTTAACATAGAAGCTGCCAGGCTAAACCAGCGCGAGCGATTACATATGATGGCTCACGGACGCCCATTGTTAAATTGCGAAGAATCCGGCTCAGCTATGTGTCAAAGGCGCAGTTACTCTCCTGAGTCCCCTTCATTTCCCTGGTTTATTACCGCCCGTTGGTTCATATGGCGTCAGCCCGCTTACTCGTATCACGTTACCACGGGGGAGGACGGGCCAAGTTGCGGCTCTGGTATCGTCTGCTGTGCCACCAATATGAAATGAGGGGTAATGCAAGCTCAACTGGAAGGCTTCGCTTCCATGCAGTGCCTTGAGGAAAGTGCTCCAGGGGACGGCCATCGCTGATTGCCCTTTCAATTTTCAAGACAGCAGATAACAAACTACATACCTGCTCCGAATGCATACCCCATTTATGCATACATACATTCATACATGCAATCTCAGAGCCTTAAATAAGTACATGTACCTGTATGTACCTGTATGTATTCTACATGCAGCTGCGGAGGCGAAGATCTCAAGAATAATCAGACAAATCTCTTAAGTATCTTCGCCATGTATGGAAACAACCCCCCGTGCCGCGGAAATGTCCAGCTGTCTCCACGGTCATGACCTCCTCGCAACAGGCATAAAGTACCCAGAAATGCAAGTCTAGGACAAGGAAAATCGATTGGATATTGAGGCCTTTCTGTAAAAGTTATACCTGTCGATTGGTGAAAATACTCGCCCGCATTTCCGGGTACTATATGCCTGTTGCGAGTATCGATCCTACTTACTTTGACACCCGGCACTCATCGCGGTAAAAGACGCACACCAGCGGGGGAATTGCAACCGTGGCACTGGCAACGGCTTCGACAAAACAATAAAGCAAGGAGTACTTCGATCATATGCACGGGCTTGTAGGTTGTATTCAACAAATACACTGACCACGTCCTCAGATTTTCAGCTGGTTCTTGACCAGTTCTCAAACACGCACTCGCTAAGATCTGCGCAAAATGTGAGGGCGTGCACGGTTATTCCTGGTCTCACTTTCATGCTAATGATGAACCTTGAGTCGGAATGGATAAACATCCAGCTGAGGATGGGATTTCTGTTCCAGGGATCTGGTTTAGACGGGGGTTCCCACATGCTAAAAAGGTTTCTGCTGGGTGTGTCGATCTTCAACTGCGAACTCGCTTTAAGATAGACACGCATTTTCATTCCACAAATCTGGTCACAGCCACTGTTAATGGCTCAGTAGTTGTGGTGATAGTTTCCACTGAAGAGAAGGTAGAGCAGACATACGTTGCCACTATGTTAGGAAAGTCGAAATCAGAATTAGTGAAGAGTCGTCGTCTCCCTGTACTAATCTGGAAGCGGCCAGGACGCCCCCTGGAACATAATGGCCAGATTCGGCTAGAAGGGTCAGAATGGGGACAATGGGAACAACGGCTCTAAACCTCTAATCTCAGCTGCGCCTTCACCACATCTCGCAGCGGCGAAGCGGCGAAAGACTGACGCAGGCGGCCTACGAAGCTTGGTCCTAAATTCCAATCATAACATCCCTAAAACTTGCAAATAGTTTGATTCGCTTTCCCTAGGCTGTGGCTGAGCGCCTCATGCGGGCTAGCAACGAAATTAAGACCACTGTGGGGGCCGTTGGTGGGGTATATTGTTGAGGCTCATAATTGGATTTTCATTGCATGAGACCAGCTGAAGAGGGACGTGTTTTAGAGTTCCACAGGGTTGATATCCGTGCAGTCAAGTATGTACAATAATATCATGTTATGCCTCTCCTCTTGCTTAGACTCGCATACAACAGTACACATTCGCGACTTGCATTATTTCAGTGGCCATTCCCCCGAGAATATTGCTTGTCTTCTGGTCAAGTCACAAATTAACGCCAAACTTCGAACAACACATTCCGATCATCTGTCCCGCGGGTATCTGCTTTACAATTCAACCACACGCAGATAGACATCGTCGTTTATGCAAACGCTTACGCGTTCCCAAAAAGGTAATGTTAAATACAAACTTCACCGATGCTCACCAGTAAAATCGCCACTATATATTGCCACTTGATGTATATATTCTTTAGATTTTACGACTAACATGCTAACAGCAAATACTTCTCAGTCCTCTCCTCTAGTCGGAATCCCTTGAATGCGGAATGTCCGGCTCCGCCCAAACAAACGTTTCTCTCCTCTCTATACTCCTCCCGGTAGCTGTCACAGCCGCTGCCTTACCAGATAACACAATGTCTTTAGTCCCACGCTTTGATAAATTCCGGGAAATCTCATATAATTCTGTCGGCCCAGAAAGGGTGCAGAATTTTCTTGCGAGTGCAGGGATAGGGTCAACAGGACTATTTGTGGGCATCGTTTTGGGGCCCGTTGTTCTCCGAAGCATCTTCAAGTGGCGGGATAGGCGGCGCCGAGAGAGGGAGCATAGGTTATCGGCTGCCGTGATCATACCGATAGAGGAGAAGCATAAGGAGAGGGAACCTTTGTTATATGGAGATAATCCCGACTATCACAACAATCACGATTCAGTGCTTATGCCTCCCCCAAGTGCCCCTCCTGGGCGCCATTCTGGACGTGTCCGACACCTTAGAATCCACAGCTTAGATGAGCTCCCTCCACCAACGATGGATGATATATCTCATACAGGGTTATCGTGGAGTTGTCCTGTGAGCCCTGTACTTGAATCTACTCCAACGACCAAAAAAACCGGGAAACGGAGATCACCGTTTAATCCTGTGGTTCCAGGTATGAAAACGACGTGGGAGGAAGGTGTGGACCCTTTGACAGGTCGAAGGTGGAAACGAAAGTTGGTTGTTTATACATCTCTTGAGGTATCGGATGAAACTTTAGGTGGGGAGGTAATCGGAAGACTAGGGCCTCGGAGAAATGGTCTTGTTTCAAAACCGTAGTTTTTTGCTGCGAGAGGGGGGGGGGGTATGATGGTGTCGGTACACAATTAAAGACCAGAAATATTAGTTTAACGAATCTCTTTTTCTTTCTTCAAAATTGTTTTCTCTTTTTCATATGCACATAGTTGGCTAGTCGCTCCCGTTCTAGCATAATAGAAACAATCGAGTCTCGTTTATTGTAATTCAGTTATACTAGTGAGAAAATAAAGTCTGTTCGGTTTGGTACATGCAACGAAGTCTGCCACAGCAGAAAGTCAATAATAGACCTTAATATAATCTTCTGAAGCCTTACGTTCCTTTGGTTTTAATATTAGTTGTTGCGAGGTTTACTTGTGAGGGTCGGGGTTGTATTGCCTTGTACCAAACTGAACAGACTTTATTTTCTCACTAGTACAGTCAGGGTCAGCTATCGTTTCAAAGTCCAGAGTACATGTACTTACCAGGTATTTAGCATACCCGCAATGTATTCTATAATTATATACATGCAACGAACAAGGTTACACATCTCTCAGCCATCTATCTTATCTCGGTACCGGTATTCCAAATTACGATTTACTGCATATCAAGTTCCCGAATGACTTAGCTGCCTAGCCTAAGTTGGGTTTCGCCTGTAAGGCTCATGGTTGTACAGGATGTGTACCACCGGCCCGTTGTACCACCGTACATCTTGCTACACTTATTAGTTCAACCAAAGATGGCTGATCGAAGAAAAAACAAATAATTCAAATAGTAAGAAAAATGCAAGGAACTATTTTGAGAATCTCCACCTAGATTTGGTTGGTGTGGAATATTTGCGTGCTAGACACGTGTGCAGTGCACGTGTGGCTAGAGCTAGGTATTAAATTCCTCCGCGCGCCGCTTTCAGCCGATATTTGCACCTGAACTTAACCGCTCGGATTGTCGAATATTTTTATTTACGGGAGTTCTTATGCGATATCAGTTAATTTAGAGCTAAAACCTCTGTGTATAGGCAATTTTTACATACTACTGATACATTTCTCAGCACTAGGTTGTTGCGAGAGTGAATCAAGCTTCGGTCGAAGTCTCAATTAGTCTTGGCCATGTTTTTCCGGGGCAATCCGAGCTGAAAATTCGAAAATTCGATCTTATGACGCAATAAAGCATCATCAAAATGCAGAATATTGTGTTGTTGTTGTTATGGGTCCAGTTGGTACAAGTATGTAGTAATACTGGGTCAAATACCAAGAAGTATGTGTTCACTGAGCGGGATAGAGCAGGATCCTTGGGGTAGTTGTCCCTGCGATAGAGAGACGTGGAATCTTGAGAAGGTTCTAGATTAGTGCGAGGTAAGTAGGGAATTCTTGTACTCCCGGATATTATGATAAAACTAGGGACGAAGGACATGACAGGTCATGTTTTCACGGTACGGTATGCTGCCCTCGATCCAGCCCGATATCGAGTGCCCGTATGTGAGCTGTCCTTACTTTCCCCAAGAATCGCTCGAGATTTATCAATGATCGCGCTCCACCAATATCATTTATCGCTAAATAGAACTAAAATGCAATATGCAATGGGCCGAGTGATGAGCTATGAAACCTGAGGCTAAAAATACGAGTAAATAATATAATAATAATAATAAATTTCATCAACGTACATGGCTAAAAATACGAGTTGATACTAGACAAATTTTCATCCTTTAGTTTAACTTTAAAAAGGGTCCTGAAATAAAACGTATATGTATTCTTACGTACCTATACTCATATGGGAGAAAATATACATTACTGATCTTGCATTAGGCCGACTGTGGCCTCCAAGATCGCCCAAAATCAATCCACCCCTCCTAGTAACTTCTTTGATCCAGTTAGCCTAGCAAAATTCTCATTCCTATAGTATTCTAGCCCCTTCAGCCAGGGAGGGGTAATAAGTGTGTTCCCAGGAGCCAATAGACTTCATACACCGGCAAAATTCAAGGTCGCCATACACAGGTAGTAGCACAATGTTTTACCTCTTAGATTTACGCCGGGTACATGACGTGGTAAACCCACGATTTTAGGATGCTTTTGTGACGTCTCTATTCACGTGGAGTAATCAGAGGGTGTGTTTTCCGAAACAAAGAGTTAAATGAGACAAACAACCACTATCGTGCGCCTAAAATTCCTTTGAATTAGCCTGAAAATCTAGTTGGAGATAACATCATAAATTTCCTCTCACTTGACCAGTTGGGTTATTGAATCACATCCCCTCAGTCAGCCACAAAGAGGAGCCATCCAAGAGAGTATACCTAGAAGAGAAATCAAAACTACAATAGAGAGGGGGGAATTATGTAACTACATGTACATACTTAATCTGCACGTAAGAATGTGGTTGAACAAATGTATGTGATCGGGTGTTTAGCACCTGACATTCGCTTGTAACTTTCTTTGTCCGTCCCAAGATCCCATGTGTTTGCCCCCTCCCATCCCACCCCACCTCCTCCCCGATTCCTCCCTTCTCACACTTAACCCCATACCCATAATATTCTCATGGTTGGTTTTTCAGCTTATTATTAACTTAACTCTGCGTAACGATTGATCGTGGGAGGTTGGCAGACACTAATATCCCAGTCTTCTAAACTATTTCTATCGACACCGGGAATAAGGCAATAAGAAATTGAATAGAAATACATATTACACCGGTTTACTTGGGGTGGTGTATATCTCTTTTAGATAAGGGTACGTATCCTTTGTCTGATAAAAGTGGATTTAAGTATTATATTAACAACATGATGAGAATCCTCGTATAAATAAATACATAAGACCCTAGTCGGAGAAAAAATTAAATACTTCCATAAGACCCAGTTCCTATAATAACTGATGTCTAAAGCTACCAGATCCAAAAAGGGGAAAGAGAAAGCAGTTAGTAATGATACCCATCCACAAGCAGAAAGTCCTAGTTTACTGGGCATGCAGTCGAACCCCGACAAGATGCTCCGGCGTAAAGAGCGAGAGAGAAGGAAGAAAGAAGAAATGGCAGGGGCTAGTAAAGAGCGGGAAAGAAGGAGGAAAGAAGAAATGGCAGGGCCTAGTAACGAGCGCGAAAGAAGGAGGAAAGAAGAAACAGGGCCTAGTAATTCAAAGCCACCAGTATCACCGCCAGTATTCTCAGCGCCGCAGTCATCCCCCAATCATCAGTATACTCCAACACAATCAAGAAATATTTCGAGAAATAACTTTAATGATCAACAGGTTTTAACCAACTTCAGGGTCCATTCTGACAGGTCACAACCCCAAAGCATCCCTTTCAGCAATCCCCCGCATCTTAATTTTAACGAACCGGATGTGCAGGAAAAATTAGCAAACTACCTCCATAGACAGCTAGAGGTTCTCAGGAGGTATCAGGAAACTGTTTGGCATCCTTCAGTTCCAAGACCGCATGTAGATGAAATGGATATTGACCCAGACAGCCCCGATAAAGGGATGACAATGCAGCAGAGATTTGAAAAGGCAAACATGATTAATACACTTACGAGGATTGAGGCAGAGAACCTAATTCTTGTTGGGAACAGCGCAGAATTAAAGAATAAGATTAAAAGGCTAAACCAAATTGCTGGTGGATTGAAGGAAGAAAGGTTGGGATTGGAACAGAAAATTAAGAGTCTCATGGATGAAAAAAAACAGTGGACAGAGTTTAGGGGGGATATCACCAAAATAATGGGCCATTTTGCCCCATTTTTAGCCGCTCTTACGACTAGATTTCCTATCAACCCAATTGAGGATCAAAATTATAGACTGTGGTTAGCTTTCTTCAACTGTTGATCTCTCTAATAGCCACTAAATACATTCTAAAATATTAGGATCTCTTCTTGAGTGGGGTAGACTGGTAATCTTAAAACATAAATATATGTAATGAGTGAGGCGCTGGGGGATGTTAACTCAAAATCAGCGTTCTCTCAAAAGCAGTAGGCTTAGTTGACATGACTGATACTCTAAATAAGAATAAGATATCTCTGGATTAAGACTTTTTGTTGATAATTTTTACCTGTATAAGCGTATCTATGTGTGCGTGTCCATGACCTCTAGTGAACTTTATGTACTCTAGCTTTATTATCTATCACTAATGTTGTCCTTTCCAGGCCCACTTAAATCATCATAGAAGTTCGTCACAACTATCATGACCATCATAAGTATCTACGCTTTTTATAATCAAATACTTAGTTGACCCCTCATGTTTTGAGGTCCTAGGGCGTTATCTTCTCTAAGCATCTATATCTAATAGATTCCTGATGGTCCGGGTCAAAGAGATCAGGGATAGGCTCCGCCCAAACGCTTCATTCCGTACTTGGCAGGCCTCACATACTTTTGGTGGAACTACAAAAGCAAAATCCCTCTACATCGCAGGTTTTCGTCGCAAGAACTTTTATTATATTGCTGGGGCCACTGCAGTCACATTGCTTGTTGGCGGCATATCAGGGGGTGTGAGTGTACAGAACAGTGTGCGTAACGCTGTGGGGCGTGGAAAAATAGAAGGTGCATTTGGACAGCTAGTTGAAACTGAAATTACCCAGAGCAGAACGAGGACTTTAACAAGTGATGGAATTATTCTCTTGACAACTGAGATCACAAATTTTGCCACAACTGTCCAGAGAGGAGGGGGTACAACACTAATCAAAACTACGGGAATGGATGGGGAAACGATAACGATCCCTGGGGCTATAACTTTTATAACAAACTCAGATAATGAGGTGCAGCAGAAAACGCTCGTTGGTAGCACAGTTTTTATTACAGAAAAGGATGGTTTAATTATACCTACAACAGTTTATGGAGCAGCTACCACACTTACCGATTCTGATGGAGATAATACTATAATAACTGTATTTTCTGAGCTGACAATTGTGACGGAGGCTGATGGTGACGTTTCTACCTCCCTACGAAGTCGATCGAGAACCGGGGCAGCAGTACCTACTACGGCGCAAACAGCATTATCCATCAAAACCGAGGAATTCACCTCGACACAGGCAGATGGTGAAGTTGTTACTGGGATGAAAACTACTGTGGAGACTATGATGTATGAATATCCTCTTCCCATTATCGCGTAATAGAAAGGTTGACATCTCAATTAGGAGTTCCATAGCACCAACCACAGGCATATCCGGTTCTTCAACATCCTTTAGCACTACAAGCGTTTCATCCCCACCCATTACAGCCAGTACTAGTTCTCTCTCATCCTCAAGACCAACATCGATGACTTCCCCAGCGAGTGCAGGCGGAGAGGATCTTTTTAAAGGAGAGGGAACCTTTTATACACCTGGTCTTGGATCATGTGGCATCGATAACACAGAAGCGGATTTTGTAGCTGCCTTAAGCAGAGTACTTTTTGATGCAACAGGTGTAGCAAATTCCAACAATAACCCTTACTGTGGCCGAAAAGCACTTGTAAAAGCAGCGGGTGGACCGGGAAGGCAACTACTTGAGAGAGAAATCCTAACTCAAGTAGGCATCACACAAAGACTTTGGTACACGGGAAATGTAACCTTGGGTGTGAACAGAATATGGGAAAGCGGTAACCAGAAACAAAGCAGGCGGCGGCGGATAAGCTCAGAGATGGAAAGAGGAAAGGAGATTGTACAGACACACTCACCACATTTGAATCTCTCAAGAAACCATACCCTACTACACACCACTAAAACTAATATACAAAATTCTTCGAGTGCAGTTACATCGTTGCAGCCCATTATTACCCCCCCACCTCTAGTATACAATAAGGGTCTAGGAAGGAGACAAGCTGGTGGAGGTGGTGTCACAGTAACTATGGTTGATAGATGCCCAGTTTGCGCACAATATGACCTGGATCTGAGTCCTGCTGCATTTGATGTTATCGGAAACCAAGATGCCGGGAGAATTGAAATTGAATGGAGTTGGTTGGACTAAAAAGTATTGGATCTTATTATTCTGGAAAATGCCTTAGGGGCCTTAGTGCATATGGTAATTCTATACATGTTTTGCCACTTCATAATTAACTTATTCTAATTAATAGTGGTGCTTGATATTATGGTCAAACACTAAAATATCTTGTGTTTTGGGTAGTATATTTCATGGAACTTTTTGATGCAACCGGGTTGCACGTTTTTGCCTTTCTTAGGTATAAGAGGTTATCCCTGTTTCTCATAGCATTTTTTATTAGTTTTAGATAGAATCATGCTTTAAATGAATGGTTTGTTGCATAGGTTAGACTAGGAAGCCTATCCTACAATACACATAGCTACTTTCTCGTTCAATGTGTACACCGATACATGGAGATAACTTCTTACTCCCCGAGGACAACCATAAGTCCCAAGACGACATTGACTGCCTTGACCCTGAAAATAAAGATCATAACAGGTCACTCGTACTATCTGAGGAATTATACTTCCTATTTATGAAATTTAAAGATAGATCACTATAATTGCATTATCTTCCAAATCATTATAACTACATTATCTCAGACCATAACTACATCATACTCCAAATCATACTGCATTATCCTCTAAACATTATAACCACACCATTACCTCCCAACCGCAATATAACAAAGATCCACTAACATAAAGATCCCTATATGGGATATTTAAATTGCCAGGACAGCAGCCACGACAGCAACAGCACCAATTAGGATATTCCTCTCAACTGCTCCACTAGTTGTAGCAGAAGAAATCTCGAATGGTACTCCAGAGGCCGCAGTGGGAGTAGGTGAGGCAACATCACACTTCATAAGCTTTGTAGGCATAGGTTTGCTGGGCTCCCAAAGTAAGATATCCTCAAGCCTATTGGCAAAAGCAGCGTTGCTCATAGTGAGGTCGACCCAATTCTGCTCGCCGGCGGGAACAGCGTCATCATCCCATGTACTTGTGCCGTTGGGGAGGATCGTGACGGCACCTCCGTCAGTTCTGTTATAGTGGTATACATCGTCGATACCACGAATAGCGTAGTATATCGCCGCAGCTAAAGAAAGACTATTAGTATTTCAAGAAGAGAAAGGAGTTAGATGAGTGAAACCTACGATCCCAAGATCCATCAACTTTGTCAGCACCGATAGTAGCATTCCACACAAACGCAATCGGGTTTGTGTTGGGATCCAAGTCGACCGCCAACTTCGCACCCATCCTGACACTACGACCGACATATCCAGGGACAAATGTCAGTTTCTTCGGCCAGTTGTTCAAGACTTGTGCAGCAAATGTCCCGTTGTGGTGGGCAAGATTATAAGCTGCTGGTGCTTGAGGATCGGCTTGTACGACGAGCTCAATAACCTTCTGTTCGAGAAGCTCTAACCCAGTAAATTCAGAGATCTCATCAGCAGGAGATTCGAAGAGCTGGTAAAGGACATCGAAGAAACCGATGACGGCTATCGTAACGCTATCGTCCCCTGCCTTGGCCAAGAGCTGGCGGTATAGGAGAACGGGGTCAGTTGTGTTGGCACCATCTTTAATGTCTTCGTCGAATTTTGCGCCGAGTGTGGCTACCCAGCCCCCATATCTCGTGAAATCAGGGTCATATGTCTATCGAGGAATTCTTAGTTTCAAGCCCCTACCATTTGAGGGATTTTCGGGGATCCTACAGAGTTATCAAGGGGCTTTTGAATAGCAACAGGAATATGCGGGTGGCCGTAAAACGTATCCACGGCATCAATCGCAGGAGGCGCGTAGCGGGATCGAATACTTGATATAACACCCAAGATGCTAGCCTCTCCCCATGTTTGTAGCGCATTGGCAATACCAAGTGCGTTCACATCATCAGGCTAGAAATACATGTCAGTAAATAAACAAAACAAAGGCTAAGCCAAGCCAAGCGAAAAGCCTTACCAAATTCCAAAAATCAGTATCAATAATAATTTGCTTCTTGACGCAAGTACTACTAGTCGCTGCTAAGGCGCCGACAGCAAGCATCAGAGTAGAAAGTAAGACCTTCATAATGACAATGATACTTGAGCTTTGAGGAGGTAATGACTAGTTTATTCCCAAGTTGCCAGTTGAGGTTTGTTGATTCTGAACCACGAGCGCAAACAAGTGGACGATACACTCCTTTATGTAGTCTTTGAACTCTGACCCAGTGCCACGTACCGATTGGCCCGAGGAGGGAATGACACCCGGCCCATAGCTAGAGTAATCGCCAACCACAGATCTACAGGTACGAATAAGAAGTAAGCGGTGGGGCTGTATAGTACTGTGCCTTTAATATGTGCGTTGTGCCGAAGTTTAACCTGAGAGGTTAGGGTTTAAGACATTTTTATATCTAGTTCCTGGCAGGTAGATCGTAATACGCTTCAGCTAGTGAAAAAAGAAATCTTAATACTAAGATTTCTTAGGGACTCGATGTATTTCAATGCGTATTACTGAGTCCTCCTGTAAAATATTATATCATATTGACTTGTACATGCATGCCCTGCATAATTCAATGAAGTCTCTCAAGGCCGTCTTTCCTTCTTCGGTCGCGGGAAGGGCCTCTCATCCCGTGGTCTTAGCTAAGACAAAGTGGAATTTGTTGTCAGCTTAGGGGTGGCTGGTCTCTGGGATGATCGGGGGAAGCTATCCATAACAGACTTCGGCAACATAGTGCAGTTATTGGCCGATAAACAAGATCTTGGCAAGCCCCGAAAAATATTTCTGGGTCAGCCCGTTCTGAGACCAGAGCGGGATAGGTAAGCTAGGCTAGAATGTACAGTGCATCCCCGCCAAGCCCTATTGCGCAATGTCAAATCTTTAGCTCAAGTGTATGAGTTTTCCAAAAATCTTGGGCGCTTACTGGTAAGTTACTTTTCATCATCCTAATGTGGTTGAGTGAGAGATAATAGAGGTGAAGTGCATTCTTAACTTTAGAGTTCTAGCCATCTTTGGCTAAAAGGTTGATCTTAGACATCATGATGCTGAGTCAGCGAGGTGTCATATTAGCTTGGTCAGGATCTTGGCACTATAAATAAGGGCTGAGAATTGAGGCTCTCATCATCATCATCATCATCATCATCATCATCATTCCAATGCCGTATTATCTGAGAAAATTCGTAGGGATTAACTTACGTGAGTCGCTGTCTCAGCACAAGAGGAGCAGCAGTTCTACACTCTATCAGCTCTAATAGGTGCTATATAGTAGGTACCTTCGGTTTCCGTGACCCCAATCTGTTCCAACGAAGGTTTCTATAAGTTATCCCTACCCGCGCCGCGCCTGGGTGAGGCAAAAGAAACGTTAAAATAACTCCCATTGGTAATGACCTCCGGTTTTCTCTAATCTACCCCGAGTACTGTCTGATCGAGGGAGGGGACAATCACAGAACTATTGGTGGGCACGGGACCATCAATAGGGTACCTATAAAATAGTCTACGGAGGATAGATATAGGGAGATAAAGTTGTATTATATTACTAACAAACAGCTTGGCTATGTACTTTTATTGCTGTCCTCTTATGTAAACCTAAGTTACTGCTTTAATCCTAACAGAATACACCCTACAATCAACACTTTCCATAATACCATAGCTGGAAGGCTGCATGTATTTATGAATTAAAACAAAAAAAAAAAAAAACACTTTCCATACTTTATAAATAGAAATCCCCCTTTAATCCTATACCCTACAGTTGCGGTAATGGTCTAATATATTTCTAGCTATTTATGGACCAAATATTCCTTTAAATGATGTTGCTAGGGGAAACCCTCCCCCGGCATCCAAGACACAGCATTACCGCAAAGATTTACAGTTTAAGTCCTTTAAGTAGCGCAAGGTTGATTGAATAACAGAGAAATAACAATGCGCCATAACTTAGCCCTCCTAGTAGGCATTCCCCTAGTAAGTGTCGCTATAATACGGCTGAAGTTTTGCCAAGACAGTTTTTTAACTTTATATAGCTGACTTCGCAGGCTTTTTACCCGTGGTGCATAGTATAATACTGCCAGTTTCATTGAAACTTCTCCTATATTACACTCCATTAGGTTTAATCTGCTAGAATTGTATTCTGTGTGTTTCTCATTTACTCTTTCCGAATATTTTAGAGGGCACACTTTTCTGTAGTAAATTACACATGTATCTAGTCAGTACCGTTTAAGTCTGGATCTAGAAAACCCCGCGATTTATCACCCACAAATCTAAGCTATAATTATAGCAAATTAAAGCCCCAGAAAATAACCTATAAGTATACTTAGATATATATAGTACTCAGGCTTGAGAGATATGTTAATCTATTACCAGTTATATATACAGATTCTCATTATCAGGGGAGTCTTTATAGGGTGAATTCGAAGGTCGGATACTGCGTTAGTGGGGTCAGTTCTGAACTAGTTTGTGAAATTTATACTTTTAACTTATTTTCTATAACTGATTCATGGAGAATCACTCGCAATATATTCACGTCTCACTCGACTCATTCCTAATCTCATAGAAATACAAACTACCTTATAGCAAAGGAGACTATACTCATACAGCCTTACCCCTTATAGTCCAAAAATCGTTATAAAGAAACGTTACAAAAAGAGTTAAACAAATAAAAACATATTCTGCCTTTCTAACTAGGAATGAAATAGAAACAAAAACACCAGAATAACGCCTTTGCTAATAAGTAGCGCCATACCCTTGCCTATGACCAGCCTCCATTCCCTTTGTCTCTTGCTTCCCCACTCTTCCACTCTCCTCATCGTAGCTACTACTCTCATCCTCATACGCCAAACTCACATCGGTTATCTCGTCACCAACCTCCGTCCACGTGTCTGCACAGGCAGGTATCGGGAACACCTTACAGAGTATGTAATACGTTAATGATGATACGATAAAACCAGCAAAGAAATTAACGTTGTAGATGTAAGTTGCACCAATTGGGACTTTTCGCCCGATTGCCCCAGCGAAACCAACGACATTGATAAGGATCCCTGTGATGTAAGCAGCGTAGGCGCGGAAGTGAATACCGTAGGTATAGAAATATGGTCCACTTGCGCGAGCAGAGTATAGCGATCTAATCTCAATATAACCTTTACGGACCCAGTAATAATCACAGATCATAACGCCAGCAATTGAAGAGAGAAAGACAGAGTATGAGGAGAGATAGAGGGTAAAGTTATTGCTTGTTGATAGTAGGTTCCATGGACACATAACGAGTCCAACAATTGCGCACAGGTATCCACCTCTTCGGATGTTTATAAAGCGAGGAAGTAATGCAGTTGTGTCTGATCCTGCAGAAACGGAGTTTGCGGCAATGTTGGTTCCAAGTTGGGCGAGAGCAAATGCGGTAGCGATGAAGAAGACACCTGTGCGATTTTTACTGCCGCCTTCTAATACGAAGTTCTCCAGGAGGTCTAGGGGGTTCCAGATTGCTTTATCGTAGATTACCATCGAGGAGGAGGAGACAATGATTCCGACGAAAGAGGTTAAAGCGAATGAACACGCTGGATTCTGTTAATAAAACTACTAGTCTCGGGGGACTTATAAACATACGGATAGAAATCAACTGAGACCATAAAGAATCTTTTGGTTTAATCGCAAAACGTGTGAAATCAGGATCTGTGCCCAGCTAATTGTTAGAAAAAATATGTATGAAAGGTTGGATGTTTGTCTGGTATGAGGTCTCACCATTCACAATTAGTGTGGAAAAGTTGGCAATAGAGCTCATGATTCCACCAACAAACGCCCAAGCCAACTCACTTCCATGAACAGTATTCGGCTGATGAATAATTGGTCCGAGTCCCCCAGCTTTGTGTACACTCCACCCAAAAAACGCAAACCCTGCAACCGGAACAATAAACGCTTTCACGGTAAATAGGTGTCTAATCTGATGAACCGGGAACCAAATCGCGGGTAGCGAAACAAGCCAGAATAGAAAGAATGACACAAAATATTTCGTTTCTGTCCCAGCATTCGCTGGGAGGGTATTCGGAACATCTTGAAATGCAGTCCAGATGGACCTTATCATGAGATAGACACATTTCCCACCAATCCACGATTGAACACCGTACCACACACATGCCATACCTGCGCGGTTGAAGATTGGCCATAAGGATCCCCAAATCCCGAATGATGAGCGTGCGACAACAGGGAAGCCAATATGGTAGGTTGCACCGATACGACCGGTTGCGCAGATGAAACAGGCGGCGAAGAAATACCCAATCCAGACGCAAAGCCAGGACTGCCACCAGGAGAGGCCGGCTATGATCATTGAGGAGGATATCATCCATGTATTCTGGAATTGGCCAATTATAATTAGAGGTTATTATATTAGTATTAAAAATCGAGGAAGACTGACAATATTGAAAGAGTCAGCAATCCAGAAGCCGACAAAATTCCAAGGTCCCCATGTTCGCCGGGCGGGTTCAACTATATGGGAGTAATAATTATTAGCAATTTGACCTCTTCAAGGCATATGACAAGCTTTGTCCAACACATCGAATAAGAGAAAATCTTAGACATAGAGGTCGTGTGCCTATCCAATTCCTACAAGGAATCCGGAGACAGGCGTCCCCACCGTCATTCGGTGCATGATAATGGTGATAATAGCCTAACTTGTAATGCTTGGCAGCTCCATTATCCTGTTTGACCTTACTAGATTTCGAGATCCTCGGACCACTAGTGGTATTACACCCTCTAGAGCTCATAGCTAAAATCTCGAACTAGCTGAGGAGGCGGAGGTGGAGGCGGAGCTCCTGAATTCCAATAGACAAGTAGTAGAGAGTAAAAGAATAGTCCCTACCAGGCTTTAAATCATCATTCGTCAACATCAACTGCGCATTCGTCAGACCCGCCTCATGCTTTGTCTCCAACTTTCTGATAAACTCCATAACTTTCTCCTTCTTGGTTGCGTACTGGTGCTTTGTTAATAGCGGTTCGTCCTCGCCAGATGGTGTTGAGGAAGAGGAAGAAGATCCTGCCGACGGGTGGTTCATCGAAACAGAAGCAATGGGTTATGACCAGCTACTTATACTCTACACACTTAGCTGTATAGCTATCTATCCCCGTGATTTTTCCTTTCTGTCTTTCCAAGGTATGTAAGACGGGTGTACCGAAAGAGTACAAAGATCGACGATTCACGGGAAGTGTACGAAAAAGGATGTGTTTTCCCTGGGTATAAGGCCACACACAAGGGGTTTTTGTTTTGTTTGCTGAGGTACTTAGACGCAAGATATCGTGCAGACAGGGCTGGAGAGTGGAGGAGAATAGATATTGATACACATTCTTTCTTCCAACGGCCAGGAAAAGAGGCATAGATAACTAGATAACAGGACCTGAATGCTTGCTTACTCTCTTTACTCGTCATCCCACGAGGCTCTTTGAGGAGTTCACGCGATAAGCGTCGTGCCTATTTCTGTAGGGAATGGAACGCCCCGTGCTACTGTTGCTATCCCAGATACACCGCTGCTTATCAAGATACCCTTGTTCCCTAGGTTAAGGCTTATCTTTAGGACTTTTGATCGAGTAAGACCAGTCTGTGATAACCGAACTGTGTTATATCCTGGTCCCCGAGTGAGATTGATTAGTCGGCTAGGTGTTTGCTCGATAGAAACTCGTAACCACAGATCTAACATTGGTATCTATCACCAAGGAACGCTTCATCCTATGTAGTTAGGGTAGTGGCCGGCTCCGGATCTCCCTAGGATGCTGAAAGCAGCGCAGTTCCTCGGTACTACTTCCGGGTTTTAATCGTCCAAAACCCGATATTTGTGAGTGGAGATGGGAGGCTCGTGAAGGGACGCTGCCTATTAGTGTTGAGTACGGAAGTAAGTGCCAGGGACATGGGGCGACGGGTCTGCCTGTATGTGAGTGGCAGATCTAGGTAACATTTCTTCCGATCGTGACGATTTCTCCACACCCCAGGCCTTCCTTCACGATCCGAATCTCCCGAACCCCACAGGCAACATACTACTATACACCCCACAAAGTATAAGTGGAAAATAATGATTTATTTTTACCCACAAAGCGAGAGAAAATGTACCGTCGACAATTACGACTCGGCCACTTGGGAAACCCTCCCGAGAGAGCCGTACTCAAAAAGCAGCGAAATATTGGTCTTGTCTCTTACACATGCAGAATACTAAAGCAGACCGCAAGGCATCCAGCTCAAGGTCAAATCATTGAGAGGAAATGATCGAGCGAGGCACGAGACATAGGGTAATGAAGTGGGGCAATATTATACAGTCTTGGGTACTCATCCGAGTGTTTTGAGTAAATATAAAGCCCCCCTTCTCCACAACGAGATTTTTATATTTGGCCTGTGAAAGGTCACGATGCACTTGGGGAGGGAGTCTTGGAAATGTCTTTTTGATTCATATTGCATTAATTTAGGAATAAAAACGTAAAACTCGACATCTAGCATTAGATTCTGGCACCCTGCAAATTGTGAGTATAAAGGAAATTTGTTTTGCTACCGCAAAACTTTCCGCATGACCGAAAATCTAGAAACAACACACCCTTTTCCCCCGCGTTAGCTTGTTTCACTCGTGAAAACTGACAGGTAAAAGCAAATAAAATATGAATAAAGGATAGGGATCAGATAGGAGCGAAAGACGATGGCTTAATTTTTCAACATTGGCTAGTAGACCTCAGTTGAACTATGCATTGTTTGTTGTAATCATCATAAAACATGTTGATATAGGGAAACGGGCTGAGATAAAGAGCTGAAATTACCTTGGAATAGCTGTAGATGATTGGCAAATTTTGGCAAACTCTGGATGGTAAATGGTGAGGAACAGAGGTGGCGAGATGCGGTGAAGAAAAATGAGATGAAGCTGGGTGTGGAGGAAAACTTTGCCCATCTTTAAATGGTCCCAAACCCTGAGACCTATCTTGGCGTAGACAGTAGATTCTAGGCAAGCTGCGCCACGTCTGCGCCTTATGCAATCAATCGCCACAGAGACGTCATAGGCTGAGCTGCACTCTATGTAGAGTGCTTCCCACGGGCGCCTCCATGCCTGTAGAATCACAATGCGGTACGCCCAGAGGCGAGAGGCTTGGTGCTGATTCTTGTTTCTGTGTTAGCTCTCTATTTCTTGGAAAATCGCTGGCACCAACCACAGATAAGAGAGGGAGGGAGAAGTGTATTTAACCCCAACAGTCCCCATCGAAAGTTAGTATATGATTAGATCTATCAAATACAATACGCATCACTTTTACAACTCTGTAAAAACCCCTTTCTTTTCTTTCTTTTCTTTCTTTCTTTTCTTGCGTGAGCTTTACTTACACACAGTTAGTTTAGCCAACCAATACGTTATTTTACTAAACAACAACAACAACACAAGTCATGCCTTTCACTTACCATAAAGCTACTGGTGGACGCCGCTTCGGGCTCGGATTCTCTGCGAATAAGCACGGTATTAGGCCCAATGCCCGCTTCAGCTGTTGTGGGTTCAACTGCTTCAGATAAATGGATGGTTAGTACACTCTTGTTCCCCTTTACTATACGGAAGCGACACCAGGCTAACTACATTTAATCAATCCATTAGATAACTACTCTTTTTTTTGGGTTTACGGCGTAGTATTGAGATTGATGATGTGGAGTGACGGTGGTGGTATGACTACTACTTGAACAAGATATCTTAGTGGTCTTTTATTTCATAATGACAGTACATGTACTTTTTTCGCGATGAGCGGCTTCTCTTTTGTGTAGCGATATTATAGTACATTTCGATTAAGCAATTAAACAGCTACGGAGTTCTAGTTCTAGATTATTAATCCTCTCATCCTTGACTATGAGCCTACGTAGTCCTAACTTACAGAACCATGACCCTAATACCCACCTACGGCAACTATTACCCATATACGAAAATCACCTTCTCCCACTCACTTTCGCTTCCTCTTTAACCGCACCCTCCCTCCTAATCCCAACTATCCCCACACATCCTAAACGCGCAACTCTTACCCCCCTTCCCCAAGAGGTTAATAGCAGCATCCTCAATCCTCCCATTAAATTTCTCTTAGGTATTTATATAGTACGTTAACAAATTAAACCGTATATTGGGTGCAACAAACCACTCAATATAACTAAGCCTATAACAACCACAAAAGAAGATAAAAACCTGGAATAAAGTATGGAATAGGAAATTAGTATGTAGTGACACTTTACATATTCTATGAGGCCAAGTGATCATCTAGTCTCTCTGAATTATTATGTTAGAGGGTTAAAAATGTGAAAACTAAACACTTCTCCACAACAGACCAACACATGAAAAATTTAATAACTCCTAGCTAAAGATCTGACCCTAAGACCATGAAGATTACAACCATGGCATAAAATAATTTTTATCTAGATGCCACAGTACAGAATTCCACAAGTATCCTCATAGCTACCCAGCAAATTTAAGCCACCCCCTCCATCCTTCTTTCCCTATTCTTTTTATATATGAAGCTAAGGCTCCTAAAGAAACACTTATTTGCCTTTTTACCATTATTATAAGAGTCTTTGTGTTGAGTTGCTGATGGTTGTTGTATCACATACATCTCATGGTTGGTTGCCATGTACGGTTTAATTTGTCAACGTACAATAGAATGGGGTATTGTGGGATATAGAACCTGGGTTGTAGGTAAATTTATGATGTCACAGGGGTTATACTGGTAGGGTCGTGGGTTAGGGTTCCAAGTAATGGGCTCAGGTGAGCTAGGTATTTGACTTATGTCACATGCATGATGTACTCGCTGAAAAATAAAGTCTGTCGCCTGGGTACGAGTTGCAACCAGGCTTCTATATCAGGAAGTGATGCACCCAGACGACAGACTTTATTTTTCAGCGAGTATATCGTTGAGTCTCAGATGTGGGAAATTATGAGGAAGGTAATCACATGAAATCTTTCACTCAAACATAAGCATGATACGTCGAATAGGTAGGTAGGAATTTCTGCTGGTAGAAAAGTTTGGACTGTTTATTAGGCCCGATCTCTGGTTAACAGGCTGTAAGTAGTAAATCATAGGTTGGATGCGAGTGATGGTCTATGAATATCGCAAGTCCCTTCATGATAAAATAGCCCTTGATCGGTGGTGTGTCTGACTTCCTGCTAATGGAGCCCTCTGGGCTAAATTTTTCTTTTCATTTAGAATGGTTAACGTTGAAACAATTTATTCTGTATTTATCTATCTATCTATACTGCCTACCTGCACATAACATCCATGCTTTATTTTGGTTGTTCAGAAACAACTTTGTCCTCCTCCTTAACCCCTTCTTTCGTCTCCTCAACGTCATCTTCCCCCTCGACTGTAATCCTGGTCCCCCTAATCCCTTCTTCAACCTCTTTGATCAACCCCTCGATAAACTCCGAATCGCTCCCCACCAATGTAACTGTATTATGGTCTTTTCCCCATCTACAAGTACGTTAGGAAGTCCCGAATAACAACCTCCTTCATTGGGTAAAATGGTACATACCGTGGATAACTCCCTACCTTCACACCGCGGCCTCCCACCCTCTCTTGTAGTGCCGTAAGATACTCCGCGACCTCACTCTCAGGGACCGGCGTACTAATTAGTACCCGTGTCATCTTACGCCCAGCATCTACCCTCCCTTCCTCCTTCAGTACCGCCTTTAACCCTTCTAGCTGTGAAATAAATATGCTCGGCACTCCCGGGAGAATATGCACATTGTAATTAACCACACACACCGGAACCCATACCGAATCACTAATGTAAATCACTCTCACACCATCACCCTCTGGCAACTCCGCCATTCGCAGACGAGCAGTAAGGGTTGGGGAAGGAGTATCCCAGTCGAACGGGGCGGTGCCGGGTTTCCGATGAGAGAGTAGCCGCATGCGGCGGGCGGTTTCTTCATGAAGGTGCAGAGGGAGATTGAAGGCAGCAGCAAGCGATGGGTAGGTTATATCGTCATGGCTATTATCGCCTATGTCAGTCATCTACAAGTTCATGAAGGTCAGGGTGTAGGCAATATACGTAGGTCCAATCCCGCCAGAGGTAACAACAAAATCGTAGTTGCTGCTCATCCTCCTAGCGGCCTCGATGATCTGTTCCTTATCATCTGCGATGACCTCGATGCGCTTTAGTTCTATACCGAGGTCGAAACAGTACTTTGCGAAGTAAGAAGAATTTGTGTCAACCGTCTGGATTAACCGTTAGCTGGTAGCCCACCCACTCTTCTCCTATCTCTCAAGGGTCTTTAAACTATGGTAGGAATGACTGACCTTGCCATTGAGAACCTCATCCCCAATGATTAGACACGCCGCGGTGTAAAGTGACCTCCTGAACGGGTCTGTAGAAGTCATTATTCGCGCGCTAGATCTGAGGTGACTGGATATTTTTGAAAGCCGCGAGAACATACAAAGCTGTGGATAACAGGATAGCGTTATTATTAACAAGGGAACGGTGATGTTGTGGGTTGTGGGGTTGTAGTGGCCCCTGCAAGACTGATTAAGTAACTTCAATGTGGGTGCGGGTGGAGTGACGACATAACCGCCACTAGCGAACATAGTCTCAACAAGATAAGTACATGTAGATATAGATCAGCCCTGGATTTCTTTCTCATGTGTGACCCAAGCCAGGGTATTATATTTACAAGAAAAATCGATCCCGAAAACCTAGATAAAGTAGACCTATAACCTATCTTGAGCCAAGAGCTGTTCCTAAGTAGACTTTTTTTTTGCCCCATCAAGTAATTTATTATTTCTGGGTACGTATAAAATTGTGGCATGTAGTTAAAAACTATGGCCTGCCTACCTAAGTAGACTCATGTCATGGTGTTACTTATACATACTTTATAATAAGGACCCTTATCTTTATTTTCCCTGATACTCAGCCCCTGCCTTGGCCTACCTTTCTCAGGGAGTAGTCTATGATAAGAAGCGCCCTTATACGAGATAATAGTTCTATATAAATGTTATAATGGTAAATACCGCTCTCAGCCTTGATCTATAGTAAGGATTATTGGTGACTTGATTAGGCTGATATAAATATAATTTAAAAATTTAGAGAACCTATTAGCACACGACTGATGATGATGATGATGAATTTATAACGTACATGCAGCCATAGGCTAAAGTACTTGCACTAAAACTAAAAGCAAAGACAAAAGAAAACCTAACAAAATCACATGTTTGCATCATTCCCTCTCTAGCGTCCCATATCCCCACCCTAGCTTCCGTTCTTGACTACTTTCTCTCTCTACCTCCTCTACTTTCTTTCCTAATAATCTCTCTTTGTCTTACAAATTGGTTCCAAATTAACACTCCTTTCATCCACCCGTCTTCCTCATCTTTTTTGGGGTATAACAGGCTTATCATGCTATGTGGGGTCTTTCTTCCTTGGTTGGTGATTGTTCTGTAGCTTTTGGTAAGCGGGCAATGGAAGAGGATGTGGGTCACCGTTTGGTCCAGGGCGCCGCATTGGCAGCTAGGGCTGGCTGATTTCCCTATTCTGTGCAGGTAGTGATTGGTGTTGATGTGTCCTGTTTTGAGTCTGGACAACGTGACTTTCCCCACGCGGTTTTCTGCTGGAATTTTTGTCTGATGTCTGGTGACTGGAATACCTAGGTAGTGTTTGCCTGTCTTCCTTACTGGGGACGCCTGAAATTGGGTTTCCCAGTCCTGGATTACTCTTTCCTTTGATTTCTTTTGAAAAAAGGCAATGGAGGAGAAAGCATACGGGCTTTTGGGGAGTCTGCTGGCTTCGGTGGCTGTTTTGTCAGCTTCTACATTTCCAGTTATTCCTGCATGTCCTTTGACCCACTGCAGCACCACTTTGATTCCTCTCTGTTTTGCTGCGTCAATGTTCCATTTTATTTTTTCTGCCATCATCTCACCTTTTCCTCTCCAAATTAAAGTGAATAATTAATTAGCACACGACTGATGATGATGATGATGATAATGATGATGAAATTCATAACGTACATGCAGCCAAAGGCTATAGTACTCGCAGTAGTACTAAAAAGCGTAACAAATGAAATAAATAAACAACACGTAAAAAACTCTCATAACTACTGCGCTCCCCTCATACTATCCGCTTCCATTATCTTTCCAGCGCGCCATAACCCCATCCTAGTTCTCTCTCTTTGCTACTTTCTTTGCTTTGCCTCCCCCTTTCCTCCTTCCTGATGATCTCTCTCTGTCTTAAAAATTGGTCCCATATCAGCACCCCCTTTAACCACCCATCTTCTTCTCCCTAGGTAGATTAGCACACGACTAATTATTAAGGGCTATATATAATCCAAATATATTTGAGAAATTTCTTAGGTATACTCAATCGGTTTCTACCCAAGAAATATATTTAATAGACTGCACCAACGTGGAACTCACATGCATTTAGGGCCGATAGAACCTATTTTGGAGGTAAGGCTTTAAACAGATGGCCGTACCAGAAATCCGCTGGGCTTTATGGAAAAACTTATACTCTGTTAATTATAAAGAGGCCCAAAATTTAACTAAGCTACATGTACAGCCGTGTCCAACAAATTCCCAGAGCCCCCCCTCCCCATAGTAACGGTAAACCTACAAACCTTAGTACTACAAATGCTGAAAATATATTTGAAGACTGAAGGAATTATGGAGAACATAAATGTATAAACAAAGTCCAGGAGGACTATCACTCAGGGTGCCATTTGCCTCACCAAGTGATGTGGTCCCCACCGAGCCCTGTCTGTCAGTCATCACACAATAACTCTCTTTGCAGTCGGACCTTTATGGTTGGTGTATCACAGGAAATGACCCCATTGCTATAAAGGGCACCAGGAATTGGTTGAACGCAGCTATACTAGCTAAAAAAAAGGTTATCTCCTGGGTTCACCTAGATAGCAACGCAACCACCCACTAAATGTCAGCTCCCTAAGAAATGACGTTTTCTAGAGTCAAACTAGATTAGCAATCAATATAAATTGATAGAAGAGAAGGGAGTCTTAAGAATCACGTAGATTTGATGTGGTGATGTTGGATATTTTGGCTTTAGTGGGTGGCTGCGTTGCTACCTAGATGAACCCAGGAGATAAAAAAATTTTTAGCAAGTAAATCAGTATGAGCTTATGGGATCTGGCCCCTAACAAATAGCATCGGTAGGTCAATTGGCCTACTGGCAAGGACTTTAGACAATTGATGATGACCTTGACTTAGGGTGTGGTTCGACCCCTAGAGAGAAGTAGTTCACTAGCTATGTAGGTGAATGAACTCTTTTGTTGTTGCTGTGGGGGGGGGGGGGCACCGGGAATTTTTTGGAAACGGCTGTACCTTGATTTCATTCCTTGATAGTCCTAATGTCACCAACGAGATTAGGAATTTCCTACTGTGACAGTCTTGCTTACCTATGTAGTATCTAGTTGCAGTTACAAAAGCTACACACAAGTTGGTATGAATAAGGTATCTTCTCCTCTTTCTAAAGTCCTAACCAATGTTAGAGTAGGTAACCTTCTGACGTTGGGTGGGAGCAGTAATTATACCGAGTGACAGTGTATGATCACACATCCATCCTGTATAAAAACTCTTTTAGTTTAACTTATAAGTACATATAGCCTTCTGGCTATGGTACTATCGTATGCTTATCCTGTATCTCCATCAGGTCTTATATTCTATGAATATTATCTGGTACGACAATATTTGTATGATTCACCATTGAGCCCTTTCGTAATAGATCCTACCGGAGGTCCTAGGAGGTCTGGAACGTGTCTTGGGATCCCTCCATTTGATTTACTGCAGATGGCCTAATCATAATTTAGGTAGAATAGCCTGTTTTTTTTTTGTATTGTACAAAAGAGCTTTTGAAAATCCGTAACCCGACTCCTGAGCCCCAGACCCTACAAAACCACGATAGACCCAAAGAAAAGACCCTAAAGACAAAGGCAAAATGCCTGAAATTATCCCATAAGATAAAGGGAAGGAACAATAGCATATTCGACAAATATTTACTCCATATCTACCCTTTACGTTCTACGAACCCGCTTCCATCCCCCAGGTACCCCAACCAGCATTCCCGTTCCCATTCCCCTCCAACTCTACCCCATCATGCCCTCCATGAGTAATACACCCAACACAAGCACATCCCTCTCCACACTTGCACCCTGTTTCTGTTTGTGCGCACGTTCCAAGTGGATAGTCAAAGTAGACAAAATTACTCGGTGAGAGCTCACCACCAGTATCTGTGCCACCCGGTGTCCCGTCTGCTCCAGTTTCGTCTTCTAGTTCTGATGGTGGAAGTGTTTGCTGTTCTTCCGGGCTACTTTTGTTTCCACAACATGAGACTAAAGATGTCTGCGCCGATACGCTATTTCCATTGCCACTAAATGCCTCAGGAGATGGTACAGTGGGACTAGTAGTTGGAAGAGAGATACTAGTGACTTTAAACTCGTTTTGTTGTAGCTGTGGTTGTGAAAACTGTTGTACGAGAGTTTGTGGGTTATGATTGTGGGGATTTGAATGTGGGTGTGAGCTTGGACTTCCATTCTCCCCAGCCATAAATACTTGCATTTCCCGAACATGTTCCACTGTTCTCCGATTAAATGGATGTGTTGCGCAGCCTAAGCAGTTGCAGTCGGAGCCACAATTACATGTATGTGCCCAGCCATTCCCAAGAGTATTACTGACCATTGGAGGGATGTTAACTATCTGAGGGGGTAATGACACATGGCCAGGCGGCTGCGATGTTGGCTGAGGGCCAAACAAACCAGCTGCTCTTTGCTGTTGTAACCACGCAAGCTCTTGATGTGTGATTGGGTGGTTGATCGTTGAATACATCCACGCGTTTGGGACTTGTGAGAAGTTTGAGGTCGGGATGTATGAAGGGGGATATTGGGGTGCTGGGAAAAACTGAGGTGCTGGAAAGGATACTTGGGCTGTCATTGGCTGCTGTTGGATTGAATTTGACTTGTTTGAACCGTTACAGCAGTTGGAGCCTTGCTGTGGGTTTGGTGGTATGGGTGTAGGATGAATATACTGTTGGATTTGCGGTTGTGGAGGTTGTGGAGGTTTAATACTGCAACCACAAACCGCTTTTTTTGCTATAGTGGGCTGGGGCAGTTGCCATGATGATCCTCCGTCAGAATCCCATATATCTTGAGGTAAAATGTCATTGATTCCAATAGGCTTAGCCACAAGACCATCATTTGTTGTCGGAAGTTGCTTTGGGCTTTCTGACAACATGCTTCTATTATGCACGTGTGGAAACTGTTGTGATATACCAAATCCATTCACATCCTCCCCATTCTCAACAGTCCCTGTGAAGGTTTGTATAAACCTCTGGGCCCCATTTTCGTTCATCGAACCATTTCCATTTGATATATCGGTTATTTCCCCACAATTAACAACCGCGTTTTCTGCCTTTAGAGATTCAGCGCTCTCACCCCTTTCCCTCTCTTTCTCGAGTAGTAGTTCAAGAGCGGCTTCCCCTACGATAATACTCCCTCTTCTTGCAGGTCCATCTCTCTTTTTTGGCCGCTGTGACTTGCTGATCTTGTTGGCTGAACCGTTGATTACTGAGGTGGCAGATATGATTGTTGGAGACATGGGAGATATGGGAGATGTTATGATTGTTGATAAAGCTGTATTGGTAACAGAGCTTTGTGATGGCGAAGGTGCTATCGATAACGAAGGTGGCTTTGGTGGAGGCTCATGCGGTTTCAATGTCCCACAAGCGCAAGAAGCAACTAGAGGTCACTTAGCATTTATTTAGGCCATATTAACTATGGGAAGTGGCATACTCTTAGGTATAGCGACAGAAGTAACATCACAACTACAACTCATACCCCCAGTCTCATTAGAGCCACCTACCCCATTGCCTACAGAGGCCCCAGCAGGCAGCGAGTGAACAAATGTGCCTGGAGAAGAAGATGAGAGGGTGTGCGGGCAACTGCTTAATGGTCTGCCTGGTTTCCGAACCTGTACCAGTACACGGTCGCTGTGACTGCACTTTGATGAGCGATGGCCCCTTATACAGGGCTCACTTTCAGACTATCAGCAAAGAGTTCTCATGGATGTAAGTTTGGGGATGAGCACTCCCATCTCGACGAAAACGAAAAGAGTGATGTAAGAAAAGGGAAATAGTAGGGTAAGTAGGGTAAGAGAGATTTACCAGGCAAACTTAATACCTCGCATCATCGGCATCTTGACGGTTGTTTTTCTAGATCACTATCCTCCAAGATGGCTGCTCAATTTCAGGTCACAAAGGCCAGACTGCTTGTGTCAACGGGGGCAGCAACAGCCAATACAATCCGACCCAGTCCAATGCAGCCAAGACCTCGCGATATCTGGTGGGCAGCGATGCTACCGGACTGCAACGCTGTGAAGCCGATGAATTCACCGAATTACAAAAGCGAGTTTAGATGTGTGCTACCAGTCCAGAGATTCTCGGATGAGGCTCTTTTGATAGCCCCACTTCAACCAACCAGTTACCGACAATCCTCGTAGTTTTCCCCCAAGTGGGCAATGAGCCAAACCAGACCACTCTATTCACAGGTGATGATGGAACAAAGAGAAGAGGGAGAAAAAGCAAAGCCCCGATGAGTGAGAATTCTCGACGGAGCGGGAAAACGAGGGAGAAACGAGAGGGGTACAGGTAGGTGCGCAAGTTATTGCTTCTTGATGATTCTCTGTATATTTGTGACCTCCTTGTCGCTGCCTGCCCAATCTATCCTAAAAAATCTGTATACTTGGTGTCGATTATAGAAGGCTCCTTCTGTCAGCTTAGGCGAGTGTTGCCGGTAGATAGGTAACGGGTTTTGGTTGAGCTAAAAAGAGTCAGTTTTTTCCCCCTCACCCGTATGTACAGTACACAGATAGCTACATGTACTGCACCCGCGCACAAGGACTTACTACATACAATCAGGGTCTGCTCCCACACAACCATTCTTTAACGGACGATGATATCTTCGTCTATGGTGGAATATCGTGTTATCGGTGCTGAGGTAAAATTATATGGATGTTGTTCCTGGGCAAAAGGTGCAGGCAGGCCTTATCCTCGTCTATCGCTTGACTGCCAGCCAGTCTGGATATGTACCTAGGTATTTACTGGTATCGAGAAGCGGAAGGGAAGCTCGTATGCTGCATATGTAGCCCTAGGTTGGCGGGGTGTGTGGGATTGCTGGGTTCAATATTCTGCATGTCCGGCGGCAAGTCACCAAAAAACATGCGAGTGAGCAGGTTTCACGCCACAACCTTACGCCCAGCGATGCAAAATCGGAGATGCGATGTGGTAAAAGTAGGTATGTATGACTATAGAGTGGTATTAACTACTTCTCCGTGCACTGATGTATTGTATATATGTACTCCACATGTAGTACATGCTGTTCGGGTGACAAGCAGCTAATGGCCACTGGTCATTTTGGTACTTGAGGATCTAGCTGTTGGTCTTTTAATTTGTTTTTCCCAAGATACCTACTTTATTACTTCCAGCGTTCCTCTTCCCCTTCCTCCTCTTATACTAGAATTCTTCCGTTTAAACGTAACCTCACCCCCCCCTCTCACCTCTTTCTTTCTCTCAAAGCTATACTAAACTTTGTTTTCTTTTCTCTCGAGTATGTATATATATACCCCAGAGTATATACATCTGCCGACTGCTGACCCTGTCTAAAGTACAAGTGCCAATCAATCACGGGCTCGTCATGTGAGCTTAATCTCGACAGCCTTGGGCGGTGAGATTGGTGCATATCAAGATGAATTCTATTAGAACTCATGCACGCCAACATTACATAGTTATCTGAATCCTATTTAATACCCCACGCAGCGCCTCATACATCAACGTCCACATCCTCCACGTGCCACCAATCGCTAAACCGCTGGACCCTAGGTCGGATTCTACCGGAGTTTTGTCAACAGCAACACTCCCTACCCGGGTCGGTACCACAGAAATATTACCCCACCTAGCTCTCCGAGCCAGCCAACCGGTTCCCCGAGACACTTATGGAATGCAAACTAGCTTTCTTGGGCCGTGGTCGTCCATTCAACTCGTCCCCGATCTTATTTTCTTCTTCTTCCCCTCTTACTTTAGGTAATTTTTGCGGGGTACGAAGAAACAAACCATCCACTCAAACACAACCCTTTTCTATTGAATCTCCTTAGGTTTCGGGAATATACAAAACCCCACGGATTTTATGAGTGGTTGTACATGTGGGATGTGCCTGTGCTGCTTGGGACCCCTTTGGACCAAAGATCCCCGCCTCGTTCAGTTGGAAACCATATTAAAAAACATTTGGAGAAGGCGGAATAAGTTATCGGTAATGACAACGCTTCTCGGTTTCGGGATCAGCTGCCTATCTTTTTATTGGGAATTTCTCGGTAGATTGCTTGTCGCGGGTGTGTGCTGACCATCGACCCATACAGTTTTTTTTCGGGCATACACTGGTCTTCATGAACAGTTGGCAAAAACTTTCTACCCGGCTTAATCAGAAGTTGTGTTTTTGTTTATTGAAGGGGTATTTGTCCCGCTCAGCTAAGAAACCTTGGGACTCTTGCCGGTTTGCACCCTTGGCGATAGCGTATCAGCCTAAGCCAAGTACACCAGTCGAAAGTAAGTACTTATGTATGGAGCAAACTTACATCCCGATATATAGGAAATAGACACTTATGTGGAATTATCCAGAAGTAATCTGTATATCTACCATGGTGTCACGGGACTGAGGATTAAATGCTCTTAGTTTATGAAACCTTTAGATCTTACAGCAAGCATATAATAGCAGCGCATGGTACCAATTGGAGGGCTTAGGAAAGTGCTGATTTGTTGTCCACACGAAAATTTATTCGGCCCAAACGCTTTCACGGAATCCCTTGCTTAATCCAAAAAAAAATATTTTAAATCGTTTTGTATTGTCCAAAAGCCGATTGAGCACATACAGTACTCTAGGAGTATAATGTGCGGTCTACTTTGTTAGGGTTCATGCGAGTGATCGTACCTGTTCAGGTTGCGCACCCTTCTGCAGTTTCCTCAGGCAACGGTATGTATCGTGGTATAATCATATATAATCACTCGTTTCAATCAGAGGGTACAAAAGGTAACCTGTGAGACAGTCTGAAATGAGCGAAACGCCACGTAAATCAAGACCTATGGTCAAATGTTTTTTTTACTTAGGATCACCTCCTGAGGTTTTTATCACTACAGGCAGGAATGATCGAGGGGCGACCTGGCGCGCGTCGAGTGTTATACCAACTCGTTTGACGATATATTTAGTCGGTAAAGAAATATAGTTATTTGAAGCGGTGTTGGTGCTTTAACGTGGATACTGTTGACTAGGGGATATTCGAGTTTTTTTTTTTTACGCCGGTGGTTCCAAATCCTCCAAGCCACTACCTTACTGTAGAATAATATTGGACTTTCCCTGCGCCTATGCCCCCTTAGCTACATGTATGTACTACATGCATACATACATACTTACGCACTTACATAGCTAGACAAAGTCTTTGTAGAGACGGAACCAAGCACTCGATCTGTACATACTTATGCGGATAAATTCATGGTCCAAATTAAGATCGATGGATTTAGAACTAAGTATGAGTAATTGGATGCGTGTAGTATATGCGTTCGGGTAACTTGAAGGAGGGCATGCTTCTCTCTGACGACCTTTTCTATGGGTGAAGGGGGGGACCTGGTTTTCACAGTCGTTGCCAATGATCCGCATGCGGCGTAGGTTGGTTACCGGGTGGTGCCGCAACACGCTTGCCCGCGCGTGTCGAAACAAGGCTGCAAACACCCTTCCCATCATCATACACAATTAATTCATTTAAAGATTCTCCCAGGGCGTCTATAGCAGGAAACTAAGGATTCAGCACCGGTAAACATAGGGGAGGGGGAGGGGAGGTGCCTTAGAGGCGCGGTTAAGGGATCTTGGAAACGGATGTGCCGGTGGCGGGGTGTGTTGGGGGAGGGTTGTTTGTCAAACGGTCGTTGACGGCCCGGCGCTTGATCGCCAGTGCATAGCTGCGGTACCCACAAACGAAGGGGTGAGAGGCGCACTAGGGGGGGGTGAGATTCAAACTACTACATGTATTTGTGTGTATCCTGCTATTGGTAATTGTGTCTCTAAAAAAAAAAGTCAACTGAATAAAGGGTAACTTGGTGTTTAATCTAAATCAATGGTATAAATGTATGTACATGTAGTTTCCAAACAATTAATAAGAGCTATATACATGTATATATTGGAAATAGCAGTTCATTAGATACATATATACATGTATTATATCATAACTCCTGGAGGGGTGGGGTGGGGTGGAGGTGGGGGTGGGGGTGGAGGAGAGTTACAACTTAGATCTACCATGGCCATCTATATGCACTTAGGCAAGAAACTCAGTACTGGGTAGCGAACCCTTACGCAATGAGGTAAATACATGTACTCTACTCTACATGAAGATTACCCAATAAACACCTTTATCCAAACTCTACGGCGTTCTGTCTGTCTTGTGCATGTGTCACTTGTTTCGTCAAACTCTCGAGAAACAAACGTCTAATTTTAGTTGTTATTCTTCATTTTTTTTTGGTTTTTAGCCTGTCGATCTTCTTATGTACAATGATAGTGGTCCGTTACTAAATCTATTGAACCTCTCACCATGATCAACCAAATGCTAACCTGGCATTTTGTGCAATTCTTGCCAGCTACAGTCATTCATGTCATGTCATGAGAGAGTGAAGCAATAGTTGTGTGTACTTGTTCTATGTTGGTGGGTTTCAACTTAGTCTTGGCAATGTCACTCTATCATGAAACCTCCCCGGCCTCACCAAAGAACAAACTGCATATGCTACGGGTTTTGTATAATTGGGAATTGACGATGATCACCAAAATGGCCAACAGGGTTCACTAATTAACTGGCGTTGGTCTATTCGCGATCGCTACTTGCGCGTAAGGGAAAAGGATGTAAAAAGGCATGAATCAAAAAAAAGCCCAGGCGCTGGGTTGCATGCATAAGAGTCCCCCCCTTGGGGGAAAAGCGCATGATGCATGCAGCTTGTACGAGTATTTACACAACATAAGAGCAGCGAATTCATATTTAATACAATTAACTGCCGACACTGGCACCTGAAACCCATATCTGACCGCGTGCATAATTTATGTCTGACCAACAAATACGCATTTCTAGACGTATATCCTCCTCGCCTATATAACCTAGCATAGCCCCATGATTTTCTCAACCCAGTAGATCAAGTTTCACCAAAAAGAATCTCCCGAGCTAGCCTTGATCGTTCTTTCAATTGGTTTATTCTGACTGTTTACTGCCTCAATTACAAGCATGGATACAGACATAGCCTTCTCCGAGCGTGCGACTTCGCCCAAGAAACGGAAGCACGAGGAAGCAACCACAAGCGAAAAGTATGAGCTGTATCTTCACGCGTCGAAAAATCCCCAGCTTAAACAGGTTTGTCAATTGAAATCTAAGCCTAGATCATGGAAATATTCTTGTACTTATTTTCTCGATTTGAAATTACAGAGGGAGCTCGCTGAATGGTTCGAGTCGACTTTTCACAAGGCGATCAACCAGTCCACCGTCTCACGGAACTTGAAGAAGTTCAAGTCAACACCAGCACCACTTGAGGTTCGATTTGAAGCTGGCTGTTCTCCTTTACCCCCGCATCCACCCCACGCTCTGCCTCCTACACCACCTCCATCAAATCCTGAAGATTTTAGCCATCCTGAGCTAGACAGTGCGCTTCGCGATTGGTATATGGGTTTCGACGACCGAACGAACATTAGCCACGAAGCATTGAGGGCCAAGGCTGATGAACTCAACATCAAGCTTAACCCAGAAGAGACCCGGAAGCCGTGCACAGATTCTTGGTTAGATTCATGGAAACAGAGGCATGACGCGGTAAAGCAAAAGAGCCCGGCTGGACCGGAGCGTGAAGGAAGTAGAGATACTGAAGAGAGTCCCGAGATGAAAACGGAAGGAGAAAGTAGTGCCAGTCCAAAGCCGAAGAACGAAGACACCGAAGAAAAACGCAAGAGAAAAGAAATCAAAAGATTGAGGAAAGACATTGAAAAACGGGATATACAAATGGCTAAAGCAAAGATACGTAAGGAAGCTTCTATGCGGAGACTAGAAGAACTGGAGAAAGAGCCTGGGCATCTAAAATTGTAACCTACCCATTCCCTTTTTTTTTATTCTTTCTTTTTTTCCTTTTTCCCGTGAAAAGTTTGGAGTTTGTAAAATACGCATACGTATAGTGAATCTTGAATGATTGGTTAGTCTGGGATAAGGTATAGGTAGATTGTGCCACAGGGTGGACGGTGGTTAATGTCTTTTTATATTTTATTGTTGGTGTTTTTTGTTTTCCTTCCAATCCTTCTGTTTCGTTTGTCAAGCTAGTTCATAGTTATGTTTTTATTTTTATTTTTAAAAATAAATCGGGATGCCGCGCCTGAATTATAAACAGTCAGGTAAATCATGACGTATCTTGTCTGATACAGTTGCTAACCACCGGGAGAGAGTGGACTGTCTCAGGTGCGGAGATTTGAAGTAATATAAAAGACTGCTGGAGATGGCAACCTCAAGATTACAACAAATGGTTCCTGCCAACCGCACACAAGGATGAGCCTCATGCTTAAGTGCCCTGCATTAATTGTGGGGTAAAATAATCGAGTGAGCACAGATGACCCTCGCCGCCCTACCTGAGAATACAACCAAGTTGAGTGGGAGTTACCTAAATAACCTTATTTTCTGGCAAATTTTAATAATAGTATTAATCGATGTACGAAGGGATCACTCGAGATGAAAGGGAAAGAGAAAGGTGTCGTCTTACATGTAGCCCCCACTCTGCTCAGCACTTATGTATGCGTCCCGGTAAATTCCTCGTCTAAGCTTTGCGAAAGTACCGTGGGCTGTATTGTTCCCGGTGAAATCTCCAATTAAAATAGGTGAGTATCGACTACTCCTCAGAGTCTCACTATTCCCCCCCTGCGCGTGGCTATAACCCTGTCCTATACTCTACGCTGGGTAGACAAAGGTATGGTCATGGCATTCCGGCAAAATAGAGTACTGCTGACTAACAATGATCAATCTTGGCATCCGGAACATCAAGTTTCAACCCGACTTTGTGCGATAAGTTGTCTTGACATTCATATCTCCACCCCCCCCCCACAACGTTGCCCGCAGTTCGTCATAACGAAATACAAACCAGATTGATCATTTCTTATCCAGCTTCTATATTGTTGTATTTGGGTAACTTTGTCACCTTATCCGTGTCTCTTCTAATTCCCTCGGCTATCTTGGTTACTGATTCCATCAAAGAAAAATCTGCAGATTCCCGAGAATGACCACTACCACCTCCAACCAAGTCACCAAGTCTCGTCCTGCCTCGGAAGGCCTCCTCAATGAAAAGGTACCACAGTTTCTATCTGCTACTGTTTCACAATCCTACTAACCGGTTGTTTACCTAGTGGGATCATTGTCTCGCAAACCTCTTGGTGAAGTCTACCCTCGGAGCTGGGTTCGGTATCATCTTTTCTGTTCTTCTGTTTAAACGCCGTGCCTTTCCAGCCTGGGTTGGTCTTGGGTTCGGTGCTGGGCGGGGGTATGCCGAGTGTGACCGGGAATTCAAAGGTGCTGCCGGTGGTGTAACTAAGGCCGTGGGAGAGAGGCTACAGAGATCATCTTAGATATCTATAGGTTATGAGGGCTGTGTGGAAAAAAATATAGACATGCTTGGAATGGTTGCTTAAGCAGGTTGGTTTGTACGGGATTGGGGGCGGTTATATGTTAATTTGTCTAATAGATGTCTCATTACCACCAGGAGGGGTGTCTATTCCCAACTCTCATCCCCCCTCTGTGGTTCAAAAATATTTCATCACTTGAAAAAGGGCCATGAAGAAACATCAAGCGATATAGGCCTTGCTGAAAGCCTTCGCTGTAGTTCCTATATTCCTAGGAGTCTACTGTAATCCCTCTAGGCCGGCCTTAGTCACCGTATTTTTCTGTTTTATGATTGGAATTTGAGCCCCGCCGTTTTGAAGTACTTATTTCAAACGGTCCAATAAAAAATTACCTTGACCCTGCGTTTTCCCTTTAGGAAAATCGGACCTTTGATAAAAATATTTTTTTTTCTAGGAGTAAACCGATAAGTCTTTTAAGTACTAGGGGCAGGGGTATGACGATGGAACAGCGGAGATCTCTAGTCTATGGGGTCACCATAGAAAAACTGTGAGACCTGTTCCATCTTCGCGCCCCTCCTACCCCTAGTATATACTTGGGTTTATTGAGTCCTGTAATTAAGAACTTTGCGAGTGTAGTAATAGGGAGAGAACGAGAGTAGATTGATATATATACGGCCCCCTGGAGGCAAGCCTCTTATATTATAGACCCAACTGTGTCTCACCTATTCAATACCGTATTAACTGGCGAGAACGGGAATTTCACTTTGAGGTCCAAAGAAAGTGTGGATGGAAGATCTTACTCGGAATAGCTTGGTGTCTGTTGTCTTCACAAATTGATACACTGAGAAGACATTTTAATCCGATATCTTTGCTATATTAGGGATAGTGGGTGTCTCTATAGGTTAGGCGTTTCGGTTTTTTCGCCACTAAGTGTAATTCCCGTTCTCGCTAGTTAATACGTACTACAACTACTACAACAGCGAAATGTACGTTACGAATTTCATCATCATCATCACTACAACAGCGAAGGCCAAGCTAATCCGAGTGACTCTACATGACTCAGACATTTTTTTTCTTTTTGATCAATTCATTAAGTATATGCAGACTCACGGCTATGACACGACTCAGACAGTCACTAGCTAAAATGGCATTATTTCTACGCTCAATTCACCCAAAATATCGCATAAGTTGTCGTCCTAAGAGGGTTCTAGTAGGCATAATCGTATGAATTATATAAAACATGTAATTATTTGAATAAAATAAAAACCAAGTACTGGCGGCTCTCTACAAAATATACGCATGTTAGCACTTGATATGATTCCAGCACCAAATATTACAGGTATATCTCTCAGTCGATACAGGTAATCTTCTAAGAACACCTATCCCTTGTACATAGGTATACCCTACCAACCACTGATGTATTATTTATAGGTCTAGATATAAATACTTTTCGGGTTCCGCGGTCGGGGCTGCTAAAGGCAATACGACTGACTTTCTGCCCATTATAATAAAATCTCTTATTGAAACTCTAAAAAATATACGGAGGAACTGGTTGGACTGGGATTGGTATGGATCGGGCTAGCTAGGTGTTATGTAATTTATGTGCCTCTTTGTAAATGTAGTTTTTGTTTAGTTAAACCTAGTCCTATAGTGCTATGATACCTTTCTATATTGATGGGCTATATTAAAAATACCCTCATGTCTATATGCATATATAGGGGATTAAGATCAATATATAAAAAACATAACCGTTAACCCACCAATAGCGAACTCCACACCCTCTAGCAAAAACACCTAAAAATTTATTGGAATGTAATATATAGACACTAGAATTAGGATTAAGAAATTAAATAAATTTTATTTAAGAGTTTTTGCATCTATTTCCTGACCCAACATTACTGTAGGATCTGGATATGTAAGTGTTGAACTTACATGTAGTATTCCTTGATTTTAAGATATTCTATGTAGTGTAATATATGACCTTTGTTACGATAGTGATATATATATGCAGATATAATATTGGGTATTTTAGGCTGTCCCGCAGTATCACGCTATAGCTGCTATTTCTATGCAATATTCTTGTGACCTGAATTAGATTAACAATAGAATGATATAAAAGAGAAGTTGTCCTACATCAGAAGAAAAATATCTCTACAGGTGTGGAGGGTGGAGAAAACGTAGTTCTAGTACTTTTCCTTAATATATTTCTCTCGGTTTGGTTGAACAGGTTTAATTGTACATGAAGCATGTTCGTGTACGTTGCCTAAAAATGGGTAAAATTGCGCTATATACTCTCAGGGTAAATCAGACGTTTCACCATGCTCTGTTGCTAGGGACTTAGCATACATGTATTCGCCCTTCAATACATATTTTCCATATTAAAAATTACAACTGTGCACAAATGCCTCTACTTACTGTAGTGCGTCTGCCCACAAATATCTAGAAAAATGACCAATTTTCTGTCTGTATATTTTTGACTTAGTACATAAAGGTGCTTTACTTGTACTGTAATATATACTAGTGTCCCTGATGTTTGTGGCTAGAAAGCTGTATAACCATCAGTACCAGAGGCTAGGATCGGAGATCCGTATGCTTTATTCATACTTATTAATATGAAGGACAAGTTCCAAGGGCTACCTCGGTAGCTACCGCATACTGTCTGGAGAAAAGACTTTCAAGTAGATCATTGGCAGTTTAATTCCGCTCGCTATGATGGTGACCGAGTGAGGAACTATGAGTATGTGCCTGATACTAGGGTTTCCCCACCTTTATGGCACTCTAGGATTAATCCATCGGAGACCTATAGCCTATGATTTGAGTTTAACCGTAAAAATAATAGTTGAATTTTGGTGTGGGGTAATGACTTTGTGATATACGACGTAAATAATAAGAGGCGCTGGTATTGGACACATTTAAGCCATTGTGCGAAAGACCGACCTCGGTATCCATTACACCCGACTTTACGGTGTTCCTTGGGCGATCGCCGGCACAGTTGACACTCCCCTCCGACAAAACGAATGCCAAGCACCTCTCCGGTTAGCCCTAGTAATTGCTCCGAGGCAACCATATCCTAAATGAGAATGCTTGTGTTTTGAATACATACATCATGTACGTATACCTATAGTGAGGAATAAGCTTTTATATTATAGGTCAACCGTGGTTATTGCGACATGTACCCCACAATGAGAGCAAAGGGGGTCATTTTGATAAATAATTTGGGTTAATTGGATATAGCTAGGTAGATCATCTCGGGTTGTGCAGAGAGGAGTCTTTGACCTCCCATTGTGATGTCGGGACGGGCTTCCGATTATTTTATAAATCTGGGAGTATGCTCTCCTTATAAAACGAGACAACTATCCATCTAGGAAAAAGGGCCATCCGATGCAAAAGAATCTTTAAACTGAATCTACCATGATGTTTCCACAGCTTGCTTTCCTAGCGTTTGTTCCGTTGGCATTTGCTGCCTCGAGAACTTCCCCACCTACCGGCTGTATAGTCGTCAAAACCAGTCCTTCTACAGGTCAATACTCGACGGTATGTGGTGTACAGGAAAACCCTCAGATAGGAAATTGATCTAACTAGACATAACAAACATAGCTCCAAGCGGCCGTTAGCTCATTATCTACGACTGCCTCAGCTGCCCAGTGTATTTTTATCTATGCTGGGACATATACAGAGCAAGTTTATATCCCAGCTCGGGCTGCACTGCTTACAATTTATGGGGAGACAACCGATACAACTTCATACACCTCAAATACTGTAACCATTACTCAGGGTAGAAGTCAGGATGATTCGGCGAACAATGATGCCACAGCCACAATTCGTGCTTTCTCAGCTGGGTTGAAAATATATAATATCAACATAGCCAACACGAGAGGTAAGACCCTGGGATTTAATTAAGTCTATGAGCAATATTCTAGCAGGTCACTAATCATGAATTCGTGTTTAGGAAAGGGTTCACAGGCTGTGGCACTGAGTTCACAAGGAAACCAGCAAGGCTTTTACGGCGTGAAGTTGACAGGCTATCAAGGTAAGTTCTGCGTTTTAGAAGATATTTTAACTCATTTTAATAATTTTTCTAGACACCCTTCTTGCAAATGAAGGGTACGCAGTCTATGCCAAAAGCTACATAGATGGTGCAACGTGAGCTCCTATTACCTTAATGATATTTCTGTGAGAAAATTCTTATCTTTGAATCGGAATATAGCGACTTCATTTTTGGTCAAAGACAAAGAGCGTGGTTTGACGGTGTCGATATCCGTGTGAAAGCAAATGGCTGGGTAACTGCGAATGGCCGTGATTCAGAGAGCAACGTATCATACTATATTTTTAATAAGTGGTATGAAAAACTATAATCCCCTCATATTTTAAATCTTTGAGGAATATTAATTAGTGCTTTAATTATAGCAACGTTGCGGCAGCCTCTGGATACACAGTCTCTGCTGGTACAGTCTACTTAGGGAGGCCATGGCGTGATTGGTCTAGGGTGGTTTTCCAGAATACTGCCCTCTCGGCTGTCATAAATTCAGCCGGGTGGAGTGTATGGAGTAGCTCAGATGCGAATACTGAAAATGTCTATTATAGAGAGTTTGGAAATACTGGGACTGGAGCTAGCGGGACACGGGTATGCTCAAATTCTCTGACTATTACTTATATATCTTGCTAATCCAACCTCTTTCCTACCATAGGCTAGTTTTGCCGGCTTCCTGACTGCTGCTAATTCCATCACGGTGCTCTTTGGATCCTCTTATACCAGTTGGGTCGACACTTCATACCTCTCATAAGTTTTGGTGTGGATATACGAAAGATGGGACGCATGTAACAGTTATCATAAAACCAAGAATTAAATACTTAGACTATTTCAAATGTACCTAGCTACATGTAGTACCGTAAAATATCAGCCAGGTACATATTTTAACTCGCTAGCGTATCACCCCAAAATATATATTGAGTCCAGTCATATTACCTAATAAACAGCACTGTTGATTGTTTAACAGAAAAGGTACATGTAGCTCTAGATATATACCCACTAAACAATAACTCACATAACAGGCGCTACCAACCATCTTCTTAATCTAACCTCATAACTTCAATCTAGACAATTGATTGATGGTAATATTCATCATCAAGCTTTTGAAACAAATTTCTCCCATTGCTCTAAGCGTGCCTCTTTGACCTTCATGAGACCCATGTACCTATTTTCCGCTGCTAAGTTGTTTAGAGACAACTTTTTCAAAACCGGAAAGCTTCTTAGCCTTTCAATAACCTCTTCCCAATCAGGAGGTTTTGGCGAATCATCTCTGAGAATGAAACCCTTCAATATCAGATCCGAAAGGACATTTTCATGATCTACTAGAAAGCTGATCAATATATCCTGAGTAATCCTAGCCTTTCCTCCATTCATGTCTAGAATCTTTAACTGGGGCCAATGAAGCCACCCTGAACCATATCGATGCTCTAAGACCCATTGCCTATGAGATGCTACTGACCTCTCAGGACTCGCGTTTCCAATCCGCAAAACTTCTAGCTTAGGCATCCTCGCAAGTATTTCTTCCTGTAAGACATTTCGCACATCTCGGTCGCCCATTTCTACAGCAACAGATATATTAAGGGCCGAGAAATGTCTCAGGTTCCCAAGAGCTTCGTGAATCTGTGTCAGCTTTGGTGGTGGAATATCAATTAGAGTCGAGTAGTAAAAAGAGTCGATATTGAACGATTCAATCCGGAACAGACAACTATTAAGAGCTTTGATGACTGCCCAAAATGCACGGGTTGTTGCAGATTCCGAGCTTTGAGGAGCTTCATCGGAACCACAGAAATGGGAGACAGTGACGGATCTGAGGTTTATCAATGCCGGTAGCGCTTTTGAGAGAGAAAGGATATCGTAGAATGTTCCGAGGATATCGACTTGGTGGAGGTGTATTTTGTGATGTTCAACTAGGGCCTTGGCTATGTCTTGAACTGAGGGAGAGTCGGAACTGCTCGTCAATTGCATTAATGAGTCTACATCATGGACATCCTCTTCCACATAATGTTGGTTAGCCAGTGAATGATGGGCCACTAGTAAGTAAATGATAAAGGGAAAGTGTGGAACATACTTAGTGAAATCAACGGGGTTATTTTATACTCGTAGTCCACAACAAAGCTAGCAAGAGAGCTCTGGGAAAGATTTACTAGTCGGTCGAGAGAATCTCTGTTGAACCCTGTAGTACGTATACGGCTGAAGGCCTTGGGGTTGAGGACCGAACAGAACCCTCGGCAAACAAGCCTACACAATAGGCGTTCATTATGTGAAAAGTTGGCGAGATAAAGAATTCTCTCAAGCAGCTCCACCGGCAGTCTTTCCATTGGAGTCATGAGGCCTATTATCACTGTTCCTGTTGGGTTGAGTATCGGCAAGATGTTGATGGTTATTTATGTCACGTGCCGACACGGCACATAACCAACTTGTTCAGAAGGAAGCCCCAGGCGAAGGTAACATGAAGACCACCACACATAACTATATAATTAAGGAGGAATAGCTAAAGAAAGAGTTACTAATAATTACATGTAACTACATACGTAGCTATTAGACGAAAAATATGTTATAGAATGAATGAATTAATCAATCCTTTCTAGAAGTTTGTTGTTCGCTTCGATGTATTCCTCACACCAATTTGATAGCGCTTTTGCTTGAGCATCTCTCGCAACCCCTAGGACATGCCGGACATTCTCGGGGTGAATATGGTCCTGTAAAATAATTAACTCCTCAATGTGGCACTGAGATGCCACCATCTCCCACTTGTTCGCCGCGCCACTAATAAGTCCACCATAAGCTTTAGATCTTTACTAGGCTGTGTATTTGTGTCCGTAGGCAGTAATCTACCAGTATATAAAAAATGGAGCATTTTTAAAACAGCGTAAGACTTTGTTTCCTTGATAGATACTTTGTATCTTTTGGCGCTTCCCCACTCCCCTGTAAGTTTCCTCTCCCAATACAAGGACCCTGACACTAAAACAGCACTATGAGCGTTAAATACCATTCCATCAACCTCAAGTTCGACGTCACAGAACCTCCCTTCTTTGTAAAAACTATACAAATTCTCGAATCTGTTTTTGTGTTGATGTACTCTAGTATTAAAATTTGGCTTTTGGACTGTCTCTACCTCCAATGCCTGTAATAGTTTCTCGTATCCTGCCAATGCGCTACGGACGAATTTATAGTGGCTAAAGTCGTATTTTATCCCCAAGAATAGATCTTTTGCCGAAGTCCATGAGGTTCTAAACAAATTCACACCAATATCTGCCATTGGTTCATCTGTGTTTAGCCACATCGCAATATTCAGAATTCTGTAATCGATGTCTCGCACTTTTTCTGTGGCATGGTTCAGGTGAGTATAGTGATCGTTGAGAAATTGATACGAAGCGACCAGTTGTTCCCCAATGACTTGGATTTCCTTGAGACCTTGAACCTCATATTGATATACTGAAAGGTACTCGGTGTGATTAAATACAGACTCAATTGAGGGAGTTCCTTTTGATGAGAGGCACTGTAAAACCTTCGTACCCGGCAACTTTGCATAGATTGGACACTGGGTAATGAAATGTATTAGTGGTGTACTTATCCATCTAGGAGTGGCAGGCCAAAAGGGACCATTCTAACCTGACTCCAACAGATAGGTTTGTACAGCGGTAGGTAAAAAGTGTCCGGACGCTTATTCAGCGAATCTTGGCGTGTTTTAGCGCAAATATCTATGGTTCAGGCTGGAGAGGCAGGGTCCCTACAAAAAAAAATCAGGCCTCAATGCCAATGGAGAGGGGGTTTCTTTATATAGGTAACTTTAATTTTACCTAAAAAATAAAGGTTATATCTACTCTATGCAATTCTAGGGTGTACTTATTCTCTATACTAAATTTGAGGTGCATATACTTAAATAGGTGATAAAATGATAAAAAAAAGGCTATGATAGGTATTGTGGGCCCCAAAATTTCTATTCTGGGGGCCTATAGGTGCATTCTGTATGCTCATATCCCCTATTACTTGTCATTCTCAAAAATCCGTTTTTCTTACTGCCTAAATTCCCATATTTGGCTCTAAATATGACCTCAATTTGGGCCATAAAAGACAGGAGTTTTGGCTGCCCTTTCCCACCATATATGCACATAGAGGCTTGTGCTAGACCATATCAAAAGCCCAACTGATGTATATTTTTTTATATATGAGTAACAGCTTGCTCAGATATCATGAGCGCCGAGGCCCGATTATGCCACCTAAAACATGTCTAAAACAGGTCTGAGCGCGTCCGGAGACTTTTTACCTACCACTGTACTGAGGAAGTGCACAATTGTCTAAACTCCCAAACATCCTAGAACTTGGAATGGTGTTTGCCTGATTTCTCCTACCCATATGTGTCAAGTGCAGAGTACCACTGGTGGAGATAGGGGCGAATTGAACCACTTGGATTCGTTCGAATTCGGCGATAGACCATTCTTGAATTATATGGCCGAATTCTTTCGAAGGTATTCGAAGACATTAACTGTATTAGTCCTCAATAGAGACCGAGACTCTAGAGATGTTAATGACTGCGCTCGTTTGTTTATTTGGTTGGCACATTCATAGTAGTTGGCACCAGTAACTCCTAATTTCAGCCCAGGTGTAAACGCACCCTTAAGATACCGAAAACTAGGGTGTAGAAAACTATGCCCCAAACAATCATAAAATGCTGATATAAAGATGATCTCTTCATAATCATAAAGCTCCTGAGAGGGGCGCAAGTAACAGTTTCCGTCTAATGCTAGTACATAATGGGGGGAAAGGCTCCTAATATGTTGAACTGATGCCTCCATGAAGTTTTTGTAATCATAAAGTTCACTAGGTGTTAATTTGCGGTGGAGAATACTAAAGCCATAGTCACTCATAAAAGCTTGCGCTCCAAGCCTTTTGACATCTAGCAGTTGCAAGATAATAGAGAACTTCTGTGAAATCTTGGGCTCGATAAACGATTTCTGGCCTCCGATCCACGGGGCACAAAAGCGGAAATCTAGTGCCAATAAAGCATCAACTGCATCAACTAGCCTTCCACACATTGTTGGACACAATGAGAGTGACTTCAAAATGGCCATAACTTCCGGGTGCTCTGTCAATATTCGGTCCTGAATGGCCGATCTACTAACGACTTGTTTGAGTAATCTCCGGAAAATCTATTACTTTGGTCAAAATAAACCACCACAATGTGCTCTATTTCTAGACATGAAGCTAAATAAATTTCTGGCGTTGTATGCTTTATTTTTGCTAGTTTCCCTAACGCTTCAATGAGCCTTATAAAGCCACTAGGCTCGGTTACCCTTTGCATCTCACTAGAGATCGACAAATTCAAAATATAGCCCTAGTAGTCTTGACCCTATTTTTACTTCATCCGCATCATCTGGGAATACAATTACAGGTAGTGACTTGAATTCTTCTGGGGAAATTGCATTCAATTGGCAACTGAGCGACGCTGAATAAATAGGTGAATTTGATAAAATAGTATGATCATATCCAGGGTGATTCTCATATTGGTATCTTATCGAAGCCCAAAACTTTAGAAGAAAACTGTGAAATTTTGTTGTCGTCTTTTCGCTCTCTTTCAGTTGTGAAAATAGTCTAGGTAGATCAGTAAATGGTAGGACCGATATATTTAGTCCTAGGCCCAAAATAGTATCTGTTATCTCCCGTGGAATATCGGGATGAACCACTAAGCCTAGAGCATAGTCAAAAAGATTCAAATTCCCCTCTTGAGAGACATAATATTTGGGAAAACTACAATTAATTCCCCTTTTCAAGATCCCGAAGGTCTGGTTCGCAAGAGGTATGAGCTGAAAGTCTGCGAGAGTACTAGGTAAATGTTTAGACCCTTTTATTATGTATTCGAGAATAGGCCTAAGGCGGCAAAAGGAATAACCATCGACTCCCCAAATCTCCTGGAGGATATTTTCATTCTCATTAATCCTCAGTAATTCACTTATGTAGAAGGGATTGATTTTTACCGCTTGCATAGGATTGAATTGTTGAAGTCCTATCAACACATCACCAACTGGTCTGAAAATATTGTCTACCTTGGCCTTTTCAAGTAAAGTATTTAAGAAATTTCTTTGGGTCTCTTCTAACATATCGAAAATCACCTCTTTCAAAGGTAATGGCTTTGGACTTTTATAGGGACTTCCCCAAGAATGGTTAGATTCAGGCCTGGGCTACTTGGTCCACACTTGTTGATAGTGAAGAGTTTCATGCTATTTTCTACAACAATCTCCTAAAAAGATTTTCCCAGCCTATCGGAAACTAGAACTTTTAGGTTCTCATATAATGGCCAAAATCTCCACGCAAATTTACCAAAGCCCTGCGCCAAATGTTCCAAGAAATGTAGGTATAGTTTAGCTACCCTATGCTCAAGATCCCACAGGTTACACTCATGTCTCGTTTCTTGGACCCCTTCTACTAGAGGTATTATATCTTGACCACTGCCCATAATTAAAGGTGCATGAATATGTACCGGTAGTCCTGATAGCCCTTTAGACGGCAAAGGTATAAAGAATCGACCTTCAAACTTTGAGTGAATGTAGTACTGGTAAGATACCAGAGCAGCGATTCCGCACCTAGTTTTCGGCATCGCAGGCTCTTTTTTGATTTTTATCTCTTGTGGTATTAGGGTGTCTGGCACTTCGTAATGAGTTATTCTCCATTCATCGACTGTAATCGAGTGGCCCTGAGACCACGAAAGCTGCCTAGTCTTGATAAAGAGTTGTTGTATGGTATTAACAATAACCCCTTTCCCTACCTGACTTCGTGTGACAGTAACCCTCCATTCAGCAACTTCTGAATATCGTGCTCGGAACTCTACGGAAGTTATATGGGCCAGAAATAACAGCGATACCTTTGCGTCTGTGAGATATTCCCATATAAGCTTTGGCGCAAATTTGGCTCCAATGATACGATTATCTGGTACTTTAAACTTTCGAAATGGAAACCTAAAAATTGTCCCTTCAAGACGTTCAGAGTCGGCACCGAACCCTAAGATCCCATAAAATGGCTTTAGGTGATCCAGGAAATGTTTTCTCATCTTTTGGAGACTAATTTTCAGGCTAGAATGTCTCTGGCTGGTGACCTGACTTAATGGAAGGCAGTTTTCCTCTAGGCTATACAGACCATTAGGCTAGCAACTTGGAGAAAGAAGCGGTAGTTATCCACTTACTCAAAAAGTATAAAGTACCCCCCAGAAATGAGGCGAGGAAGACTTATCCAGTAATACATTTTCAAAATCCTAAAACTCGGCGTATATATATAAGCTTTTGATACTACTCAAACGATGATTGAATTTGACATACCCACAACTAGAACTTCCAGAACTTCCAGTTTTGCTTCCTTGGCCGATGTTAATAAGCTCGTTCAAATCTTCATCGCCCAAAACACCATCATTCCAGCAGATAAGTGACGGCCCCATTGCCTCAGTGAGCTCTTTAGTCGGTATTATATCCTCGTCCCAATCCTCATCTCTATCTAGAAACCATCTAATCTTCGTCGCTGTTTTAGAATCTTCTGCACTCGCCAAGTATTCATTAAATGTGTTCCTAATAGTATAGTGCTTTATTTTATTGCTAATTACGGCCATTCTATTGATGACTTGGGAGTAATTGGCATCTAGATTGAAACTAATGTCAGTGATACCCTCACGCTGTCTTTGGTCTATATTTGGGACACCCAGTACGTCGGCTACCTCTTGAGATATCCTAGGGTGCAGGAAGAACACCTCTATTTCACAGTACCGAGGGTTTCCAGCTGTAGGCGTAGTGAAATCATAGAGGGTACCCGTGTAGTCAGGAGCCTTAAAATTTAAATATTGTTCTTCTGGATACCAGCCGGCAGCAAGTGTTATAGCGTTGATAGCTAGATCTAAGTCTTTCTGGTGTAACAGGACATTGCCATCTAAGGAGTTAAGGTACTGCTTTAATTTCGAAAAGCTCGGTTTCACATGTACCCCAAGGAGCTCAAGTACTGCTTTGTGTTTTTCTCCAAGGTTTTTGGCTACAAAATCTCACCAAGGGTCTAATATTTCACCACCCCTAAAATATGTCTTCAGGCTTGAAGGCCCACCAGATACTCCTGGGAGCCACTTCATTTCTCGGAAACCATCCAAATACCCTTCAACACTTGTATTCTTCCCCAGATATTCTAAGACTGCTCCTAGGCGTAGAAACTCACCCCTTTCTATAATGATCTCAACGTGTTTTTTGATGGCCTCTGGGGGCACCTACACATCCCACGCTAGAGCTTTCCTCCAACTCTCACTTACTCTAAACGGCAAAATCGGCATTGAGTAGCCTACAAGATCCATATAACTTTCATCTCGACAATCTTTAGACTTTGTAATGATAAATTTATCCTTAATATTATCATTCTTTCTTGCTGGTAACCATGATCCTCGCTCGAACCCTCCCAAGACTGGTAACTGTAGTTTGCTAGATAAAGAGAAAGGCCACCTTACCTTTTTTAACAGCTCTTCAATCTCCACCCTCTCCCCATTCTCACTATAAGCTCTGACCCTGTTCACAACAAACCCGACGTTAACAGCTTCCATTAATCCGATTCTTGTGAGTTCTTTTGAATATACTCTCCAAAATTCATCATCAATCCATACCCTCTCATGCGCAAAGAACAAGCCTTCAAGCCCACATCCAGGGCCAACACATTCAAAAAGGCATTTTGGACTCCTATAAACAATCCTGTGCCCTAGCCTAGATATTACTGGGACAAATTCCATTTTTGCCATTTTCGTAATGTTTGAATCTGATAAAGAAGCAAAATTGTTTAGAGCAAACACCACCAACCGTTTAATGATACCTGGTATAGCCTCTGTGCCAATACTGGGTAGCACGCACTCTTCTAGTAACTGGTACATTTTAGGTACTTCTGCAAGCTCGAAACTCCTGATAAGCATCGAAATCGAAGTATTCGATGCATGAATGAAAATAACACCACCAATGTTAAGGACAACACTCCCCATCGCGGCAGCCACATATTTCATTACCTCTGTTTTATCCAAATTTACCCAGTTTAGACTTATGCATTCAGAATTATTTCTAATTTCTTCGAATATAGGTAATCTCCTAAGCTTTCTTGCAAGTTGGTGCCTCCTTACCGAAGAAACCCCCAACTTAAAAAATTTCTTGATAAGTTCTCTAGATGGTGAGCAAGTTCATTTCTTTCCTGTGAATAAAATAGAGAAACGAAGTCTGATCGGTATTCCAACCAGTCTATGAAGCTTTCAAGATCCCCACAATCTTGGATAATCATATATTTTTTGAGGAACCTGGTAACATCTGAGTTCAGATAATTCGAGTAATATAGAAGATTTGTTGTATATGCGTCTGCTTTAGCGTTACAAAGCAATTTGTGAAATCTTCCTAAATCCTCCTGTGAGGATGGATCAATCACCAGCTGCTCTTTAGTGGGCTTCACCCGTCGGTACCTTCTTCCCATTATCGGAATGATCCACAGATCATTTAATTTAGCTAGTAGATGCTCGTGGTTTTCGAGTCCAGTTATCTGTAGGATAATACAATTCCATAGTCCTCTGAGGCTTTCAGAAAATTCACTTTCCAGTCCAGAGATTTCTCTAGCTTCTATGACATCCGCTCCAGTGTAAGGATTCAAGTCCGAGAAATATGTTGCGAAGAGATACCCCGGAATGTCTTCTATTGCCCACTGTTTTAAACTCGCCTCTTTCTGGGCAGCTTCTATATATTCCTCTAGACCCGAAAGCTCATTTTCTCCAATCCTCTTGATATCAATAGTCATATGTGGCCGCATATTGAATAGATGACCTCAACCTCATCATTTAGTAACATCAGGACTAGTGATGACAGGGCTCTAGAGGCAGCATATGACCCATCATACACTGGGAAGAGTTTGATTTTGTCAAGATAGCCGTAGCAAGTAAAGCCAGATTCACTAATTAGGTATCTTAAACGCTGTTGTTTTATAAAATCGCTAGAATTCTCGAGTTTCTCTGGCATTACTTGAAGAAACTGAGATGCTGTGAGTGGTGTTAAAAATTTTGCCCCTGCTTTCTCAAAACACTTTCTGAATTCATCATAATAGTTAGCGCTGAGTCCTATTGAAACTTTAGTTCCTATAAGGAATACGTTCTTCACATTCAACCACCCCTGAAATGTAGGCCAGATAAGTAGTTCACCATTTACAACAGCCTCCATTAATACCCTTATGAATGATTACCAGAAGCCGAAAGGTCTATTCTCGTTTGGTCAACACCTAAATCCATCCTCTAACGCAGCGCTACTTGAGTAGGGTTAGTTCTTGCAAGAACGATGGCCAAACATGTGCTAGAAATTTTTTGAACATCCTTGAGTTCTAGTCTGAACCATGGCATATGCTACCGCTCCATTGAACAGCTTGACCCTGGACCTGCTGAATACCTAGACGGTCTTCAGTGAGGGAGAATATGCCATGAATATTTAGGGACTGGTGTGTGTGGATAACTAACAGTACTACCGTGAATAATCTGTACTTTAAGTCTGGCAGTGATCCTAACCGGGCAGTCCGTCCGTTTTCAGATTTAGACCGGACGCCCTATAGCTCTGTAGTCCATCATTTCCAGTGCTAAAAATGCCCTAGGGCCTAAAGCATGAGGACGAGGGACTACCGGGCCCCACAGGCCACCAAGATATCAGGGTTAGGGCTCTATTCTATTTCAAGACTTACATTGGACTTTATTGATGCCTTATTTTCTGCGAAAATTACTTATTCTGATATGGAAAGTGTGACAAAGGCGGTTTGGCATGTTTTATAGGGCCCTATGGTCATTGTAGTCCGGGACAACCTTGCCCCGGGCGGACTATGACCTATAGGGCGTCCGGTCCTGAGGTCGTGGTGGGGCCCCATAAGGCCCCTATAGGGGGCCCGGGAAAAATAAAAAAAACCTTGACTTGGAGGATCTTCCATCATTTCCATAGAGGATTCGATAGTGACGAAGATCCCGAACTAGTTGACTGGAGAGAAACCAAGAAGTTACTTCCTTGGGTCGCACTTACGGCCTTAGATCGGACGGAGGGATACGACGTGGGGAGTTCTCCAGACTTCAGTGTTCCCAACCGTCCGAGGAATGGAGCAGACTGACGCTGTGAAGAAAACCTCGAACACCTCAATGCTCCTATCCACAAAAGCTACTTGGAAAGCTATCGCAATAGACTCCTTATAGGAGGCAACACTCTGTTTATCTAAAATCTCTAATTTCGCATACACTTCCTCTTTTGAAACTTTAAGTGTGATAAAACTAATTTTCTTTAAGAAAAGCAAAATTTCGTCCATCTCGTCCCTAAATTTAGAGAAGGCAGAAATAATATCCTTTGAGTAGGCCTGTTCTTTAGTCCTTAGAGGTTATCATGCGTTCCTGAAAACTCTGAGCTTAAATCCTGCTTCACCACTTCGAATAGCGCTAGCTGATTTCTCATCTCCTGCCTATCAAAGTTCCCAACAAAATCGTATATTGCCCCACCTACAAAGTTCAACCCAAGACCAGCAGACCAAGTCTTATAGGGGTCTAACACAAGAAAGGATGTTCCAGACAAGATAGAAGGAGAACCGGCCCAATTGTATACCGAACCAAAGCCTCTTATAGCTTGATCGAAGGCGCTAGGGTCGAAGGCTATTCCAGGGCCACCAGTATGAAGAAATAACCACAAGTCATCAAAGGAGAATATAGAGTTGCTATATACTAATAGCGAATGGTCTTGATACTCGGAGAGACGAGGGTGAAGTAGGGGATCTTTGGAGTGATAATTGGTATCAAGGATAAATTCCTAAAAAAAACATCCCTTTACTATGTACTCAACCACTTGCAAGGAGTAAAAGAGACTTACGATGAAAGTTGCACCTGCATCATCTACACTCTTCAAGAGCTCTTTGAGTATACTCTCTCCTGTTGAGGGATCAAAGGTGATGTTGTGGAGCGTGGTTATAGACTGATGCTGGGCATCAAACTCTAGGGGAATGAGGCCCATTATAAAGATGTGATCCAATGATGAGTATGGGACCTGATCCGAGAAGATATGAGGGTAGCAACATTAGAAACAGAATGTGGTAGATTAGGTTAAACCTGGCACTTATAGAGAGCATACATATCAACTAAGCGAATAAGCAACTACGGAACCTAGAAACTTTGATAAAATTATGAATAAATTAGGCGAAAAGAGTACATAGCCTTCTTAAACATGTAACGATAATACCAAAGTACTTTAAAAATGAGAGTGGTTCACCTCTTCGATGGAATGGTATATCCCCTACTCATAAAGTCATTCCTTCCGACAATACCACCCTCTTCCTTTGCAGTGAAAAGACTCTTTAAATTATCACTCATCTCCGTCTTTCTGCGTTTATTCTTCACCTTCTCATCCTCCAAAACTTTATTTGTCAAGTTCGCTGTTGCAGTGTTCTTGATACCAGTTTCATCTTTCTTTGAGGGCCTCTCAACTCTGTCTATCCCTCCCTTCTTTCGCTTCTTCAATTTGCCGTCCGTTAATTTTTTCAAGGTATGCCCAAACCCTTTTTCCGCAAGATCCTTTATACGAATTCTTAACCGTTCGACGTCTGTGTGTGTTATAGGGTTGATCTGAATCGCGTTATCTGGCTCGTATGGAATATTACACTATCCACAACTTATTAGATTTGTTTAGAAACTTGATTGGGGAAGATAAACCTGCAAACAAACACTCTCACTTCCTCCGACCTCTTTGATCGCACTCTCTGAAAACGCATGACCACATGGCACCAAATACACCGCTCTTACTCCTGCACCAAGCTCTTTTTTGGACACCGGACAAACCCACCTCTCCTCGCCGTCCTCCTTTACAATCTCAAACCTAACTTCCAACACGTCCTTCAAACTCTTTACTCGTCCATCCAATACCTCTTCGCCGTCACCAAACGCTTCAGTTCCTCGCAGGAGCCAGTCAAGGATTGAGTCTTTGTTATAGAGCCGACCTGAAGAGTCGGAGACTATCGGGGATGATAATGGACGCTTAGATAGAGGACAGGTACTCCAGTGATATTCTTGGGTTTGGGCATTGGAGTCACGGAGCTGAGAGTGAGTGGCGCGGCGGGTGGGGGATTTGACGAGTTCGCGTCGTGTTGGGATGCTTTGGAGAAGATATAAATTAGCGTGTTTATGCTAAGGGGGATCTAAGTAAGTTATCCCTACCTTCCTCCATCATTACCCATAGTTCTGAGTTTCTCGTAATGTGCTGTAGAGTTAAGTAAGTTGTATGCGCGTACTATAGCAAAGGGCTTGAACACGATGTGACAAGCAGTGCCAAGAATATTATGCTTCAAGCAACACGTAACATAATCAAAACCCTGAAGTGTATTGATCCTTTAGTAGCTTACCCTCTCCTACAATTATTTTAGCAAGCGAACATTGAAATTTCTGTTAGGTATAGACACCATACATCTTATAACAATACGTGTTATGTATTCTTGCGCGTTACATGTAGTTAAAAACTCGGAATAGGACTACAACGGCGAAAGCTTAAGGTATATAGGTAGAAAAATAACAATTGAGAGTCCTAATTAACGCACGAGTATAGAGTACTAATAGGGCAACACTACATGTAGTGGACTGCCTCCCAGGCCTCACAAAATAAGAGACATTTCTTGCCTGCTTGCTTGCTTGCTTTCTTGCTGACTACGACCGGTTATCGCCTCGGCACCCCCTTTGGGGCCCTTCTCTTCTTCTCCCTTGGTCTCTTTTGGCCATGTATATTGGGTGCAATGCTATCGTCTGCTCTGGAAGGGGATGTGCGGCTGGCGGCGGACCATAGTCACTATAATAATGGTGTTGATTTACTCAGGGGGACGCGTTTTTTTATATGTTGTATAGGGGATGGGTGTTTTTAGGCCATAGAGGCGCGCCTGGGGGTATGACGAATTCTATAGAAAGTAGAAAATGAACTCTAGTAAAACTGGGGTTTTATGTTATTCTAACTATCTGAAGAGTTCTCTTCACTACCATAAACTTTGGTGCCTGAGCTTGAGATTATTTTTTGGACTTTTTGCTAGTTTTTGGCAGAATTCATCACACCCGGCTTTGTCACCCCCCCCCCCGGGCGCACCTCTAGTTTATAACTACATGCTACAATTTTGTACCCAGAAATAATAAATTGCTTGATAGAAAAAAAGAAGAGGAAAAGAACTGTGTATAATGGGGCGGGTTCTATCTAGCATATAAGAAAACCAGAAGAATAAAACAGGTTTATCTTTTTTATTTATTTATTACTCTATACGCGACTCTAAAGGAATTATCCGAATGATAATATAAACGGTGATCTACATGTACCGTAGTATTTGGGAAAATTCGTTCCGCTGCAGTAGGGATATTTTGCACCAAAACTTGTAGAATTGGTGTCCAAGACGCCAGAAAGGCAGCTTCCCTTTGGTCAAGACAGCTTTACAGCGGAACGAATTTCCCAAATACTACGGTACTTGCCAATTAAAAAGGAGTTATCACTAAAATATGTTTACCTAGCTAGCTAGACCATATTAAATCACTACATGTACAACTATGCTTCATAGTAGTGTATCCAAAAACGTAAACTGTCAAGGGCCTTGGTACACCTACATGTAGTGGTGTGAATTTGCCTATCATAATAATCGACTATCATGGGGATACTGGCAATACTAGCGATCCTTTTTCTATATACCTACTAAAAAGAAAACCCTTATAATAGTCGCAAACCAGGTATTCTCGAGGGATTATAACCCAGTCAGATGATTAGTATTCTATTAAACTTGCCTAGGTGGGTCTTTACACTCAGGTAGGGGTATGAAGGTAGAACTCCTCATAGAATAAGGTCCCTAAATTTAAGTATCTAGGTATTTTAGCACTCATCATACTTAAGAACATCTTCATAGTCACCCCTGGTTCTAATTATATCTTCTAGTAAGTTAATTGTTTTGGAACTAGAGCTCTCGGCACTGGCATAACTATAATCTTTAAGCAAGGGGCTAAACCTTGGTATTCTATGATCGTGTGTCCTGCATGCACGGGCTGGACACAGCCCCCTCGATGACTCTTAATCCACAATGATGAGAACCTGCATGCATATCGAAGAGTCACCGCTAGTTGTCGCAAGGACTCGCTCATTCACCCCGCCACCACCTGACTCCGCGCTGCACGAACAGTAAGAAACACGTTCGACGCGACTTCCTAGATAAAAAGCCAGTCGCGCCCGCAAAAAGCGAAAAGTTAATTAGCAGCCCATACTCACATCTTTCGCAAATCTTCTCGCTTCAGCAAACTCTCAAGTCTACCTTGTAGCCTAGCATTAAGCTCTCTACTCTGATCAATCTTCATTACAGACATGGCCCCTCCACTAATCTTAAACAAGCTCACCATAGCAGTTAGTGGCTCGCAGAAATCAGGCTACACCCAAGGTAAAATGACAATTAAAAGGTTTCTTGTTGGGGAATTTCTCTAACCTACCAACAGCTAAGCTCGAGTCACTCATCACCACAAATGGTGGGGCGTTTACGAAATCTATCGAACCTGAAGTCACTCATTTGATCACCACCCAGGCTGACGTTGAGAAGAAGTCCACTAAAGGTTTTACTCCTTTAATAGAGTCAACTGGGTTTACTTATCCACTAGAGGCCTAATAGCTGACATCTGAGTTTTTGGGAAACAGTGCGATCTGCCCAGGACGCTGGACTACATCTCATATCTCTTGACTGGCTTCTCGACTCCATTCATGCCGGGAAGGTACAATCAGAGAAAAACTACGTTTACACATCCGCATCTTCAACACCTGCGACGACAACAATGGCCGCTGGAGCTCCTGGGGGTAGCTCGGTATCTCAAGTAGGCACTACCGTACCTCCGAGAAGGACTTCAAAGCGTACAGCGTCCAATCTTAAGGACATGGTTAAGGATGAAGAAGCTGAGGTGAAGAAGCCGACGTTTAAAAAAGCAAGGGCAGGCAAAAAAGAAGCAAAGGAAGTTGAGGATGAAGTGATGGAGGATGCAAAGCCTGTGCCCCAGAAAACTATAGCGAAGGGAGGGAAAGTCAAAGATGAAGACAAGGAGGCAGAAGTTATAAAACCAACTGGAAAGAAGGTCAAGGCCACAGCGAAAGGGAAGGGGAAGTCCAAGAAAGAATTGACCCCGGAACCGGAGGAGGAGGAGGAGGAGGAGATAAAGCCTAAAATGAAGACTATAATCAAGAAAGGCAAAGCTCCAGTTGATGAGCTTTGCCCGATCTCTAGTAAGTGTATATCTCCTTCCTTTTGGCGTTTAACTGCATAATGGCACATTTACTTATAGTATTCTGATTAACCATACAGACTCTGTGCATGTTTATGTAGATCCGTCAGGGGTTGTTTTCGATGCTACTCTGAACCAAACAGATATTGGTAATAACAATAACAAATTTTACTACTGCCAGGTAAGCCACTCACTTGGTCAATATAGGAGCTTATAATTAAAAAAAATCTCTCTAGCTGCTGGAGTCTGATTCTGGGAATAAGTATTCTGTTTGGGTTCACTTTGGCCGTGTTGGTGAAAAAGGGCAAACAAAGATGTTTGTCGAGAGTACGGCCCTATACTTAGCCTTAGCAGTTTTTGAGAAGCAGTTCAAGAGCAAGACTGGGTGTCGCTGGGATGACCGCGCTATGGCTCATGGTGGGCCTAAAAAGTATGCCTTCTTAGAGAGAAACTATGAGGAGGATGAGGAGGAGGATGATGAAGATGATGCCAAAGAAAGGGTTAAAGGGAGTGACGAATTTACAAAGCCGCCGAAGAGTCTCTTGGCTAAACCTTTACAAAGCTTGATGCAATTGATTTTTAACACAGATATAATGTACGCCTCTACCGTTTATTTCGTCTACTACATATCTCTAAACTGACTCTAATTGTGCTCTACAGGCAACAATCGATGGCGTCTTTGTCTTATGACAGCAACAAACTTCCTCTTGGAAAGCTCTCAAAGGAGGTCATATCTCGTGGCTATCAAACCTTGAAAGACATCGGTGAAGTTATCGAGATGAAACCAGGCTTTCAACAAAAATTCTCACAATATGGGGGAAATAAAAGGGAAATTTTGAATAGCTTATCAAACAGATATTACACCGTCATTCCTCATAGCTTTGGGAGGAACGTGCCACCAGTCATTGACGATGGTCAGAAACTGAAACGAGAGGTTGAATTGATTGAAAATCTGGGAGACATGGCACTCACCACCAAGATCATGAACGATACTAAAGCTCTTAAGACAGACGATATTCATCCATTGGATAAGCAATTTGAGAGTTTGGGCTTGAATGAGGCTATCCCGCGTATGTCCCTTATATTTACAGAAGTCGATATGGCGCCGCTAACACCGATAACTAGTTGACAAATCAACCGCAGAATTCAAAAACCTTGAAGCATACGTAAAGAAAACCCAGGGCAAGACCCATTATATGCAGCTGAAGGTTGAGGACATCTTCCGTATCACACGCTCAGTCGAGGAAGAGCATTGGCAGAATGATGGTTGGGATAAACTCGATACCGATAATCGCCGCCTTCTTTGGCACGGCTCTCGAAGTACAAACTTCGCTGGTATCTTGAGCCAGGGATTACGTATCGCACCACCAGAAGCACCAGTCAATGGTTATATGTTTGGGAAGGGTATTTATCTTGCAGATATTGTGTCTAAGAGCGCGAATTACTGTTGCGCTGGTGTAAGTTTCACTCTCCTTTACTAGGTGGCCAACGCGTTAGTCTGCACAAACCTTTCAACAATACTAAGTTTTTTTTATATCTATGTAGTCTTCAAATGACACAGGTCTCCTACTCCTTTGTGAGGCTCAACTTGGTAACCCCATGTTCAAATTAAATCAAGCGGATTATCATGCTGCCGAGAACTGTAAGAAGGCGGGTGCGTTGGCAACTAAAGGGCTTGGTCGCTCTATACCACTTAAATGGGAAGACGCGGGAGTGGTTAATGAGAAATTGAAGGGCATTAAGATGGTAATAAGCTCCCTTCGGTGTTGACTATTGCATATTGCTGATTCTCTATGGCTAGCCTGCCGTTACTGCGCCCGAAGACAACATCACTGGAGATGACCCTGCTATGAAGTCAACGATGAATAACTATAGATCTTTACAGTATAATGAGGTGTGTATTTACTCATGCTGAAATCCCCATTTTGTCAACTACTAACATCGTTGATAGTACATTGTTTATAAGACAAGTCAGGTTAAGATTAGGTATCTGTTCAAGTGCAAGTTCAACTAGCACTGTAATACTAGGAGAGCTCGCGAAATCCTTACTCAGAGATCAATTGGGAGCAAGAAGTTTATTACTGTAGTTATTTCTGAATTTAGCGATCTTTTATAGTAGACTTCATAATGTGATAATTCAGGGGTTTATAGCTCACTACCGTAAATATATGTAATGGCATCGAGACGCCAGGCGATTGTACGTAAAAGCTGACCCACGCCATCGAGGCACGAGTTATTATCATAATTATTATTCAACCAAGAATTAAGCATCTATTAGAGGATTGAGGCGGTATACATGTACGTTTCATGGACGGATAACATGATCACCATCCCATCTTGGATCATACTCCAATATAAATGCTCAAAAGCTTAACGTATTACGACCTATTATCAATAGTAATAAGTGCGTAGTTGGCCATTTCATCCTCGTTTATTTCGACGCCATTTATCATTTTTCTTAGGAAATGCTGACCAAAAATAAAACAACTTCATTAGAGTAGTAGTTTAAGGAAATCTATTTGAACATGCTATAACTCAAATTCAGGTCTACATATGTAGAGCTGCCTTGCGCTATAGCCTTTGGGTGTATGCGGTATGCGGTATGCGGTATACGTATTATATGGTCGTAACCTAGAGATTATAAAATAAAGTAATATATGGCTTAACGTACGGTACGGATTTCCTCGCTATATAATTGAGGGCCGAGTATTCTCAATCTTTAACAGTCCTGGGCCCTGTACTGGCGAGTATAAAAAGAACTAGTCTGCTTACCTACTTAGAATGTAGTGCTGGAAATTTACGTAGCATAAGTATTAGTAAATATGTAAATTAATATATCATACTTATAAGCTTCTGTGCTGGGGTCTTTAATCACTAGGGCAAGTTAATGGAGAAGAAGGATATTATGAGAGTCGACATTTATCACCACACTAACACTTATAGATGCTATAGCCGGGTTACTCGATTAGTTCTCTCAATATGAAAGTATCTTGGGCACAACCTGGAGTCAAGAAGTAGAACTACTTCACCTCTTGCCAAGTGGCATGTAAAGATATATGTATGTTAGATAGTATACTTGTTTGATTGGAGAAGGTAGTCATTCGAATTAGCATGTGCCAAGTTGAGGGAATTGAATCACCGAGCTATAAGATATTTAAACTAAGGCCCTCTAGGCTAGAAAACACCACTCAAACCCGGATATATTTACCATGAGCTTCTTCACTAGCTATAGATAAAGCGAGAAAGATTAACTAAGTAGCGCTTTATCTTGATATTATTTTCTATTTCAAATCCGTTGCGTCTGACTACTCTTTCCAACACTTAAACCATGTTATCTCTACGCATTAACAAGATTCGTGGTAGAAAATGCTTGCCCGTTCATTCACTCGATCTATCAAACTATATTTTTAATGTTTCTACGCTTCGTTTGTTTGTATAGAGGCAACCACCTTCACCCCAGGTCCTTCATTATATTACTTAGGAAACACAACGCACTATGACCTTGATATACATCGACTCCCGCAAAGATTCCTTTAGCCAACCAAGCTTTATTAAGGCATTGCACGTTAAGAAACTCTACAGGTACACGTGCATGTAATACTGTTTAAAGCCGTCATATACTAGCAACTAAAATACTGATATATTAATCCAATGGATCCTTAAAATTACGGACCGAGGGGATGATGTATTACGTACCTAATTGAGGGCAAGGACTAGTTAGGACGAGGTTCACGGTTGGTATAGGGGAACTGTAACACAACTTGAATATTGATATTGGTGATATGATTTGCTGTCGACGTATGGTCATGGTCATGGCCGCTACTATAGAGTGAGGAACCCCTTGGTATTTGGCCACCGGATTCCATCGAACTAACGTAATCCTGTTCCTTCTAATAGAGAAGAAAATCGTAAATTTAGGCAACTAAATCTCAGGTAGGAAACTAACATTGTTCTGTCTTTTCTTCCAGATTTTCCAGCCATTGAAAAGTGCGAGAACGCCGGTTATAGCAGCAACGATTCCAACTACTAAACTAGTGATATTAATTCCGTCTAGGTTTCCGTTGCTCGAGTTCGGGTTTGCGGAGGACATGGGGGGCGAACTTTTTATAATAGAATGAGGATATGGAATTACAGATAGTGATGGGATAAAGGAACAAGGAGGCGGTGTGCAGTATATGAATCTGGTCAGATCTAAGGAGAGGAGCAGAACTAAAGAAGAAAAGTGGGTATGAGTTGTGCAGTCATACTTCTATAGCCCACTATTTACTTTACCCTAATGTACTACTTGGCTGTATTTGAGGAAGCTTCAAAAGTTTATTAATATTAAAGGGAGGCTGATTACGATAATAGAATTAGTTGGTACAGTTTCATGTAGATCAAGGCAGTGAAATGAAACAAAGGTCAGGCAAACGATTAAAAGTAGTAGTTGGTGCCGGAATTACGTTTTGTTAATCAAATGAAGCTAGCATGTTTTGAATCATGTGAGCGTTTTAAATAGATTAAAATGCGGTAATTTAGTATTGTATTGTATTACCGGAATTAGTTACTATATTGAGATAAAATAAGCGGTAGTTTTAACTAAATTAAGAAATATCCGGAAAAGCACAGACAATACATGACTCATAAACAACAAGGCTAGATTTTACTAAAAATATAAAAAATATGATATCAAATAAACTAGCCAAATAGAGAAAATACTCGGATATAATATATTTACATTTTGTATTTGTTGTTAGTTTGTAACAATTTAAAACAATACTTTATTAGCGCAAAATATTTTGGAATTATGTTATTAGTATTCTATTAATATAGAGAATTATATTGGAATATAAATTATAACAGGAATTTAAATTACTTGAGACATTTGTCTTATTTAGTATTAGATAAAATGTAGTTGGAAAATGTTGAAAAGAAAAAGTATTATAAGTTAGTATTTGATTCTATTTAGTTAGTTAAAAAGAATTTTTTTTAAAAAAAGAAATTTTAATAATTTACTAATAAGTTTAGCAGAATTAATGATAGTTAATGCAAAATATATAGATATGTACTTAAAGTTTCAAAAATTTGATAAGTAAATATGAAAAGTGTATTTTGAAATTAAAGATTGTAAAAAGTAGTTTTTTATGTGTTTAACATTTTAAAAAGCAAAAAATAGGATTCTTCATTTTTGAGAAACAAAATAAAATTGTAACTGCCTTTGCATTATTATTTTGTTTACCATTGTTTTATGTTGTTTTACTATAGCAGTTATGGAATTAACTGTAAAAGTACCTAGTACCTGCTAGTAGTGAACAACAGGTGATGCCATATAGAAACGTTCTTGGATAGGAATCACAGGAACTGGAGGGAAGGCAGAGAATACTAAACAGGTGTTCTAGTATTGAATACAAGTTGAAGCGTGAGGAACTAAACTAAACTATGGAACAAAGCTTTGTACTTATAGTACAAGCCAAGACAAGATGTAGAATGAAACGCGTAAGCGTTCCAACATAAAACAGATATGAAACTAAAGGAGATATAGTGACGTGGACATAGTACGCATCATACTAATACATGAAACTGTAACGAGGGCATTCGGTAGAAGAACTGTACTGGGTAACAGTATGGCTGTCGTTGCAAAATAGAAAGTATTGAGTCAGGTTGCAAGTAAAGATTCTATCGCTAGAACTCAATAATTTTAAGGGCTCTCCTTTTGAATACTAAGTCTGGATCCTAAAAGCTTGAGAGCTGGAATCAAGTTCTTAGGCAGTAGAGGTGCCAGTAGTTATACTGTTGTAGCACTCCCCTACCATCACTTCGAGTTCTATACTAAGTTGCAGTGGCTTTCCCAGCGTTCCCTAGAACCCCCGATAGCCCTGCTTCTGTGAAGAGATTTCACCTGCAGTACAACCATCGGAGCTATTACTAGATCCACTGTAAACCCTTAGTCAAAACCTATAGATGCTCCGCCGATAGATTAATGCATAATCTACCCTGACTAGAGTTACTACTCTTGGTAGTCATCGGTTTAAGTTGCTGTAAGAGTGTTTGCATGTCCGAGTTATCCTGGCCACTGCCTATCAGTCTCTGCTGATTAGGAACTGCACAGAGTACTGAGGATCGGTGCCTTCCTATTAGTCTCTGCTAATAGTGAGCCCACTACCTTGATGCAGGCTGGTACTCGTCAGTACCATCCTCTTCAAGTAGTTCCTACTGACTAAGGAACGAGAAGTAGTTAACTCTTACTACTGGTAGCTAACCACTGTAGTAGGTACTTGCTTGCCTTCGCTCACATGATACTAGTAACAATCTCTTAAACATGTAACTGCCTTGTAGGTCCGTTACAGAAACAAGGCTGAAATGTAACTCCAGGCTCCTGATGACGTGGCCTGCCATGTCATCCTCTCTATATGAAACCAACGTGAAACAAGGGGTTGTTGGTGAGGCAGACTGATAGTCGAGTGACTGTTGATGATTGAGTGATAATTGGTGATTGGTAATTTGGGTTTCTTGACCTTAACCACCTTGAAATTTCTTTACTGTTAACTTTGGATCTAATTTTATTACTCTACTATATTGGTTTAATTACTAGGAACCACTGCCAGAAGTGGGACAATATTTGTACCAAGATAGTACCGGAACGGGGAGATTAGTATTTTATTTGTTTTAGATTCTGGCATGAATCAGAAATTAGGGTACTGTAACGGACCTACAAGGCAGTTACATGTTTAAGAGATTGTTACTAGTATCATGTGAGCGAAGGCAAGCAAGTACCTACTACAGTGGTTAGCTACCAGTAGTAAGAGTTAACTACTTCTCGTTCCTTAGTCAGTAGGAACTACTTGAAGAGGATGATGGTACGAGTACCAGCCTGCATCAAGGTAGTGGGCTCACTATTAGCAGAGACTAATAGGAAGGCACCGATCCTCAGTACTCTGTGCAGTTCCTAATCAGCAGAGACTGATAGGCAGTGGCCAGGATAACTCGGACATGCAAACACTCTTACAGCAACTTAAACTGATGACTACTAAGAGTAGTAACTCTAGTCAGGGTAGATTATGCATTAATCTATTGGCGGAGCATCTATAGGTTTTGACTAAGGGTTTACAGTGGATCTAGTAATAGCTCCGATGGTTGTACCGCAGGTGAAATCTCTTCACAGAAGCGGGGCTATCGGGGGTTCTAGGGAACGCTGGGAAAGCCACTGCAACTTAGTATAGAACTCGAAGTGATGGTAGGGGAGTGCTACAACAGTACAATTACTGGCACCTCTACTGCCTGAGAACTTGATTCCAGCTCTCAAGCTTTTAGGATCCAGACTTAGTATTCAAAAGGAGAGCCCTTAAGATTATTGAGTTCTAGCGATAGAATCTTTACTTGCAACCTGACTCAATACTTTCTATTTTGCAACGACAGCCATACTGTTACCCACTACAGTTCTTCTACCGAAGGCCCTCGTTACACATGTAATAAACCTAATACCTGAAAGGGAACAGCAGGTAACGATACAAGGTATAGTAGGCGGAACTACTATATGGAAGAGGAAAACGATACTAGGTGGAGCTAGTATATCACAATGGAAGGTGCAGAGCGGAAGGTGCACAAGGTAGGTATGGTAGTAACAATAAGTTGTTGCGTAGAGAACTAACTAACTAGCTGAATAGTGGCCCTTATATATCCATCGCTGGGCCCTGATGACGTGTACCTATACGTATACCAATACGTATGCACTTGCGTAATAAGACAATATAAATCTAGAAGAATCCTGATGACGTGGCAAGGGACACGTCATCCAAATACATGAAACAAGATAGCTGACGCGTCCTGCGAGACAGACTATCTACAACAGATAATAGTAAGGAAAATGGAGAACATAGAGATACAAGTAAAACTAGGGTTAAGACCTAGGAAAGAACATAGGAAAATTAGGGTTCTTGACACCGCATTGGAGTAGCGGTCCCTATTAGCAGTGACTAATAAGTAATTGAACCGATCCTCAGTACTCTGTGCAATGCCTAATCAGTGGAGACTGATAGGCAGTAGCTAGGATAACTCGGACATGAATACACCCTTACAGCAACTAAAACCGATGACTACCAAGAGTAGTATCCTTGGCCAGGATGGATTATGCACTAATCTATTGACGAGGCATCTAGAAGTTTTGACTAAAGGTTTACTGTGGAAAAAACTAGTAATAGCTCCGATGGTTGCACTGCAGTGAAATCTCTTTACTAGAGCGGGGTCATCGGAGATTCTAGGAATCACAGGGAAAGCCATAGAACTTAGTAAAGAATTCGGAGAAGTGATAGCCGAAGGGAAACCAGTATAATTACTGCCCCACTATCGCTCAAAGACTTGATTCCAGCTCTTCAGAATCAGTAGCATCAACAAAGCAGAGCTCTTAAGATTATTGAGTTCTAGCGATAGAATCTTAATTTCAACCTGACTTTTATCTTCTTTGCAACGGCAGCTTTACTGTATCTTCTGCTACAGTTCTTCTAAGGAAGGCCCCCGTTACAGTATAATCTTAAGCTCTAGTTACCTTGCGATTATCCTATCCTACTCCATTCGAAATGGCATCCTCAGCTACAGCAGCCATGATGGCAGCACTCCCAGAAGTACCGAACCCTCTCAGAATCGAATGGACACAGATTTCCCTCGATCCCAAAGCAAATACAGACACCTCTATGGTAGTCAAAAACCCTAAAACAGCTCTACAGCGCTATTTTCCAGGAGCAGAACCCCAATGGTCGGACACCTCACCCGTTTCAGTAACCGAGTTCTTCCAAACAGCTCAGGAACAAATCCAGAACTATGTACAAGAAGAGGTTCAGAAAGCACATGGAGCACTGGCACTGATACAGAACCGGAAAGATGCTGAGAATGCAATCTACCAATCCGCAACTCACTTCCTACAACAACAAGTTGCTGCTCTCCAGGGAGAACTAATTGGCTTAATCACCAAACAGGCGGAAACAGATGACCTGAATAAGGATGACCTAATGAAGGTTGAGTGGAGCAATCTTGCCCTACCCCCCAACTACCTTTCGGAAATACAGAAGGCCATAGACAATGGCCAACTAGTCATCAATCGTCCAGAGACCCCCATTTTCCGAACAGCGTCAAGGCAAAGTAGAAGGGTGTCCAAGTCACCTTTTCAATTATTCCCCATTAGGAGCAAGACAGTAGTAGGTCAGCTATTGGCTCCCTAACCCCAGATACCCTTCTCAATAGCGGGACTCTCAGCCAGCAGCATATCGTCCCCTTTACCACCAAGCAGAAGAGACAGAGGGGGACCTTTTGGAGGAGGCTCAGGAATCGGCGGCCTCGGCCCTAGAGCCACTTATGCCTCCTATATGACTCCCCAGCAGCTGGTGTCGACCGCCCCACCTCCATTAGCACCAAGACAAAGAAGGCAAACCCCAGTGGAAGAAGCTCTCAAGGAAATTGAAGAAGAACTCCCCCTCGCTCCTATTCCAAGGGAAAGTCCCCCAGCCGGCGGGAATGGAGGACAAGGACCACCCCCAGAACAACCCCCAGTTGAAGCAACAGGAGGAGGAGACTCCCTTTCAGATCACAGCAGTGACAAGGAACCAGAGGGCAATGACCCAAGAGCATGGAAAAAATATTTCCGGAAGGAACAGGAAAGACAAAACCGCCAATGGGCCACCCTCCTCAATGCACAAGCTGCACAGAGGAATTACCAGAGACTCGGCACACCAGCCAGAGAAAGGCAACCCAAAGCGCCAGTCCCTTCGAAATTCTCCGGAAAGGCAGAACAGGTAGAGTCTTTGATCAGGCAATGTGAGAATGTCTTCTCCATTGAATCTCTCTCCTTTAATCTTGACCAAACAAAGATCCGCTATGCTGGCAATCTTATAGAAGGCTCAGCTCCCACCAAATAGTATGAAGCTTACCACAACTCCATTGATCAGGAAGCCACAAACCGAGTAGCAGGACAAGAAGTTGTCCTGGATGAAAGGTTCCAGCAATGGTCAGTTTTCGTTCACTCTTTTAGACAAGCCTTTGGTGAATCTATCTCCAGGGACGAAGCAGTGGCCCAGTGGATCGCCCTTACCCATACCACAGAGAAAGGAATAGACTCCTTTCTCAATAATATTATTCAGTTGATGTGGAAAACCGGGTATGAGGGTAGCACAGTAGATGACAAGATTACAGGAGCCCTTGATCAAGATCTCGGACTTAGCTGGGCCTTGTTTCATCACAAACCTGCCACTCTCATGGAATGAATTGCTGCTCTTAGAGAGCTAGTGCATACGCATGAGAGGTATAACAGGAAGAAGAAAGTCCCAATCTCCCAAAAGCAAAAAGCTAACCGCTCACCCAGAGTCAGAAGCCAACAGCCTTCAAACCCAGGTGGTAACAAACCTGCAGGTACCGCTTCCTCAGAGAAGGAGCGAAAGAATAAAAATGTTGAGCTCAAAGGTATACCAGAGAGTATCCTAACTGAGAGGAAGAAAGCTAACCTTGCTTTAAATGCGGCAAAGGGAAACACAACTGGTTTGACTGTTGGACTAAGGAACCGACTACCATCAGGGTAGCAGCGGTGAGATACAAGAAAAGAGGCAGAGGAGGAAAGGTATCAGGCCCTCCTACACAAAAGAAGACCAAGGTAGCGGCAGTACAAGCGGTAGGCCAGGAAGTACCGGTTTCAGATGGTTCTTTTGTTATGGCAGCTCAGGATGAGACTAACCAAGATATTCTTTTTTAAATTTTTTTATGTGGGGAAGTTTCCTCAGGCATTTCATTTTGGTACAAGATACTGGGTTTTTCTTTGTTTTGGTGAAGGTTCACCGGGTTTTTCTATAGTTTGGGGTAAAGATTAACCATAAGAATAAAAGTCATTTCCTTTAGAGCACACTTGCTGAGGATGGGTTGAATACCTGAAATCGCTGGCCAATACAAGTGAGAAAAAGACTACACTACAACAAAGATATTGGCCAGACACTGACTTCATTTCACTTGAAAACACATCATACATTGCGGGACTTACAAGACTTTGTCGAAAAGCTAGCAGCAATGGAAAGAAACCACCCCAGAACAGACTCTAACTGTTATTTTTTCGGGGTTACTCAGTTTGTTATTTCCATTTACTCTTTTTTTCGCTTCTCTTTACGGATAATTGATGGTTTATTGGATTACAATACTGATCGTATTTCTCGGTTATATTTTTTACTTTATTTTTACTTACGGGCTTTGGGCGCTAATTACTGCATGTTACGAGTCACATATGTGTCATATATGCATGTATATGTTTACTCATACACATCTTTTCGCTAATGTCACATTTGTTTACTATTCATGTATTTTCTATGTCTTGGAATATTTTCAGGGTCAAATGGCTTTCCCACCTTGTTTTCTCAGTCGGATCTTTGGGTTTTTACTTTGGTTACTTGTGTATAAATACTGGCCTGTTCTCCCTCCGGTTGGGAAATAGTTCTATATAGAAAGAGACTACAATAGACGCCTTATACAGTATTCTTATGCTCCTCGAAGTGTATTTCTTCTGTGTCTTCTGTTTAATTATTTACTATACCGAAGACATCCGCCTAAGATTGTTTATCTGCATTATTCCCCGCAGGTGGTTTCATTAGACTTAATCTCACGATTAAAGCTGTCCTTCCCAGCCTCCACAAATCTTCTCGTCAAAGATTTTCAGGTTATGAGCCCGGCTGTCAATACAGCAATCTAACACCAATCTGGCGTCACCTATTTCTATTGCCTCCCTATTCGACTCTCGTCCTGTCTCTCCAGTAGACCTACTCAACTATCCTGACCTACCTCCCTCACCGAATCCAGACACCATGTCCTCATCAAAAGAAGCCGCTGCATCCTCTGAGAAGGTTCCAAATCTTTCCTCCTCCTTCTCCGCAAAGATCAAGGAAGACAAACCTATCTCCATCAGACTAGACAACATTCCTGTACTTAAAGGACAGGAAAACTACACGACATGGGCAGCTATGATGAAGGTCATCTTCAAAGGAATGAAGGTATGGGACATAGTAGACGAAGGACTAGAACCAACAGACGACATGAGCGAAAAGGAACAACAGGCATACGAATCTCTTTGCTATCAAGCGGCATCCATATTCCTACAGGTAGTGCAACCCGATATTCTAGAGAAAATAATCGAGTTAGAGACCCTCACCTCACGTGGACACATCTCCGCTCCGAATTCTATCGTGATACACCCTATGCTATGGTCTCCCAGATCATGACTCTGGTAGAACTACCCAATAGCTATGACCCCTCCAAACCGATGTCTGAGTTCATCTCCCGTTTCGAAACAGAATGGTTACGTCTCAACAAACTAGCCAAAGGATCTTCAGACTCTTACCGACAACTTCTCTCCAGATTTCTGGACGAAGATAAGGCAAAAAGAGACTTCCTTCTCGGCTTTATAGTTAGACATCATCCAAACGTTGTGGACAATCTATCCACAAAGGATGATCTTACCTTCTCTGATATCAAGCTTCGGCTATTCGAACTGGATCACACCTCTCCTGCTTCTTCCTCAAATCAATCTGCTCTCGCTGCATATCAGCAAAAGCCAAAATCAAAGTCAACCTCTTCCACTTCCTCCTTCCCCAAGCCAAAGAATAACAACTCTGGCAAATCCAAGAAGCCTTTCTGTAACTGGTGCAACAAACACCGTTCAGATGCATCTCAGAAGGATAAGGAACACGACTGGCAAAAATGCAAGCATCTACGAGCGCACAACGAAGAGAAAAAGAAGAAAGAAGAATCGGCTCACGCCACGACAGACAAAAACACTGAAAACGTAAGAGGAAACCCCTTCTATTTTGACACTGGAGCAACTTCTCACATGTGCCCCCTTGCAGAACGGTTCGAAACTCTCACGTTTTGTTCCGGAGCTGTGAAGTCCTCTTCAAAGGCTTCCATGCAAATCAAAGGAAAAGGCACTGTGGTGATAGACTCTGTGTTAAAGGATGGGACCATTTCTTCTTTTCGTATTTCTGATGTTCTTTTTGTACCCGATCTTGAGCGACCGTTACTTTCTTGGAGAAAACTGGCAGACAAAGGTTATAAATCTACTATGGAAGGGAATTTCATTTCAGTTATTAAGGGCAATAAATTGGCATTTCAAGCGGTATCTGATGGTTCTCTATTCAAAATCCCTGAAGTTAGCGACAAAGTATTCCTATCATATGAATTCTGGCACTCTGCACTAGGACACCTAGCTCCATCTTCCATTCAGAAAGCAAAAGACCTATACACAGATGCGTCATTCATACCTACGGAACCAAACAACTTTCACTGTTCCTCTTGTTCCCTCGCTGCTCAACACACAAGAAACCCAAGTCATCAAATTCACGAAGCATCCTGTAAATTGGAACTAATCCATTCCGATCTATGTGGACCCTTCCCTGAACCCAGCTATGGCAACTCACTCTACTATATCTCCTTTATCGACGACAAGCCATGCCTCATGGGTCCGCTTTCTCAAGAAAAAGTCTGATGCTGTAAAAGCCATCGAAGACTTCATCAGAGAAGTGGAACTCCAACACAATCTTCCAGTCAAAAGATTCAGGACCGATAACGGAGGAGAGTATGTCAACAAACAACTTAAATTGTTCTTTGCCGACAAAGGGATCGTTCATGAACTGACTCCACCATATTCTCCGGAATCAAATGGTGTTGCTGAAAGACTTAACAGAACAATGGGTGAAACAGTTCGAGCAATGCTTCTCCCTCTCAACGATAAACGTGCTATGGGCTGAAAGCAGTCGCCACGCCCTTCATCCCCATTTGAAAAACCGTCAACCTCACAGTGCTGTCGAAGATCAGGCACCCTTTTGAGGCATTTCACGATAAGAAACCTTCGATCTCCCACCTACAGCCCTTCGGATCTGAATGCTATGTGCATATCCCTGAGAATAAACGCTCAGCAGGAAGCAAGCTTTCTCCAAGAGCTCAGCTAGGTACCTTCACCGGATACACCAACGTTGACCACCACTATCGAGTATTCCTAAAGGAAGAAAAACGCTTCACTGTTTCTAGTGATGTTTTCTTTCCTCCCTTTAAGCCAGAAGGAGTGGTTTTCTCGTCAAATCACCGTACCCAACACGCTACCCCAACTGCCTCTACCTCTTCCTCTTCAGGAACAAGTCTTTCTTTCAGTCAAACTGAAGGCTTCCCAACTGACGAGATGTGGTATGACTGGATGGACAGAAATCCTGAGCATGCAAATAACTTATTTGGCTCTGGACATCCTAAAGTCACCAATCTCTTTCAGAAGGCATATGAGAAGGGCAAACGTGATGGCTTCCTAGGACCTCAATTCTGGACACTTTCAAGTCCATCTCCTTCAAGACAACAATCCTCTTCTAGCGATGACTCGAGTCTATATCGCGATCCAAATGCAGCACCAAATGACATTCCACCTTCACCTTCACAATCCGCCATGTTCAAGCAATCTCAAGAATCTTCACTTAGACTTTCTAGAGACAATCAAGATGACTCCATGCCTGATGCACCGTCACTTGAACATTCAATCGTAACACCCATGGACACTGAATCGGATCACCCAGAACAACCAAATCCACAATATCCAAGAGATTTAATCACTCCCGTCATTTCATTCTTCCTTCAGACCTATCGTGACACGCTATGGAAGAGATATTAGAGCACCTAGAGAATGGTGGAAAGCTGTTGAAGCAGCTCCAATCCAACCAGACTCAATCTCAAACGCCATCTCTAAGTTCATCACTCCTCCTGCGATGACTTGACTGAAACCATCAATTCAAACGAATCAACTGTCCTACTAAGTATTCTTGAAGTCAACGAACCTAAAACCTATCGTCAGGCTATCCATTCATCGGACTCTGACAAATGGCAAAAGGCTATCGATGATGAACTTCAATCACTAAAAGACAATGATGTTTGGGATGTGGTTTCTCGTCCTCTTAAAAGGAAAATAGTGGAATCTAAGTGGGTATTCAAGGTTAAAGGCAACGCTGATGGAGAAGTTGAACGATACAAGGCAAGACTAGTCGCAAAAGGATTCTCACAAGAACAGGGTCTTGACTACGACAAAGTCTTCTCGCCAGTTGTTCGTTTCGACTCTCTCCGTCTTCTCCTTGCCATTGCCTCTATCAAAAACTGGAAGGTTAAACAATTGGATGTCAAAACTGCGTTTCTTTACGGGATGTTGAACGAGGAGATCTACATGCAATTACCTGAAGGCAGCAGGTTAGATGGTAAAGTTGCATTGCTCAAACGTTGTATCTACGGTTTAAAGCAAGCCCCAAGGATGTGGTACGGCAGGCTGGCTACCTACCTCCAACCTTTCGGTTTCGCTATATCTGCTTTCGACCCATGTGTCCTAATCCACAAGTCAGGTAATTTCTTCGTGGCTATTTATGTGGATGATATAACTCTCTTCGGACCCAACAGTGATCTAGCTGATCAAACCATTCGTCTCTTGAAATCTGAATTCAAGGTCAACGATATGGGACTACTTCACTATCTCCTTGGTATCCAAATTGATTATACTAACGCCGGTATCACCTTGTCTCAAACAGCGTTCATTGACAAGATTCTATCTAGATTCTCGATGACTTCTTGCAACCCTGTCTCCACACCCATCGACTCCAACCACCGTCGATGAAGAGTTCTGATGGAGATCCAAGCCGATGCAACTGTCTATCGCCAGATCATAGGATCTCTCATGTACCTTGTCACTGCAACAAGACCAGACCTAGCGTACACAATAACTCACCTATCACAATTCTGTTCTGATCCCTCCATTGAGCACCTAAACGCTGCCAAAAGAGTACTCCGCTATCTTCAAGGTTCTAAGGATGCAAAACCCCTATACCCTAAAGGCACCGACCTCTATCTATCAGCTTATTCCGACTCATCTCACGGCAACTGCTTAGACACACGAAGAAGTTTCTCTGGATATCTATTCCAACTAGGACTGTCTCCCATCTCATGGAGATCACGAAAACAACGTTCTGTTGCTACCTCAACTGCTGAAGCTGAGTACATGGCAATCGATCTCACAGCCAAACACTATCTATGGCTAATTCGTGCCATTCGGAAACTCCTAAAGACTGATATTCCACACACTATCTTATGTGACAATGCCGCCGCCGAAGACCTTTCACGGAATCCTAAACTTAACGATAGATCAAAGCACATTGACCTCGCTTACCATCACATTCGGGAACTTCTCGAAAATGGTGAAGTGAACCTCATTCATGTTGCTTCAGCCGATAACTACGCGGACATCTGTACCAAGGGACTCAACAAACAGATTCATGACCACTTGTGTAGTCGGATATTTAACCATACTACAAAGTGAGAAGGATTGTTATTTTTTCGGGGTTACTCAGTTTGTTATTTCCATTTACTCTTTTTTTCGCTTCTCTTTACGGATAATTGATGGTTTATTGGATTACAATACTGATCGTATTTCTCGGTTATATTTTTTTTTTTTTTTTTTTTTTTTTTTTACTTTGGTTACTTGTGTATAAATACTGGCCTGTTCTCCCTCCGGTTGGGAAATAGTTCTATATAGAAAGAGACTACAATAGACGCCTTATACAGTATTCTTATGCTCCTCGAAGTGTATTTCTTCTGTGTCTTCTGTTTAATTATTTACTATACCGAAGACATCCGCCTAAGATTGTTTATCTGCATTATTCCCCGCAGGTGGTTTCATTAGACTTAATCTCACGATTAAAGCTGTCCTTCCCAGCCTCCACAAATCTTCTCGTCAAAGATTTTCACTAACGAGCCACCAACCAAGCGCAGGAGATTAGACTCTCTACCTCCAGAACCAGTACATGGGCAGAGACCTATACTGAAAGCTATACTCACCTGGAAGGTAAAAAACCATGTGGAGAGAACCCATGGAAGATTCCTCTTTGATACTGGATGCACAGGACCAATTCTCAGCGAGGAATTTGTGAAAAAGGAGAAGATTCCTGTTCACAAGCAGGAGAATCTGTTGTTCATGTTTGATGCACAAGGAGACCTAATGATAGGAGCAGGAGAGTACTTTACCGCTACCACAGACATGATCATGGGAAAGCATGAAGAATCTCTTCGCTGGGAAGTAGCCACACTAGAAAAAGGGATATCAGGGTATTTGCCAATAGTTTGGGCTAGAAAGCATAATCCGGATTTCAATTGGGAGTACAACACAGTTAGCTGGCGAAGTGACTGTTGCAAGAAACATTGTCTCCCAGCTGATGTGAAAATAGTGTTATTTTTTCTGGGTTACTCAGTTTGTTTTTCCATTTACTCTTATTTCGCCTCTCTATACAGATATTTGATGTTTTACTGGATTTCAATACTGATCGTATTTCTGAGTTACATTTTTACATTTTTTACATTTTTACTGTGCTTTTACTTACGGGTTTTGGGTGTTATTTTTTCCGGGTTACTCAGTTTGTTATTTCCATTTACTCTTTTTTTGTTTCTCTACACGGATAATTGATGTTCTATTGGATTACATTACTGATCGTATTTCTCAGTTACATTTTACTGTATTTTTTACGTTTACTTTTACTTACGGGTTTTGGGCGCTAATTACTGCATGTTACGAGTCACATATGTGTCATGTATGCATGTATATGTTTACTGATACACACCTTTTTTACGATGTCACAATGTTTACTATTCATGCTTTCTTTATGTCTTGGAATATTTTCAGGGTTAAATGGCTTTCCCACTTCGTTTTCTCGGTCGGATCTTTGGGTTTTTACTTTGGTTATTTTTGTATAAATACTGGCCTGTTTTCCCTCCGGTTGGGACTTTAGTTCGATATAGATAAGAGACTTCAAATAGACGCCTTACACAGTATTCTTATGCTCCTCGAAGTTTATTTCTTCTGTGTCTTCGGTCTAATTATTTACTTATCTTTGAAGGCATTATCCGCTAAGACTGTTTATCTGCATCATTCCCCGCAGGTGGTTCCATTAGACCTAGAATTTAATCTCACGATTAAAGCTGTCCTTCCCAGCCTCCGCAAATCTTTCTTGTCAAAGATTCTCAGGTTCTGAGCCCGGCTGTCAATACAGCAATCTAACACCAATCTGGCGTCACCTATTTCCGTTGCCTCCCTATTCGACTCCGTCACCATATATCTCTCCAGTAGACCTCTTTCAACTATGCTGATGTACCTCCCTCACCAATTCCAGAAACCATGTCCTCATGAAAAAAAGCTGGTTCATCCTCTGAGAGGGTTCCAAATCTTTCCTTCTCCTTCTCCTCGCAGCATCGGGGCGGTAACATAAACCTATCTCCATCAGACTAGACAACATTCCTGTACTTAAAGGACAAGAAAACTACACGACATGGGCAGCTATGATGAAGGTCATCTTCAAAGGAATGAAGGTATGGGACATAGTAGATGAAGGACTAGAACCAACCGACGACATGAGCAAAAAGGAACAACAGGCATATGAATCTCTTTGCTATCAAGCGGCATCCATAATCTTACAGGTAGTGCAACCTGATATTCTAGAGAAAATAATCGAGTTAGAGCACCCTCACCTCATGTGGACACATCTCCGCTCCGAATTCTATCGTGATACACCCTATGCTATGGTCTCCCAGATCATGACTCTGGTAGAACTACCCAATAGCTATGACCCATCCAAACCAATGTCCGATTTTATCTCCCGTTTCGAAACAGAATGGTTACGTCTCAACAAACTAGCCAAAGGATCCACAGACTCTTACCGACAACTTCTCTCCAGATTTCTGGACGAAGACAAGGCAAAAAGAGACTTTCTCCTTGGCTTTATAGTTAGACATCATCCGAACGTTGTGGACAATCTATCTACAAAGGATGACCTTACCTTCTCTGATATCAAGCTTCGGCTATTCGAACTGGATCACACCTCTCCTGCTTCTTCCTCAGATCAATCAGCACTCGCTGCATATCAGCAAAAGCCAAAATCAAAGTCAACCTCTTCCACTTCCTCCTTCCCCAAACCAAAGAATAACAACTCTGGCAAATCCAAGAAGCCGTTCTGCAACTGGTGCAACAAACACCGGTCAGATGCATCTCAGAAGGATAAGGAACACAACTGGCAAAAATGCAAGCATTTACGAGTGCACAACGAAGAGAAAAAGAAGAAAGAAGAATCGGCTCACGCCACGACAGACAAAAACACTGAAAACGTAAGAGGAAACCCCTTCTATTTTGACACTGGAGCAACCTCTCACATGTGCCCCCTTGCAGAACAGTTCACAACTCTCTCGTTTTGTTCCGGAGCTGTGAAGTCCTCTTCAAAGGCTTCCATGCAAATCAAAGGCAAAGGCACTGTGGTGATAGACTCTGTGTTAAAGGATGGGACCATTTCTTCTTTTCGTATTTCTGATGTTCTTTTTGTACCTGATCTTGAGCAACCGTTACTTTCTTGGAGAAAATTGGCAGACAAAGGTTATAAATCTACTATGGAAGGGAATTTCATTTCAGTTATTAAGGGCAATAAATTGGCATTTCAAGCGGTATCTGATGGTTCTCTATTCAAAATTCCTGAAGTTAGCGACAAAGCATTCCTATCTTATGAATTCTGGCACTCTGCACTAGGACACCTGGCCCCATCTTCCATTCAGAAAGCAAAAGACCTATCATGAATCGTCATTCATACCCACGGAACCAAACAACTTTCACTGTCCCTCATGTTCCCTCGCTAAGTCAACACACAGCAAACCCAAGTCATCAAATTCACGAACATCCTCTAAATTGGAACTAATCCATTCCGATCTATGTGGACCCTTCCCTGAACCCAGCTATGGCAACTCACTCTACTATATCTCCTTTATCGATGACAAGACCCGTGTCTCCTGGGTCTGCTTTCTTAAGAAAAAGTCTGATGCTGTAAAAGCAATCAAAGACTTCGTTAGAGAAGTGGAACTCCAACACAATCTTCCCATCAAAAGATTTAGGACCGATAACGGAGGAGAGTATGTCAACAAACAACTCAAATTGTTCTTTGCCAACAAAGGGATAGTTCATGAACTGACTCCACCATATTTTCCGGAATCAAATGGTGTTGCTGAAAGACTTAACAGAAGAATGGGCGAAACAGTTCGAACAATGCTTCTTCCACTCAACGATAAACGTCTATGGGCTGAAGCAGTCGCCACCTTCATCTATTTGAAAAACCATCAACCTCACAGTGCTGTCAAAGATCAGACACCTTTTGAGGCATTTCATGATAAGAAACCTTCGATCTCCCACCTACAGCCCTTCGGATCTGAATGCTATGTGCATATCCCTGAGAATAAACGCTCAGCAGGAAGCAAGCTTTCTCCAAGAGCTCAGCTAGGTATCTTCACCGGATACACCAATGTTGACCACCACTATCGAGTATTCCTAAAGGAAGAAAAACGCTTCACTGTTTCAAGTGATATTTTCTTTCCTCCCTTTAAGCCAGAAGGAGTGGTTTTCTCGTCAAACCACCGTACCCAACACGCTACCCCAACTGCCTCTACCTTTCCTTCTTCAGGAACAAGTCTTTCTTTCAGTCAAACTGAAGGCTTTCCAACTGACGAGATGTGGTATGACTGGATGGACCGAAATCCCGAGCATGCAAATAACCTATTTGGCTCTAGACATCCTAAAGTCACCAATCTCTTTCAGAAGGCATATGAGAAGGGCAAACGTGATGGCTTCCTAGGATCTCAATTCTGGACACTTTCAAGTCCATCTCCTTCAAGACAACAATCCTCTTCTAGCGATGACTCAAGTCTATATCGCGATCCAAATGCAGCACCAAATGACATTCCACCTTCACCTTCACAATCCGCCATGTTCAAGCAATCTCAAGAATCTTCACTTAGACTTTCTAGAGACAATCAAGATGACTCCATGCCTGATGCACCGTCACTTGAACACTCGACTAGAACACCTATGGACACTGAATCAGACCACCCAGAACAACCCAATCCACAATATTCAAGAGAAGAATCACTCCCTTCATTTCACTCGTCTTTCAGACCTATCAGGACACGCTATGGAAGAGATATCAGAGCACCTAGAGAATGGTGGAAAGCTGTTGAAGCAGCTCCAATCCAACCAGACTCAATTTCCAATGCTATATCTAAATCCACTGCTCCTCCTAGGGATGACTTCGAAGCTGAAACCATCAATTCAAACAAATCAACTGTCCTATTAAGTATCCTTGAAGTCAACGAACCTAAAACCTATCGTCAAGCTATCCATTCATCGGATTCTGACAAATGGCAAAAGGCTATCGATGATGAACTTCAATCACTAAAAGACAATGATGTTTGGGATGTGGTTTCTCGTCCTCTTAAAAGGAAAATAGTGGAATCTAAGTGGGTATTCAAGGTTAAAGGCAACGCTGATAGTGAAGTCGAACGATACAAGGCAAGACTAGTCGCAAAAGGGTTCTCACAAGAACAGGGCCTTGACTACGACAAAGTCTTCTCGCCAGTTGTTCGTTTCAACTCTCTCCGTCTTCTCCGCATTACTCTATGAAAAACTGGAAAGTCAAACAATTGGATGTCAAAACTGCATTTCTTTATGGGATGTTGAACGAGGAGATCTACATGCAACTACCTGAAGGCAGCAGGTTAGATGGTAAAGTTGCATTGCTCAAACGTTGTATCTACGGTTTAAAGCAAGCCCCAAGGATGTGGTACGGCAGGCTGGTTATCTACCTCCAACCTTTCGGTTTCGCTATATCTGCTTTCGACCCATGTGTCCTAATCCACAAGTCAGGTAATTTTTTCGTGGCTATTTATGTGGATGATATAACTCTCTTCGGACCCAACAGTGATTTAGCTGATCAAACCATTTGTCTCTTGAAATCTGAATTCAAGGTCAACGATATGGGACTACTTCACTATCTCCTTGGTATCCAAATTGATTATACTAACGCCGGTATCACCTTGTCTCAAACAGCGTTCATTGACAAGATTCTATCTAGATTCTCGATGACTTCTTGCAACCCTGTCTCCACACCCATCGACTCCAACCACCGTCTGATGAAGAGTTCTGATGGAGATCCAAGGGCCGATGCAACTGTCTATCGTCAGATCATAGGATCTCTCATGTACCTTGTCACTGCAACAAGACCAGACCTAGCGTACACAATAACTCAGCTATCACAATTCTGTTCCGATCCCTCCATTGAGCACTTAAATGCTGCCAAACGAGTACTCCGCTACCTTCAAGGTTCTAAGGATATAAAACTCCTATACCCCAAAGGCACCGATCTCTATCTATCAGCTTATTCCGACTCATCTCACGGCAACTGCTTAGACACACGAAGAAGTTTTTCTGGATATCTATTCCAACTAGGACTCTCTCCCATCTCATGGCGATCACGAAAACAACGGTCTGTTGCTACCTCAACTGCTGAAGCTGAGTACATGGCAATTGACCTCACGGCCAAACATTATTTATGGCTAATTCGTGCCATTCGGGAACTCTTGAAAACTGATATTCCACACACTATCTTATGTGACAATGCCGCCGCCGAAGACCCTTCACGGAACCCCAAGCTTAACGACAGATCAAAGCACATTGACCTCGCTTACCATCACATTCGGGAACTTCTCGAAAATGGTGAAGTGAATCTCATTCATGTTGCTTCAGCCGATAACTACGCGGACATCTGTACCAAGGGACTCAACAAACAGATTCATGACCACTTGTGTAGTCGGATATTTAACCATACTAGAAAGTGAGAAGGAGTGTTATTTTTTTTCGGGTTACTCAGTTTGTTATTTCCATTTACTCTTTTTTTACTTCTCTATACGGATAATTGATGTTTTATTGGATTACAATACTGATCGTATTTCTCAGTTACATTTTACTGTATTTTTACGTTTATTTTTACTTACGGGTTTTGGGCGCTAATTACTGCATGTTACGAGTCACATATGTGTCATGTATGCATGTATATGTTTACTCATACACACCTTTTCGCTAATATCACATTTGTTTACTATTCATGTATTTCTTATGTCTTGGAATATTTTCAGGGTCAAATGGCTTTCCCACCTCGTTTTCTCAGTCGGATCTTTGGGTTTTTACTTTGGTTACTTGTGTATAAATACTGGCCTGTTCTCCCTCCGGTTGGGAAATAGTTCTATATAGATAAGAGACTACAATAGACGCCTTATACAGTATTCTTATGCTCCTCGAAGTTTATTTCTTCTGTGTCTTCTGTTTAATTATTTACTATACCGAAGACATCCGCCTAAGACTGTTTATCTGCATTATCCCCCGCAGGTGGTTTCATTAGACTTAATCTCACGATTAAAGCTGTCCTTCCCAGCCTCCGCAAATCTTCTTGTCAAAGATTTTCAACTACTCTTGGTAGCCATCGGTTTAAGCTGCTGTAACAGTATTTGCATGTCCAAGTTTATCCTGGCCACTGCCTATCAGTCTCTGCTGATTAGGAACTGCACTGTAACGGACCTACAAGGCAGTTACATGCTTAAGAGATTGTTACTAGTATCATGTGAGCGAAGGCAAGCAAGTACCTACTACAGTGGTTGGCAACCAGTAGTAAGAGATAACTACTTCTCGTTCCTTAGTCAGTAGGAACTACCTAAAGAGGATGGTATTGGCGAGTACCAGCCTGCATCAAGGTAGTGGGCTTACAATTAGCAGAGACTAATAGTAATGCACCGATCCTCAGTACTCTGTGCAGTTCCTAATCAGCAGAGACTGATAGGCAGTGGCCAGGATAAACTTGGACATGCAAATACTGTTACAGCAGCTTAAACCGATGGCTACCAAGAGTAGTTGAAAATCTTTGACAAGAAGATTTGCGGAGGCTGGGAAGGACAGCTTTAATCGTGAGATTAAGTCTAATGAAACCACCTGCGGGGGATAATGCAGATAAACAGTCTTAGGCGGATGTCTTCGGTATAGTAAATAATTAAACAGAAGACACAGAAGAAATAAACTTCGAGGAGCATAAGAATACTGTATAAGGCGTCTATTGTAGTCTCTTATCTATATAGAACTATTTCCCAACCGGAGGGAGAACAGGCCAGTATTTATACACAAGTAACCAAAGTAAAAACCCAAAGATCCGACTGAGAAAACGAGGTGGGAAAGCCATTTGACCCTGAAAATATTCCAAGACATAAGAAATACATGAATAGTAAACAAATGTGATATTAGCGAAAAGGTGTGTATGAGTAAACATATACATGCATACATGACACATATGTGACTCGTAACATGCAGTAATTAGCGCCCAAAACCCGTAAGTAAAAATAAACGTAAAAATACAGTAAAATGTAACTGAGAAATACGATCAGTATTGTAATCCAATAAAACATCAATTATCCGTATAGAGAAGTAAAAAAAGAGTAAATGGAAATAACAAACTGAGTAACCCGAAAAAAAATAACACTCCTTCTCACTTTCTAGTAATGTAAGTTAAATATCCGACTACACAAGTGGTCGTGAATCTGTTTGTTGAGTCCCTTGGTACAGATGTCCGCGTAGTTATCGGCTGGAAGCAACATGAATGAGATTCACTTCACCATTTTCGAGAAGTTCCCGAATGTGATGGTAAGCGAGGTCAACGCGCTTTCGATCTGTCGTTGCTGGGGTTCCGTGAAGGTCTTGGCGGCGGCATTGTCACATAAGATAGTGTGTGGAATATCAGTTTTCAAGAGTTCCCGAATGGCACGAATTAGCCATAAATAATGTTTGGCCGTGAGGTCAATTGCCATGTACTCAGCTTCAGCAGTTGAGGTAGCAACAGACCGTTGTTTTCGTGATCGCCATGAGATGGGAGAGAGTCCTAGTTGGAATAGATATCCAGAAAAACTTCTTCGTGTGTCTAAGCAGTTGCCGTGAGATTTAGTCGGAATGTTCGATAGATAGAGATCGGTGCGCTTTTCGTATAGGAGTTTTATATCCTTAGAACCTCAAGGTAGCGGAGTACTCGTTTGGCGGCATTTAAGTCTTCAATGGAGGGATCGGAACAGAATTGTGATAGCTGAGTTATTGTGTACGCTAGGTCTGGTCTTGTTGCAGCTCGACAATCATACGAGATCCTATGATCTGACGATAGACAGTTGCATCGGCCCTTGATCTCCATCAGAACTCTTTCATCGACGGTGGTTGGAGTCGATGGAGTGTGGAGACAGGGTTGCAAGAAGTCATCGAGAATCTAGATAGAATCTTGTCAATGAACGCTGTTTGAGACAAGGTGATACCGGCGTTAGTATAATCAATTTGGATACCAAGGAGATAGTGAAGTAGTCCCATATCGTTGACCTTGAATTCAGATTTCAAGAGACAAATGGTTTGATCAGCTAAATCACTGTTGGGTCCGAAGAGAGTTATATCATCCACATAAATAGCCACGAAAAAATTACCTGACTTGTGGATTAGGACACATGGGTCGAAAGCAGATATAGCGAAACCGAAAGGTTGGAGGTAGATAACCAGCCTGCCGTACCACATCCTTGGGGCTTGCTTTAAACCGTAGATACAACGTTTGAGCAATGCAACTTTACCATCTAACCTGCTGCCTTCAGGTAGTTGCATGTAGATCTCCTCGTTCAACATCCCATAAAGAAATGCAGTTTTGACATCCAATTGTTTGACTTTCCAGTTTTTCATAGAGGCAATGGCAAGGAGAAGACGGAGAGAGTTGAAACGAACAACTGGCGAGAAGACTTTGTCGTAGTCAAGGCCCTGTTCTTGTGAGAACCCTTTTGCGACTAGTCTTGCCTTGTATCGTTCGACTTCACTATCAGCGTTGCCTTTAACCTTGAATACCCACTTAGATTCCACTATTTTCCTTTTAAGAGGACGAGAAACCACATCCCAAACATCATTGTCTTTTAGTGATTGAAGTTCATCATCGATAGCCTTTTGCCATTTGTCAGAATCCGATGAATGGATAGCTTGACGATAGGTTTTAGGTTCGTTGACTTCAAGGATACTTAATAGGACAGTTGATTTGTTTGAATTGATGGTTTCAGCTTCGAAGTCATCCCTAGGAGGAGCAGTGGATTTAGATATAGCATTGGAAATTGAGTCTGGTTGGATTGGAGCTGCTTCAACAGCTTTCCACCATTCTCTAGGTGCTCTGATATCTCTTCCATAGCGTGTCCTGATAGGTCTGAAAGACGAGTGAAATGAAGGGAGTGATTCTTCTCTTGAATATTGTGGATTGGGTTGTTCTGGGTGGTCTGATTCAGTGTCCATAGGTGTTCTAGTCGAGTGTTCAAGTGACGGTGCATCAGGCATGGAGTCATCTTGATTGTCTCTAGAAAGTCTAAGTGAAGATTCTTGAGATTGCTTGAACATGGCGGATTGTGAAGGTGAAGGTGGAATGTCATTTGGTGCTGCATTTGGATCGCGATATAGACTTGAGTCATCGCTAGAAGAGGATTGTTGTCTTGAAGGAGATGGACTTGAAAGTGTCCAGAATTGAGATCCTAGGAAGCCATCACGTTTGCCCTTCTCATATGCCTTCTGAAAGAGATTGGTGACTTTAGGATGTCTAGAGCCAAATAGGTTATTTGCATGCTCGGGATTTCGGTCCATCCAGTCATACCACATCTCGTCAGTTGGAAAGCCTTCAGTGTGACTGAAAGAAAGACTTGTTCCTGAAGAGGAAAAGGTAGAGGCAGTTGGGGTAGCGTGTTGACGATGGTTTGACGAGAAAACCACTCCTTCTGGCTTAAAGGGAGGAAAGAAAATATCAGCTTGAAACAGTGTCGTTTTTCTTCCTTTAGGAATACTCGATAGTGGTGGTCAACATCGGTGTATCCGAAGATACTAGCTGAGCTCTTGGAGAAAGCTTGCTTCCTGCTGAGCGTTTATTCTCAGGGATATGCACATAGCATTCAGATCCGAAGGGCTGTAGGTGGGAGATCGAAGGTTTCTTATCATGAAATGCCTCAAAAGGTGTCTGATCTTTGACAGCACTGTGAGGTTGATGGTTTTTCAAATAGATGAAGGTGGCGACTGCTTCAGCCCATAGACGTTTATCGTTGAGTGGAAGAAGCATTGTTCGAACTGTTTCGCCCATTCTTCTGTTAAGTCTTTCAGCAACACCATTTGATTCCGGAAAATATGGTGGAGTCAGTTCATGAACTATCCCTTTGTTGGCAAAGAACAATTTGAGTTGTTTGTTGACATACTCTCCTCCGTTATCGGTCCTAAATCTTTTGATGGGAAGATTGTGTTGGAGTTCCACTTCTCTAACGAAGTCTTTGATTGCTTTTACAGCATCAGACTTTTTCTTAAGAAAGCAGACCCAGGAGACACGGGTCTTGTCATCGATAAAGGAGATATAGTAGAGTGAGTTGCCATAGCTGGGTTCAGGGAAGGGTCCACATAGATCGGAATGGATTAGTTCCAATTTAGAGGATGTTCGTGAATTTGATGACTTGGGTTTGCTGTGTGTTGACTTAGCGAGGGAACATGAGGGACAGTGAAAGTTGTTTGGTTCCGTGGGTATGAATGACGCATCTGTGTATAGGTCTTTTGCTTTCTGAATGGAAGATGGGGCCAGGTGTCCTAGTGCAGAGTGCCAGAATTCATAAGATAGGAATGCTTTGTCGCTAACTTCAGGAATTTTGAATAGAGAACCATCAGATACCGCTTGAAATGCCAATTTATTGCCCTTAATAACTGAAATGAAATTCCCTTCCATAGTAGATTTATAACCTTTGTCTGCCAATTTTCTCCAAGAAAGTAACGGTTGCTCAAGATCAGGTACAAAAAGAACATCAGAAATACGAAAAGAAGAAATGGTCCCATCCTTTAACACAGAGTCTATCACCACAGTGCCTTTGCCTTTGATTTGCATGGAAGCCTTTGAAGAGGACTTCACAGCTCCGGAACAAAACGAGAGAGTTGTGAACTGTTCTGCAAGGGGGCACATGTGAGAGGTTGCTCCAGTGTCAAAATAGAACGGGTCTCCTCTTACGTTTTCAGTGTTTTTGTCTGTCGGCGTGAGCCGATTCTTCTTTCTTCTTTTTCTCTTCGTTGTGCACTCGTAAATGCTTGCATTTTTGCCAGTTGTGTTCCTTATCCTTCTGAGATGCATCTGACCGGTGTTTGTTGCACCAGTTGCAGAACGGCTTCTTGGATTTGCCAGAGTTGTTATTCTTTGGTTTGGGGAAGGAGGAAGTGGAAGAGGTTGACTTTGATTTTGGCTTTCTGCTGATATGCAGCGAGTACGATTGATCTGAGGAAGAAGCAGGAGAGGTGATCCAGTTCGAATAGCCGAAGCTGATATCGAGAAGGTAAGGTCATCCTTTGTAGATAGATTGTCCACAACGTTCGGATGATGTCTAACTATAAAGCCGAGGAGAAGTCTCTTTTTGCCTTGTCTTCGTCGAAATCTGGAGAGAAGTTGTCGGTAAGAGTCTGTGGATCCTTTGGCTAGTTTGTTGAGACGTAACCATTCTGTTTCGAAACGGAGATAAAATCGGACATTATTTGGATGGGTCATAGCTATTGGGTAGTTCTACCAGAGTCATGATCTGAGACCATAGCATAAGTGTATCACGATAGAATTCGAGCGGAGATGTAATGAGGTGAGGGTGCTCTAACTCGATTATTTTCTCTAGAATATCAGGTTGCACTACCTGTAAGATTATGGATGCCGCTTGATAGCAAAGAGATTCATATGCCTGTTGTTCCTTTTTGCTCATGTCGTCGGTTGGTTCTAGTCCTTCATCTACTATGTCCCATACCTTCATTCCTTTGAAGATGACCTTCATCATAGCTGCCCATGTCGTGTAGTTTTCTTGTCCTTTAAGTACAGGAATGTTGTCTAGTCTGATGGAGATAGGTTTGTCTTCCTTGATCTTTGCGGAGAAGGAGAAGGAAAGATTTGGAACCTTCTCAGAGGATGAAGCAGCTTTTTTTGATGAGGACATGGTTTCTGGAATTGGTGAGGGAGGTAGATCAGGATAGTTGAGTAGGTCTACTGGAGAGACAGGACGAGAGTCGAATAGGGAGGCAACGGAAATAGGTGACGCCAGATTGGTGTTAGATTGCTGTATTGACAGCCGGGCTCAGAACCTGAGAATCTTTGACAAGAAAGATTTGCGGAGGCTGGGAAGGACAGCTTTAATCGTGAGATTAAATTCTAGGTCTAATGGAACCACCTGCGGGGAATGATGCAGATAAACAGTCTTAGGCGGATGTCTTCAGTATAGTAAATAATTAGACCGAAGACACAGAAGAAATAAACTTCGAGGAGCATAAGAATACTGTGTAAGGCGTCTATTTGAAGTCTCTTATCTATATCGAACTAAAGTCCCAACCGGAGGGAAAACAGGCCAGTATTTATACAAAAATAACCAAAGTAAAAACCCAAAGATCCGACCGAGAAAACGAGGTGGGAAAGCCATTTGACCCTGAAAATATTCCAAGACGTAGGAAATGCATGAATAGTAATCATTTGTGACAGTAAAGAAAAAGTGTGTATGAGTAAACATATACATGCATACATGACACATATGTGACTCGTAACATGCAGTAATTAGCGCCCAAAACCCGTAAGTAAAATAAAAGTAAAAATACAGTAAAATGTAACCGAGAAATACGATTAGTATTGTAATCCAATAAAACATCAATTATCCGTATAGAGAAGCGAAAAAGGAGTAAATGGAAAATACAAACTGAGTAACCCGAAAAAAATAACAGGTATGAGCCGTAGGGTTGACTCATAGATAGCGGGGAACGCAGTTATAATGCATGAGTCAAAGGGTTGACTCATAGAAAGATAGAATATCGGGGGCGATTGTATTCCGAAAGATGCTTGGCTGTTGCGTGGAGAATTAGTATATAAGTAGATAGTTCCGCCCGTGGTAGTTAGTTTTCCACGCAACCTTTTTATTCCTTCGGCTATGAAAACTCAACACCAACCTTTAGTATCACCACCAGCGAAAAAGTTTTTACCGGTCGGAAATACCTGAATTATGAAAATCTTTGACAAGAAAGACTTGCGGAGGCTGGGAAGGACAGCTTTAATCGTGAGATTAAGTTCTAGGTCTAATGAAACCACCTGCGGGGAATGATGCAGATAAACAGTCTTAGGCGGATGTCTTCAGTATAGTAAATAATTAAACAGAAGACACAGAAGAAATAAACTTCAAGGAGCATAAAGATACTGTATAAGGCGTCTATTTGTAGTCTCTTATCTATATCGAACTAAAGTCGCAACCGGAGGGAAAACAGGCCAATATTTATACAAAAGTAACCAAAGTAAAAACCCAAAAATCCGACCGAGAAAACGAGGTGGGAAAGCCATTTGACCCTGAAAATATTCCAAGACATAAAGAATGCATGAGTGAAAACATTGAGACAAAAAGGTGTGTATGAGTAAACACATACATGTATGCATGACACATATGTGACTCGTAACATGCAGTAATTAGCGCCCAAAACCCGTAAGTAAAAATAAACGTAAAAAATACAGTAAAATGTAACCGAAAAATACGATCAGTATTTGTAATCCAATAAAACATCAATTATCCGTATAGAGAAGCGAAAAAGGAGTAAATGGAAATAACAAACTGAGTAATCCAGAAAAAAATAACAACACTCACCGGCCGAATGTAACTACGAAATCTACGATAAAAAATTACTGGCAATTATCAGATGTTTTGAAGAATGGAGACCAGAATTGGAATCAGCCCAGGATATTGTTCAAGTATTGTGCGATCATAGGAGCCTAGAGTACTTTATGTCAACAAAGCTACTCAACAGGCAACAGGCAAGGTGGAGCGAATTTCTTTCAAGGTTTAATTTTAAAATATCATTCAGACCAGAGAAACAAGGGGGAAAACCAGACGCACTGACTAGGAGATCAGGAGATCTACCTAAAGAGGGGGATGAAAGACTTTTGCAACAAAGTCAAACGATACTGAAGAAAGAAAATTTGGATACAAAAATAGGTTTGTTAGCGGGTACTTTGTCAAATGAACCTGCTGAAGGATCGTCCACCATTCAGGAACTGTTTTCACAGGCTTACAAGACAGATAGTTTTCCCAACGAGGTACTAGAAATGCTCTGCAACGGCACCCAACACTCTCGAAAGATATTACTGGCAGAATGCGCAGAGGACACCAATGGATTGCTACAGTTCAGGGGATGCACTTGGGTACCCAACGACACAAACTTACAGCTACGACTAATACAGGAATACCACAACAAACCATCAGCAGGCTACCCCGGACAAGCAAAGACTTTGGACTTACTTGGCAGGGAATACTACTGGCCTAGCATTGAAAATCTTTGACAAGAAAGATTTGCGGAGGCTGGGAAGGACAGCTTTAATCGTGAGATTAAGTTCTAGGTCTAATGGAACCACCTGCGGGGAATGATGCAGATAAACAGTCTTAGGCGGATGTCTTCGGTATAGTAAATAATTAAACAGAAGACACAGAAGAAATAAACTTCGAGGAGCATAAGAATACTGTATAAGGCGTCTATTGTAGTCTCTATGTATATCGAACTAAAGTCCCAACCGGAGGGAAAACAGGCCAGTATTTATACAAAAGTAACCAAAGTAAAAACCCAAAGATCCGACCGAGAAAACGAGGTGGGAAAGCCATTTGACCCTGAAAATATTCCAAGACATAAGAAATGCATGAATAGTAAACAAATGTGACAAAAAGAAAAGGTGTGTATGAGTAAACATATACATGCATATATGACACATATGTGACTCGTAACATGCAGTAATTAGCGCCCAAAACCCGTAAGTAAAAATAAACGTAAAAATACAGTAAAGTGTAACCGAGAAATACGATCAGTATTGTAGTCCAATAAAACATCAATTATCCGTGTAGAGAGGCAAACAAAAGAGTGAATGGAAATAACAAACTGAGTAACCCGAAAAAATAACAACCATGAGGAAATATGTTGACCAATATGTCAGAAATTGTGACACTTGCGCCAGAGCCAAAGCACCACGGAACTTACCACATGGACTACTAAAACCACTGCCAGTACCACAAGAACCATGTGAAAATCTTTGACAAGAAGATTTGCGGAGGCTGGGAAGAACAGCTTTAATCGTGAGATTAAATCTAATGAAACCACCTGCGGGGGATAATGCAGATAAACAGTCTTAGGCGGATGTCTTCGGTATAGTAAATAATTAAACAGAAGACACAGAAGAAATAAACTTCGAGGAGCATAAGAATACTGTATAAGGCGTCTATTGTAGTCTCTTATCTATATAGAACTATTTCCCAACCGGAGGGAGAACAGGCCAGTATTTATACACAAGTAATCAAAGTAAAAACCCAAAGATCCGACTGAGAAAACGAGGTGGGAAAACCATTTGACCCTGAAAATATTCCAAGACATAAGAAATACATGAATAGTAAACAAATGTGATATTAGCGAAAAGGTGTGTATGAGTAAACATATACATGCATACATGACACATATGTGACTCGTAACATGCAGTAATTAGCGCCCAAAACCCGTAAGTAAAAAATAGAAGTAAAAATACAGTAAAATGTAACCGAGAAATACGATCAGTGTTGTAATCCAATAAACCATCAATTATCCGTAAAGAGAAGCAGAAAAAGAGTAAATGGAAATAACAAACTGAGTAACCCGAAAAAAATAACACCATGGACCGAGATATCAATGGACTTTGTCACCGGACTAGCAGATATCAATGGACTTTGTCACCGGACAACCAGATAGCAAGGGATTCAATGCAATCCTTGTTGTTGTTGACCGCCTTTCAAAAATGTATCACTTCATACCAACCACCGAAAAAGCTACCGCTGAGAACGTTGCCAACATGTACTTCCATAACATATGGAAGCTCCACGGATTACCGGAATATATTGTATTGGACAGAGGCACACAGTTTACGGCTGAATTTTAGAAATCACTATGCCAACGCTTGGAAATCTCACAGCGAATGTCCACAGCCTTCCACCCGGAAACAGATGGCTAAACGGAACAAACCAACACAATCATGGAACAATACCTGAGGAGCTACGTAACCTACCAACAGAACGACTGGGCAGAATGGCTACCCATGGCAGAATTTGCAACCAACAATCACTGCTCGGAAACTACCAAAGTATCACCATTCTTTGGTAACTATGGAAGACACCCTCGCATGACTTTTGGACCACAACAACACGGTAGAACCACAGCAGAAGACCAAGCCAACAGGTACACTAGGGACATGAAGGAAATCTTTGAATTCTTAGTCAACGAGATGGCTAGAGCACAGAAAATCCAGGAAGAAGCGGCAAATAGGAAACGTTCCCCAGCACCAGCATACAGGATTGGCAACCAAGTATGGCTATCGACTAGAAACCTCCAAACCAAGAGACCCTCAAAGAAACTCGATTGGAAACGCATTGGAAAATTCACTGTTAAACACATCGTTAGCCCCTATGCCTACGAATTGGAACTCCCAGAATCAATGAAAGACCACTCCGTATACCACGTATCGCTACTGTCACCCGTCAATGATAACCCAATCCCAGGCCAAATACACCCACCACCACCACCTATTGAAATCGAAGGAGAAGAGGAATGGGAAGTTGAAGCAATACTGGACTCTCGTCACTGCTATGGACGATTACAGTACTTCATCAAGTACACGGGCTACGACAAAGCAAGCTGGCAACTAGAAGATGACCTCAGGAACTCGCCAGACCTTGTCGCAGAATTTCACGAACAGCACCTACGGAAACCTAGGCCTATCAGGAGTTAGGCATGAGAGAGGGACCTTGTCACGGCGTGGTTGGATGAGTCAGGAATGAGTAAGAATCGGATCGGGAAATCGGGTTAGGTATGAGCCGTAGGGTTGACTCATAGATAGCAGGGAACACAGTTATAATGCATGAGTCAAAGGGTTGACTCATAGAAAGATAGAATATCGGGGGCGATTGTATTCGGAAAGATGCTTGGCTGTTGCGTGGAGAATTAGTATATAAGTAGATAGTTCCGCCCGTGGTAGTTAGTTCTCCACGCAACCTTTTTATCTTCGGAGCGAACAACAAACCCTCGGGCGCGTTTTCCCTACGATAGACCAAAACTCTTTATTTTTTCGGCTTCAATCTTCACGACCCTCTTGGACACTGCGTACCCAAGATGGCTTCCTCCTCTACCCCTATAGGATGGGCAGACTATGTCGACACGCATGTGCCTGACGTTCAGACGCTCAACCTCTCCTCCCTCCCCGACAACATTCTCGAAACATACCTGATTAATCGGGTATCGGACGGGCAATCCCTCGCAGGCTTTCCAGCCATTCGCGACAAATGGGATTGCTATAATCACTTTACCAATCTCTTAAAAGAAGAGACCCTCCGCAGACATGAACTGGCAGTCATGGCCTCTACGCCTGGCTCCACCCCCTCCACCCCACAACTCTCATTCCCCAGGCAATCCCAGCTTAGGTTTGGAACGAGCACCCCATCAATCAGGACCCCTAGGGCCCTCTCCCCCTCGAAACGACCGAGAACGACGTCCTCAGCAAGCAGCAGCAGGAACGCCTTCTCCCCTCTCTCCACCCCCTTCGAGCCGGCTACCCCGCTCAAAAACTCCCTCTCGCCAGAGGAAACAGAAGACAGCCAAATGAATGACTCCTGCGCTATCTTTTCTTTCGATCTACCATACGACCCCGAGGGTTAACTACCTCCCCCTTCTATCGCCCCCAAAGTCAGGCACGGCCAACTACACTACGTGGTTGATTCACAGTGCCCTTCTCCCCTCAAAGACACAATAGCGAGCTTCAAAAGAAGTGACCTCGCTTAAAGCCACGGTCGCAAGGCTGGGAAACCGGCCCCAACAACCACCCCCACCTCCCCCGCCTCAACCCAAAAAACTCAGACAAAGCCTAAACAACAGGCCCCCAAAGACCAAAGAGGCGACCAAGGAAAAGGTCAGCTACGCAGCAGCTGCTGCCAAAGCCCCACCAAAAGCCCTCCCCACCCAAAACGAGGCCAAGAAGAAGGAGTTAACCCCCTCTTCAAGGCCGATTACACAAAGATCAACAGGGAGTTCGTCGTCGAACTCACTGAACCTGCCCCCGAAGCGAGTTACTACCAACTCCATTCTCCAAAGCATCAACTCCGTTCTGGAAGGAAGTGGAGTCTACTTTTGTTCTGCCGCTCGACCAATAAGCGAAAACTTAGTTTTCCAAACCCCCTCACATCGCCAGCGACCAAGCGACCCCGTACACCGGATAACATCATATCCAGACTACAAACCCTTGGCCTCTCCCCATCAGCCGCAAAACCCAACAGCCGTTGGTCCAAGTTCATCCTCCACGGTCCCAACCACAGTAGGCGAAGGTCTTATGGCGAAGGACAAGCAGTAGCCGAGTTCATTAAATTGAACCACCCTACCGCCCAGTTGGCCCAAATCCCACGATGGCTCAGCAAACCTGAGAACCGGTCCGGCAAGAAACACTCCTCAACGGTCATCGCCTTTAGCGCGAGCGTGACTATGGAGACCCTGGGTTCCTCTCATCCGATCATGTACAACAACATGTGCAGACTTACCCCATATGTTCCTATCACCCCATCCACGCAATGCCAAAACTGTCAACAGTACGGCCACCACCATCTCAGATGCAAGAACGACGCAGCCTGCGCAGTGTGCGGCGGCCCTCACCACTCCACCCAACATAAGTGCACCACCTGTAAAGGCGGAATTAAATGCACCCACTTCCCCATCAAATGTGTCAACTGCCCCCAGAACCCGGGGCACAAGGCCAACGATCCAGCATGCCCTACAAGGGCAAGAACCAGAGTTACAGAAGGGAAAAAGATGGACACTTCGGTCTAGGTTATACGATTTTATTATTTTTCTTCTTTTTTATTTTTCAGGCTGACGGGTGGGTATCCCCGATCAAATTTGCTTCGGCTATGAATGTTTTTCCTACTGGGTTTTCTCTTCACTACTGTTTTGATCTGGCCCCGCAACATGCTTCTGCGGTATTTTACTTTATTTTTGTACTTAACTTTCTTCGGCCTGCCCTGTAACGGGATGTGCGGTTGGTGACGGACCATAGTTACTGTAGTAGTTAGTTTGGCGGAGTACGGAGACGGTCCCTTGGGACTTACGCAATAGGCACTGCCTACGCGGAAATGAATAAATTACTTACTTACTTACTTTTTATTGATTCTTTACCCATACTGTTACCGTCCCCGTTCCATCGTGAGACTTCTCTTTGGTCTTTTACTTAGTAGTTGGTATTCCTGCGGATAGTAGGATCCTACTAAGGAACTGACCTCGGGTTGTGAACCTTGGTTACTTCATCGTACTGTTACCGAACACTGACACCGCCGACCGTGATAACTGTCCTTTGACACTGCAGCCTCGAAGCTCCAGTGCCTTTATGTCCTCCAGGCTTTTCCTGACTTTTTCCCTTGCTGGGGTATGTCCTTTCCAAAGGCTTCGTAGTGCGTTTTGATTGTCCACGCATAGGTGGATGGTTTCGTTTGCTGTTGCTTTTTTGTTGAAGTATTCGATTGCGAGGGAGATGGCGTTGATCTCTCCATCTAAAATGTCGGCATATTCGCCTATGTTTTGGGAGCCCGTGGCGATTGTTTTGTTTAGTCTGGTGATGGCGAATCCTGAGCTTACCGTTGTGCTTTTTGATCCGTCACTGTAGACTTTGATGTCTTTGCTGTGTTTTTCCGCCCATTCTTTGTGAGCTGTGGCCGCGTCTTCTTTATTGAGGGTGGCTATGTTTAGGTGTTCTTTTAGGAGTAGTTGGGGGGGGATGTCGGATGGATTCTCTATGTCGTGCCCGCTGGTGTATTGCAGCATTACTGAGGCTATGCGTTTGATGCCTGTTCCATTTCTTGTGTTTTTCTCTTTGATGGCTTGTATGAGGTGAGGTTTGATAACGTTGGAATCCGGACTCAAAAGGGTTTTGATTCCGTAGTTCAGGGATCGGTAGTCAAGCAGGTCCTTCAGGTTGGGGAGTCCCGCGTCTTTTAGGAGGTGGGGGATATTGGTGTGTATGGGAAATCCCGTGATGAGCCTGGCTAGTTTATGGTAGCTGGGAGCGAGGGCGTCGATCAGGTGTCTGGCTCCTGTCCACCATATCTCTGATCCCCAAAAGGCGTGTGGGATGGTGACTGTCCATATGAGTCTATGGAGAGTTTTGGGGGTTAGTTTATATTTCCTCCCTAGGTTGAGGAGTTGGATGGGAGAGGTGATAAGGCGGGAGGCCGCTATCGATGCTTGTTGTCTGAAGCTGAGTCTTTGGTCGATGGTGACTCCTAGCATTTTGATGGTCGTGGAAGGGGATATTGTGTGGCTTCCTAGTTGAATGGTGTTTGTGGGTGTTTTGGCGCATGGGGACATAAACAGCAGTTCTGATTTTTCTTCGCTGAATCTTATGTTGAGTGGTGCCGTTTTGTTGAGTTTGAGGTTGAGCCTTTCTTGTAGTCTCAGGGTGTTGAATTTGGGGGTGGTGCCACCTTGTAGCATGGCGTCGTTGTCCATGTATACGCTGTCCAGTGTTATTTTTTCTGGGTTACTCAGTTTGTTATTTCCATTTACTCTTTTTTCGCTTTCTCTATACGGATAATTGATGTTTTATTGGATTACATACTGATCGTATTTCTCGGTTATATTTTACTGTATTTTTACTTCTATTTTTACTTACGGGTTTTGGGGGCTAATTACTGCATGTTACGAGTCACATATGTGTCATATATGCATGTATATATTTACTCATACACACCTTTTCGCTTTCATGTCACAATGTTTACTATTCATGCATTCCCTATGTCTTGGTATATTTTCAGGGTCAAATGGCTTTCCCACCTCGTTTTCTCGGTCGGATCTTTGGGTTTTTACTTTGGTTACTTGTGTATAAATACTGGCCTGTTTTCCCTCCGGTTGGGACTTTTGTTCGATATAGAAAAGAGACTACAATAGACGCCTTATACAGTATTCTTATGCTCCTCGAAGTTTATTTCTTCTGTGTCTTCTGTTTAATTATTTACTATACCGAAGACATCCGCCTAAGATTATTTATCTGCATCATTCCCCGCAGGTGGTTTCATTAGACCTAGAACTTAATCTCACGATTAAAGCTGTCCTTCCCAGCCTCCGCAAATCTTTCTTGTCAAAGATTTTCATCCAGTTCGTACTTGTTGGAGGACTTGTTGACTAGCGGGTTTGCGTAGATCAAGTATATGATGGGTGAGAGGGGGGACCCTTGGGGGGTTCCTGATTTGTATGGGATGGGTGTGGCTACTTCTCCGTTAAAGGCGAATGAGATGGTTTTGTCTTTGTTGAAGGTGGATATCCAGTTGCATATGTAGTCTGGAAATTTTGTGATTTTGAGGATTTCTATAAGGCGGTTGTGGTTGATGCAGTTGAACGCTCCCTTAACGTCGTTTGTTAGGATGGCTGGTCTATGGCTGGTGGTCTTGTAGGTGGAGGCGTGTTGCATCCATTCCTGGGCGGGTGTTAGAAAGCGGAGTAGGGTGTCTGTGCTAGATCTTCCTTCTCTTACACCCATTTGTGCATTGGAGAGGGCTCCGTTTATGGCTCCGTATTTGGCCATTCTTTTGGCAATTATGGCTTCCAGTAGTTTGCTGATGCAGGGTAGGAGGGATATGGGTCGGTACGATTTGGGGTCGTGTAGATTGTTTTTCTTTGGTTTAAGAATGGGGACGCATTTGATGACTTTCCATTCCTGTGGCATGGTGCCATGGTAGATGAGTTGTGAGTAAATAGTGGGTGAAAATCTTTGTCAAGAAGATTTGTGGAGGCTGGGAAGGACAGCTTTAATCGTGAGATTAAGTCTAATGAAACCACCTGCGGGGAATAATGCAGATAAATAATCTTAGGCGGATGTCTTCGGTATAGTAAATAATTAAACAGAAGACACAGAAGAAATACACTTCGAGGAGCATAAGAATACTGTATAAGGCGTCTATTGTAGTCTCTTTCTATATAGAACGAAAGTCCCAACCGGAGGGAAAACAGGCCAGTATTTATACAAAAGTAACCAAAGTAAAAACCCAAATATCCGACCGAGAAAACGAGGTGGGAAAGCCATTTGACCCTGAAAATATGCCAAAACATAGGGAAAACATGAATAGTAAACATTGTGACATAGAAGCGAAAAGGTGTGTATGAGTAAACATATACATGCGTATATGACACATATGTGACTCGTAACATGCAGTAATTAGCGCCCAAAACCCGTAAGTAAAATATAAACGTAAAATACAGTAAAATAAAAAAATGTAACCGAGAAATACGATCAGTATTGTAATCCAATAGAACCATCAATTATCCGTGTAGAGAAGCAGAAAAAGAGTAAATGGAAATAACAAACTGAGTAACCCCGAAAAAATAACAGTGGGGAGTAATTGTGGGTTGGCATTGTGGATGGCTAGGATGGTGGGCCATCTTAATCCGTCGTTGCCCGGGGCTGTTTTGAGGTTTCTTCTCAGTGCCTGTGTCACTTCTTCTTGGGTGATAGCTGTGTAGGATTGAGAGAGGTCAGTGTTATTGGGGATTTGAAAGTGAAGGGGTGGGGGGGTGCTGTCATTTTCGGGGAAAAGCGCAGTGTTTAGCCTGTCGCATTTCCCCTTGAATGTTTCCTCGCCTTGTATATTTGGTATGTCTCCTCTGCTTTTCTCTTTTAGGAGTTTCCAGATGGTGTTTTGGTTGGCTCCGTTGATGGTAAAGGTCCAGTAGTCTGATTTGGCTTTGCGGACCAGTTTTCTCCATTTGTTTGCTGTTTTCCTGTAGTCTTCCTTTTTTTTAAGGTCCCCTTTGTCGTATTGGTGGATTCTTTGTTTGCGGTGGGTTTCCTTCTTTAGTTTATCTATTTCTGGGGTCCACCATTTGTGGTATTTTTTGTTTGGCTGTCTGATGGGAACTGTTGTCTCTATTGTGTTCCATATTTCCTTCGTAATTTCCTTTATTGACTCCAAGGTGTGTTGCGGGGTGTGCCATTGTTTTGTTTCGGTGCTGATTTTTTGGATGCCTTCGTGGAATCTGGCCCAATTTGTTTTTCCCCATAGTTTAGTGTGAGGTGTTTTGGGTGGGTTCATTGCCCAGATGGTTTGGGTCATGGCATGGTCGGAGTTGTGGGAGGGTCCGTCATCCACTGACCATCCTTGAATGATGTTTGTGGCCATACCTTTGTGAAATGTGAGGTCGATAATGGTGGGTCTGAGTCCGTTCCTAGGGAAGTGTGTGAAGCTATTGTCGTTGGCTAGCTCCATGTGGTTATTACTGAGCCAGTTGGCTATGGTTCCTCCGTGGGGGTCGGCTCTGATTCTGTCTGAATATTCTTGTGTTTTTTCCTGATACCATAGGCTGTTGTGGGCGTTGAGGTCCCCTGCAAGGTAGCAATTCTTGGTGATGGGAATATTCGGTATCTGTTTGGCGAGGTGTTTGGATTTGCCTGGGGAGTATATGTTGTATACTGTGATTTTCTCCCTGTTGATGGTGATGTCTACTCCTAAGAAGCTATCTTCTATCACGAGGGAGATTCTGGGGAGTATGTTGAGGTCTTTGCGGATGTACGTGACGCATTTAGGTTTGTGTGAGGGGAAGTACATGTTGAAATTTAGCATAGGTGGGGGTAATAAATTCTTATCGATCCATGGTTCTTGAAGTAGTAAAATAAAAACATTGCGGGATGAGTCCGCTTCCTGTATTACTGATAGGGTAGTGGCCTGTCCTCTGGCGCAGTTCAGTTGTTGCACCGTAGCTATGCCTGTCCTGTGGATGTCGCTCATAGCTGCATGAGGTCTTTGTTTATTTTAGCGGTTTCTAGGATTTTGGCTTTGTGTTTACACGATGGGTTGGTTGACTTGTGGGGTTCCAGTCTTCCTTGTGAGTCTTTGCAATTGACGCATCTGATGGGGTGGTGGGAGCATCTTAGTCCTCCCTTGCAGATGTTGCATTTATGATCTCTTGTGTGGTGGTTGTCTGCGCAGACCGCACATTTGAGGGTTGCTGCTTTGCATTTTTGTGTGTGGTGGCCGTATTCCTGGCAGTTGTGGCATTGGGTGGTGGGGCCGAAGCTGAGGTATTCGGCTATTCTGCACATTTTGTTTTGGAGAATAATATGGCGAGTGCCTAGTGTGTCGATGGTGTGGGTTCCTGTTAGGGCGATAACCATGGAAGAGTGTTCCTTGCCTGCTCTATTTTCTTCCCTGGCGAGCCAGTATGGGATTTGGGCGAATTTAAATTGGGGGTAATTCATGGTGATGTTCTTGACGATGTTTTCTCCAGCTTCTCTGGGGTTGGATCCTAAGCTGGTGGGGACGCCGTGGAGAATGAATCGGCTGGATTTGACGTTGGGTTGGGCGGTGTCCGAGTTCATTCCTAGGTTGTTTATGGCTAGTGTGATTTCTGTGGTGAGGTTTGTGTAGTTTGCGGCTTTCTTGTCAAACCCGGTTTGTAGGATGATGGTTTTCTTTCCGACTTTCCTGGCCATGATGAAGGCAGAGACTGGTTGTCCGGCGATTGCGTTGTTGATGTGGGTGAGGATGGCGTTGTTCGTGATTTGCTCCGGGATGTCCTCGTGTACCGTGATGATGAATTCTCTGTTGATCTTTGAGAATTCTGGTTTGAAGAGGGGGGCAGGTTTTTTGTTCTGTTTTTTGTTAACAATTTGTTGCCATCCTGGGTTTTTCTTTTTGATCATCTCGTCCGTGCTGGCTGCTGCGGCATATGATTTTTTTGTGGTATTGTTGGTTGGGGCTTTGGTCTCCTTGTTTTTTTGCTTTGGTTGTTGTTGTTGTGGTTGTTGTCTGGTCATTGGGGGGGGGGCCGGGGCTTGGTGTTGGACGGGGAGGGAGTAACGGGCGGCTGCTAGGTTAGCGACCTGGTTGTTGAGGGTGGTGATGGTGCCTCTTGTTTATTGATGGTTTCCCTTAGGAACTCCACCGTTTGGGAGAGGTCTTTGATTGCCTCGTTGAGGGGTCTGGTTGATGCTCTGATGAGCCAACCGAGGTAGTGAATTCCGGCAGAGGTTTTCATGGGTGCGTCTCCTTGTTGGAGATAGTCCTTGTTTGCGTCGTAAACATCCGTGAGTAGGTCATCTTCGTCGTCTGAGTCCGAGTCTGAGTCCGAGGCATCCCTTAGGATTTCTTCGTCGTGTTCGATTTCTTTCTCAGGATTTAGCATGGCTGAGGTAGGGAGGGTGGGGTCGGGCATTTGGGTTTCGGTGGATGAGGGGGTGTCCTCGGGTCCTCCGACCGTGCCGAAGGGGAGAGTGGATTGTCTGGACATTTTCTCTGGTGAGGTAGTCCTTCTGGCTTTTGGGGATGTTTCTGATAGTGTTCTCTTTCTTCCCGCCCACTGGAACTGGCCAAAGGGGGTCTGTTGGGGAAACAAAGGGGGAGTTTTGGGGAGGCGAATCTGCGATGGGTCTGAGGGATCCACGCTGAATGAACAAAAACTTTCTCTTCTATCAAGGTAGCACGGTTCCTATCCGGAACAAGCAAAATACCAAGTGATTCAGATAGGTAGAAGTATAATTCAGGTATTTCCGACCGGTAAAAACTTTTTCGCTGGTGGTGATACTAAAGGTTGGTGTTGAGTTTTTCGTAGCCGAAGGAATAAAAGTAAGTAAGTAAGTAAGTAATTTATTCATTTCCGCGTAGGCAGTGCCTATTGCGTAAGTCCCAAGGGACCGTCTCCGTACTCCGCCAAACTAACTACTACAGTAACTATGGTCCGTCACCAACCGCACATCCCGTTACAGGGCAGGCCGAAGAAAGTTAAGTACAAAAATAAAGTAAAATACCGCAGAAGCATGTTGCGGGGCCAGATCAAAACAGTAGTGAAGAGAAAACCCAGTAGGAAAAACATTCATAGCCGAAGCAAATTTGATCGGGGATACCCACCCGTCAGCCTGAAAAATAAAAAAGAAGAAAAATAATAAAATCGTATAACCTAGACCGAAGTGTCCATCTTTTTCCCTTCTGTAACTCTGGTTCTTGCCCTTGTAGGGCATGCTGGATCGTTGGCCTTGTGCCGGGTTCTGGGGGGCAGTTGGCACGTTTGATGGGGAAGTGGGTGCATTTAATTCCTTTTGGGTGGTGCATGTTGGGTGGGTGGTGAGGGCCGCCGCAGCTGCGCAGGCTGCGTCGTTCTTGCATCTGAGATGGTGGTGGCGTACTGTTGACAGTTTTGGCATTGCGTGGATGGGGTGATAGGAACATACGTGTAAGTCTGCACACGTTGTTGTCTATGATCAGATGAGAGAACTCTGGGTCTCCATAATCACGCTCGCGCTAAAGGCGATGACCATTGAGGACTGTTTCTTGCCGGACCGGTTCTCAGGTTTGCTGAGCCATCGTGGGATTTGCGCCAACTGGGGGGAAGGGTGGTTCAATTTAATGAACGACAGCTCTTATTCGCTGTAAATGTCAATACGCCCTACGCATGGTTGGGACCCCCGTGGAGGATGAACTTGGACCAACGGCTGTTGGGTTTTGCGGCTGATGGGGAGAGGCCAAGGGTTTGTAGTCCTGGATATGATGTTATCCGCGTACGGTCGCTTGGTCGCTGGCGAGGTGAGGGGGGGTGTGGAAAACTAAGTTTTCCTTATTGGTCAGGCGGCAGAACAAAAAGTAGACTCCACTTCCTTCCAGAACGGAGTTGATGCTTTGGAGAATGGAGTTGGTAGTAACTCCTTCGGGGGCAGGTTCAGTGAGTTCGACGATGAACTCCCTGTTGATCTTTGTGTAATCGGCCTTGAAGAGGGGGGTTAACTCCTTCTTCTTGGCCTTCGTTTTGGGTGGGGAGGGCTTTTGGTGGGGCTTTGGCAGCAGCTGCTGCGTAGCTGACCTTTTCCTTGGTCGCCTCTTTGGTCTTTGGGGGGGGCCTGTTGTTTAGGCTTTGTCTGAGTTTTTTGGGGTTGAGGCGGGGAGGTGGGGGTGGTTGTTGGGGCCGGTTTCCCAGCCTTGCGACCGTGGCTTTGCGAGGTCACTTCTTTTGAAGCTCGCTTATTGTGTGTCTTTGAGGGGAGAAGCGGACGCATGAATCAACCACGTAGTGTAGTTGGCCGTGCCTGACTTTGGGGCGATAGAAGGGGAGGTAGTTAACCTCGGTCGTATGGTAGATCGAAAGAAAAGATAGCCTTAGTCATTCATTTGGCTGTCTTCTGTTTCTCCCGCGAGAGGGAGTTTTTGAGCGGGGTAGCCGGCTCGAAGGGGGTGGAGAGAGGGAGAAGGCGTTCCTGCCGCTGCTTGCTGAGGACGTCGTTCTCGGTCGTTTCGAGGAGAGGGCCCAGGGGTCCCGATTGATGGGGTGCTCGTTCCAAACCTAAGCTGGGATTGCCGGGAATGAGAGTTGTGGGGTGGAGGGGGTGGAGCCAGGCGTAGAGGCCATGACTGCCAGTTCATGTCTGCGGAGGGTCTCTTCTTTTAAGAGATTGGTAAAGTGATTATAGCAATCCCATTTGTCGCGAATGGCTGGAAAGCCTGCGAGGGATTGCCCGTCCGATACCCGATTAATCAGGTATGTTTCGAGAATGTTGTCGGGGAGGGAGGAGAGGTTGAGCGTCTGAACGTCAGGCACATACGTGTCGACATAGTCTGCCCATCCTATAGGGGTAGAGGAGGAAGCCATCTTGGGTACGCAGTGTCCAAGAGGGTCGTGAAGATTGAAGCCGAAAAAATAAAGAGTTTTGGTCTATCGTAGGGAAAACGCGCCCAAGGGTTTGTTGTTCGCTCCGAAGATAAAAAGGTTGCGTGGAGAACTAACTACCACGGGCGGAACTATCTACTTATATACTAATTCTCCACGCAACAGCCAAGCCTTTGTCCAAGCCCAATCTAACCCGATCTCCTATCTTCCTATGAGTCAATCTGTTGACTCATGCACTACAACCGCGTTCCTCGCTATCTTATGGTTCAACCCTGTGATTCATATGTAACCCGATTTTCCCGATCCGATCCTTACTCATTCCTGACTCATCTAGCCACGCCGTGACAACAGTGGACCCCGGCCCATATGGGAATCATAGAAAACGACCTGGCTGACACTATAGCGAAAAAGGCTAGCACTAGCCCAAACACATACAACAAAATCACCCTTACTTGGCTAAAAGGCCTCCCACACCGCCACCAAACCAAAAGTATTGGGCGCAACCCCATAGGACCCTTCCCAGCCATCGCCAACATGAACAGAAGACACGCTCAACTTATTCTTCAAATAAAGAATGAAGTCAACCACATGGACGCATCCCCCACAAGGGCAGCTACAAACTGCCAGTGCGGAGAAATAAACCCCTCCAGACACACCATACTCGACTGCCCCAACTACGCCATTCAACGACTCAGACTCCTCCACGAATACGAATCTGAAGATTGGAACACAATAACCAACCACTACAACGCACAACCACTGCTGCTATTTGCACTCGAAACCCAGTTATACAAAAAAGGAAAAAGGTAGTCTGGGCGGGGGAAATTTTTCTTTTGTATCCAGACAGGACATATATCGAAGCAGGTGAAGGAAGGCTCGAGACTATATTACTTTACACGTTTTATATTTCACTTTGTATGTACAGGCGGTACCGGTTAGATAGGAGGCCACGTAAAGTGGCTCACACAATAGGCTCACCAGCCTACGTGGACATGAATTAATTACTTACTTACTTTTATTCCTTTCTCCTCGGTCGCAAACCTTTGTAACGGACCTACAAGGCAGTTACATGTTTAAGAGATTGTTACTAGTATCATGTGAGCGAAGGCAAGCAAGTACCTACTACAGTGGTTAGCTACCAGTAGTAAGAGTTAACTACTTCTCGTTCCTTAGTCAGTAGGAACTACTTGAAGAGGATTGTACTGACGAGTATCAGCCTGCATCAAGGTAGTAGGCTCACTATTAGCAGAGACTAATAGGAAGGCACCGATCCTCAGTACTCTGTGCAGTTCCTAATCAGCAGAGACTGATAGGCAGTGGCCAGGATAACTCAGACATGCAAACACTCTTACAGCAACTTAAACCGATGACTACCAAGAGTAGTAACTCTAGTCAGGGTAGATTATGCATTAATCTATCGGCGGAGCATCTATAGGTTTTGACTAAGGGTTTACAGTGGATCTAGTAATAGCTCCGATGGTTGTACTGCAGGTGAAATCTCTTCACAGAAGCGGGGCTATCGGGGGTTCTAGGGAGCGCTGGGAAAGCCACTGCAACTTAGTATAGAACTCGAAAGTGATGGTAGGGGAGTGCTACAACAGTATAACTACTGGCACCTCTACTGCCCGAGAACTTGATTCCAGCTCTCAAGCTTGAGGATCCAGACTTAGTATTCAAAAGGAGAGCCCTTAAGATTATTGAGTTCTAGCGATAGAATCTTTACTTGCAACCTGACTCAATACTTTCTATTTTGCAACGACAGCCATACTGTTACCCAGTACAGTTCTTCTACTGAAAGCCCTCGTTACAACCTTCGGGCGCGAGACTTTAGCGAGCAAAGTTTTTTATTTTTTTGGCTTCAACCTTCACGATCCTCTTGGACCAGCGTACCCAAGATGGCTCACCTAGTTCTACCTGAAGAATGGAACAGCTACATTGAACCCCAAATGGCTCTCAGTGGGCAAGACCTAGACTTCTCCACCATCTCCGACCGTATGCTCCAGCAACACCTGCAAAGGAGGCGGAACAGCGAAGAAGAACTCGCTGCTTTCAACTTTCCTCCCTCAGGGAAGAAATGGAAATGCTACGACTTCGTCACCGACCTCCTCAAGAGGAAAACCATTCGTCGCCACAAGTTGGCAGTCATGGCCTCGACACCTGGCTCCTCCCCCTCCACGCCACAGCTCACGTTCCCCAAGCAATCCCAGCTTCGGTTTGGAACAAATACCCCCTCCTCCAAAACTCCTAGGTCCGTCTCTCCGGCGAAATGACCCAGAGTCTCCTCCTCCGCTGCTGGTAGCAGCAGAAACACCTTCTCACCCCTCTCTGATTCATTTGAGCCGGCAACCCCGCTCAAAATGACACTATCACCCACCCCAACAGACCAGGACTCCACCATGGAAGAAACTCTGATCCCCCCTCCCGACTTCACCCTCCCATACGACCCAGAGGTCAACTACCTCCCCCCCTCTATCCAAGCAAAACCCGGCACCTCCAACTACACTACATGGTTGGTCAACAACTCTGTGTTGAATGCCGTAGCCCCCCTCATCTCCACCATAAGCGAACTCTCTAAGGAAGTCACCTCGCTTAAATCCACGGTCGCAAGGTTGGGAAACCAACCCAGACAACCACCACCACCACCTCCTCCACAACCACAACTACATCAACCAAAGCCCAAACAACAGGCTCCCCCTCCGAAAGATACTAGGACTAAAGTTTCCTATGTGGCAGCAGCTGCGAGCGCACCAGCAAAAAACCCGTCCCCACCAAAGACCAAGGCCAAGAAGAAGGCAGAACCGCTCTTCAAGGCCGACTATACCAAAATCAACAGAGAATTCATCGTCGAGCTCTCTGAACCCGTACCAGAAGGAGTTAACCAGGACTCCATCCTAAAAAGCGTCAACTCGGCCCTAGAAGGGACAGGAGTCTACTTTCTCCTATGCAGATTCACGAACAAGGACAACATTGTCCTTGTCACCCCTCCCCACATCCCAGGCGAGCAAGCAGTCCCATACTCGGAAACTATCACCTCCAGACTGCAAACCCTAGGCCTCTCCCCCTCCACCGCAAAACCCAACAGCCGTTGGTCTAAATTCATTCTCCATGGAGTCCCCACCATAGTAGGCAAAGGTACTATGGCAGGGGTAGCTGTCGCGGAGTTCATCAAACTGAACTACCCCTCAGTCCAATTGGCACAAGTTCCCCGATGGCTCAGCAAACCTGAGAACAGACATGGAAAAAGGCACTCTTCTATGGTAATCTCCTTTAATGCGGGAGTCACCACCAAGACCCTAGGCACCAGCCACTTCATTATCAACAACACTATGTGCCGACTCGAACCATATGTGCCTGTTACTCCCTCCACCCAATGCCAAAACTGCCAACAGTTTGGCCACCACCACATCAGATGTAAGAACGACCCAGCCTGCGCAGTCTGCGGCGGATCTCACCACTCTTCTGAACATAAGTGCACCACCTGTAAAGGTGGCATCAAATGCACCCACCTCCCCATCAAATGTGTCAACTGCCCCCAGAACCCGGGACACAAGGCCAGCGATCCGGCATGCCCAGCAAGGGCCAAAACTAGAATCCAAAAAGACAAACAGATGGACACAACGGTATAGGTTACCGCTTTCTTACGTTTCTTTTTAAAAAAAAATTGGGCCACCAGGTTGCATCCCTGGCCACCACACTTCGGTTATGAAAGTTTTTCCTTATAGGTTTTCTCTTCACGTTTGTTTTCGATCTGGCGCCGCGACATGTTTTTGCGGTAAAACTCTTTTTACTTTTTGTACTTAACTTTCTTTGGGCTGCCTTGTAACAGGATGTGCGGTTGGTATTAGACCATAAATACTCTAGTAGTTAGTTTGGCGGGGTACGGAGGCGGTCCCTTGGGACTCACGCAATAGGCACTGCCTACGCGGAAATGAATTTATACTTACTTACTTACTTACTTTTATTGATTCTTTACCCAAACTGTTACTGTTCCAGTTCCATCGTGAAACTTGTCTTTGGTCGTTCACTTAGTAGTTGGTATTCCTGCGGATAGTAGGATCCTACTAAGGGATTGACATTGGGTTGTGAACCTTGGTTACTTCCCTGTACAGTTACCGAACATAGACATCGCCGACCGTGATAGTTATTCTGACCACTACCTATCAGTCTCTGTTGATTTGAAGCTGTACTGAGTTCTGAGGATCAGTGCATTGTTATTAGACACTACTAATAACATGCCCACTACACCAATGCAGCATGGTACTTGTTAGTACTCTTTTTTTTGGATAGCTCTTACTGACTAAAGAACGAGAAGTAGTTAACTTTTACTACTGGTTGTCACGGCGTGGCTAGATGAGTCAGGAATGAGTAAGGATTGGATCGGGAAAATCGGGTTACATATGAGTCACAGGGTTGACACATAAGATAGCGAGGAACGCGGTTGTAATGCATGAGTCAACAGGTTGACTCATAGGAAGATAGGACATCGGGTTAGATTGTGCTTGGACAAAGGCTTGGCTGTTGCGTGGAGAATTAGTATATAAGTAGATAGTTCCGCCCGTGGTAGTTAGTTCTCCACGCAACCTTTTATTGATTCTTACCCATACCGTTACCGTTCCCGTCCCATCGTGAGACTTCCTTTCGGTCTTTTGCTTAATAGTTGGTATTCCTGCGGATAGTAGGATCCTATTAAGGAATCGATCTTTGGGTTGTGAACCTTGGTTACTTTATCGTATTGTTACCGAACACAGATCTTCGCCGATCATGATACTATAATATGCCTCCAACGCCAACCTTCACAACATCATGGCCACCCCCATCGATTACGAACAACTGACCATGACCTAGACAGTTTTTTTTCGTACGTTACCCAGACGCACCACCGCCTGAAGCCACCGAAAAACTCAGGAACCTCTACACCCTCAGGTTAAATGCCGACAAGGAACCCAACAATACAACACCGACCTTCACGGTGGCGCTCTCAATGCAGCAAAGGGCCTACAGACACAGAATACCGAACTACGGAATCAGGTAACAAACCTGAACAATCAAATCACTGCACTGCAAGGCCAGCTAGCACAACGGCCAGCTGGAAACGAACCCATCCCACCACCTCCCGTAAACACCGTACCTCAGGCAAACAGGTCAGAAAAATTACCGGATCCAGCAAAATACGATGGCAAAAGGGAAACCTTGCGCCTGTTCCAACAAGCCCTCAGATTGAAGTTGGTAGGGAACGCAGACCGTTACCCCACCTTACAGAACCAACTCACCTACGCCCTGTCTCGCTTGGAAGGCGACGCCGCCGACCAATTCCTCGGATACATGACGAACACTGGGGTAAATCTACCCGCTATGGACGACTTTTACCGGATTTTGGACAACGCATTTGGAGACCCAGACAGGCAACGAACCGCACAAGATACACTTCGAAACTTGAAACAACGAAATACTTCGTTTTCAGTTTACTACGCCAAGTTCCAAAGATATGCACCTGAGACAGGCTACAATGTGGTGGCCCTGATCGACCTACTGACCAACGGACTCAGCGATGAACTCAGACAATTAATGATACAGCACGACACACCGAACACTATTGAACAATACGCAACACTCCTGCAAAGATTGGATAACAGGCAGCGACTCCTCTCCCGACACACAGACAACAGAAGGAGTTCAGGGTATCGACCACCGGCACAGGCACCAGCGCCCCGGCAACACTCGACACCAGCACCTCCACAACAATCTGCAGAAACCCACCCATCGCACACGCTGTGAGGTAGTACCCATGGAATTGGGAGCAGGAAGAGGTAGACCGACACCACAGGAAAGGGAGGCCCGGCGCGTTGGGGGGAGGTGCTACTGGTGCGGAGGGGTAAATTATTTCGCAAGGGATTGCCCCACAGCCCCGCCCTGGTCCAGGCTTGCCCCCAGAAGCACCAACGCGCAGCTGGGAAGAATAGAAGAAAGGGATGAGGAAAGCACCGATGACGAGGAGTTAAAAGAGGAGTCCCTGCGCTAAGTGGCTTAGCCCAGGGACCAGTAAAAGATTTTTCTAGTTTATGTATTTCAGCTTTTTCAGTATCGGAGGAGGAAATGGACGGAAACCAATTGGTAGTTACTTGTTTAATTTCGGAAAATAAAGAACCATTCAAACCTACCTATGCCCTCATTGATACTGGAGCTTCTGGATACGCATTTATAGATAAAAACTTTGTAAGCCACAACAACATCACCGTATACCCACTAAAAAACCCTCGACAGATTGAGGTTATCGACGGCAGACCCATAGAATCTGGGACCATTACTCACCTGGCAAAACTCAGAATCAACATCCATGGACACGAAGAGGAAGCACCGTTCTTTGTAACACAGTTAGGCCACTACCCCATCGTTATGGGAATCCCATGGATGCGACACCACGACGTCACGATACAGCCAAAAGGAACAGACTGACATTCAACTCCCCTCTGTTTAACCAAATGCCTATTAGAGCAGGGCCGAGTAAAAGCGACAGGAACTTCTGCACCCCTACCACAAGGAAGGACAGTCAAAATCGCCATGATTGGCGCTGGTCCCTTTCTATGGAATGCCAACAGAGGAAACTTGCAGGTGTTCTCTGTATCGTTACGAGATATCAACAAAGCGCTGAACACTAAGAAGGAAACCATCGACATCAAAACTGTTGTACCTCCTGAATACCATCAATATTTGCATTTGTTTAAAGAATCCGTCGCAGCCGCCCGCCACCACACCGAAAATATGACCATAAGATCACGCTACAAGAGGGAAAAGAACCCCCTTTTGGACCAATGTACGGCATGTCACGCATGGAACTACAAGCACTCAGGGACTATCTACAGGAAAACCTACCAAAGGGATTCATTAGGGCCAGCAAAACATCAGCAGGAGCACCGATACTATTTGTCAAAAAGCAGACGGATCACTACTACGGCTATGTGTTGACTATCGAAAACTCAATGAGATTACCCTCAAAAACCGATACCCGCTACCACCGATACAGGAAACCCTCAACCGTCTTCGCTAAAGCTAAATGGTATACCAAACTGACCTTCGTTGGGGATACAACCAGATCCGCGTAAAGCACCTGGGGATGAGTGGAAAACAGCCTTCAGAACACGGTATGGTCACTTTGAGTATACAGTTATGCCTTTCGGACTCACCAACGCACCGGCAACCTTCCAACATTGGGTCAACGACATTCTCCGACCATTCCTAGATCACTTCGCTACAAAGATACCCTGGACGACATATTGATATATTCGGAAACACTAAAGGAACACAAAGAACACGTACGACAAATACTGGCAGCACTGGACCTCAACGGAGTACACCTGAAACCAGAAAAATACGAATTCCACGTACAGGAAACTAAGTACCTGGGAATTATCCTCACCCCCAACGGTATCAAAATGGATCCTGAGAAAGTATCGGCAGTCACCGAATGGGAAACACCGAAATCAGTTAAAGATGTACAGGTTTTCCTAGGATTCGCAAATTACTACCGGCGATTCATATTGGGCTACTCTAGAGTGGCAGCACCCCTCACGGCACTGACAAAAAAGGACACCGTTTTCAAATGGTCAGATCTACAAGAAAAAGCCTTCCAAACACTGAAAAAGGCATTCGTATCAGCACCCATACTACGGCACTTTGACCCGGACAGAGAAATAGTCGTGGAAACAGACGCCTCTGACTACGTCTCTGCCGGAGTACTATCCCAACGAGACGACGAAGGAATCCTACACCCTGTGGCCTTCTTCTCCAAAAAACACTCACCGGCCGAATGTAACTACGAAATATATGACAAAGAGTTATTGGCAATCATCAGATGTTTCGAAGAATGGAGACCAGAATTGGAATCAGCCCAGGATGTGGTACAAGTACTATGCGACCATAGAAACCTGGAATACTTTATGTCAACAAAGTTACTCAACAGACGACAAGCAAGGTGGAGCGAGTTCCTTTCTAGATTTAATTTTAAAATATCGTTCAGACCAGGGAAACAAGGGGGAAAACCGGACGCGTTGACTAGGAGATCAGGGGATCTACCTAAGGAGGGGGATGAAAGACTTTTGCAACAAAGTCAGACGATACTAAAGAAGGAGAATTTGGACACAAAGATAGGTTTGTTAGCGGGTACTTTGTCAAATGAACCCGCTGAAGGATCGTCCACCGTTCAAGAATTGTTCTCACAGGCTTACAAGACAGATAGTTTCCCCAACGAGGTACTAGAAATGCTCCGCAAGGGCACTCGACACTCCCGAAAGATAGCACTAGCAGAATGCGCAGAAGATACCAATGGACTGCTACAGTACAGAGGATGCACTTGGGTACCCAACGACACCCGCTTACATCTACGACTAGTGCAGGAATACCACGACAAACCATCAGCAAGTGACACCCTTGACGCGCAAAAACCTTGGACCTACTCAGCAGAGAATATTATTGGCCCACCATGAGGAAATACGTCGACCAATATGTCAGAAACTGTGACACCTGCGCCAGGGCCAAAGCACCACGGAATGCACCACACGGACTACTGAAACCACTGCCAGTACCACAGGAACCTTGGACCGAAATATCAATGGACTTTGTTACCGGACTACCAGAAAGCAATGGGTTTAATGCCATCCTCGTTATTGTTGATCGTCTGTCAAAAATGCATCACTTCATACCAACCACCGAAGAGGCCACCGCTAAAGATGTAGCCAGTATGTACCTCCAGAACGTATGGAAACTTCATGGATTACCGGAATACATCGTATCCGACAGAGGCACACAATTCACCGCTGAATTTTGGAAATCACTTTGCCAACGCCTAGAAATCTCACCACGAATGTCCACAGCCTTTCACCCAGAAACAGACGGCCAAACGGAAAGGACCAACGCAATCATGGAAGAGTATCTGAGAAGGTACGTGGCCTACCAACAGGACGATTGGGCAGAATGGCTACCCATGGCAGAATTCGCGACCAACAATCACTGCTCGGAAACCACCAAAGTGTCACCATTCTTTGGTAATTACGGAAGACACCCTCGAATGACCTTTGGACCACAACAACACGGTAGGACCACAGCAGAGGACCAAGCCAACGGGTATACCAGAGACATGAAGGAGATCTTTGAATTCTTAAGAAACGAAATGGCCAGAGCACAGAAAATCCAGGAGGAAGCGGCAAACAGGAAACGGCTCCCGGGCACCGGCATATAGGATGGGTGACCAAGTATGGCTGTCGACTAGAAACCTCCGAACCAAGAGACCATCAAAGAAACTTGATTGGAAACGCATCGGAAAATTCACCATCAAGCGCGTCATCAGCCCTCACGCTTACGAATTGAACCTCCCGGAAACAATGAAGGACCACCCTGTATATCACGTATCATTACTGTCACCAGTCAACGATAACCCAGTCCCAGGCCAGACAAACCCCCCACCACCACCCATCGAGATTGAAGGCGAAGAAGAATGGGAAGTCGAAGCAATCCTAGACTCCCGTTACCGCTATGGACGACTGCAGTACTTTACCAAATACACGGGCTACGACAAAGCAAGCTGGCAACCAGAAGATGACCTCAGGAACTCACCAGATCTTATCGCAGAATTTCACCAATGGTATCCACGAAAACCTGGGCCTATCGGGAGTTAGGCCTGAGAGAGGGACCTTGTCACGGCGTGGCTAGATGAGTCAGGAATGAGTAAGGATTGGATCGGGAAAATCGGGTTACATATGAGTCACAGGGTTGACACATAAGATAATGGCGAGAACGCTTGTTAATGCATGAGTCAACAGGTTGACTCATAGGAAGATAGGACATCGGGTTAGATTGTGCTTGGACAAAGGCTTGGCTGTTGCATGGAGAATTAGTATATAAGTAGATAGTTCCGCCCGTGGTAGTTAGTTCTCCACGCAACCTTTTATTGATTTTTACCCATACCGTTACCGTTCCCGTCCCATCGTGAGACTTCCTTTCGGTCTTTTGCTTAATAGTTGGTATTCCTGCGGATAGTAGGATCCTATTAAGGAATCGATCTTTGGGTTGTGAACCTTGGTTACTTTATCGTATTGTTACCGAACACAGATCTTGCCGACCGTGATACTGGTAGCTAACTGTTAAGGACCCTAATTCCCTATGTTTTTTCCTAGGTCTTAACCCTAGTTTTATCTTCTATTACTATGTTTACATGTTTTATCATTGTTTCATCTCCTACTTGTTATTTTGTCTTGTAGATAGTCTGTCTCACAGGACGCGTCAGCTATCTTGTTTCATGTATTTGGATGACGTGTCCCTTGCCACGTCATCAGAATTTTCTAGTCTCATGTTGTCTCATTACGCAAGTGTCTACGTATTAGTATACATCATCAGGGCCCAGCGAAGAATATATAAGGGCCATGCTTTAGCTAGTTAGTTAGTTCTTCACACAACAACTTTTATTGTTACTACCATACCTACTTTTGCACCTTCCACACTGCACTTTCTTTCCGTGATACTAGTTCCATCTAGTTCTTCACAATAATAAGTTCCTTTAGTGATTCCGTTCACTAATTTTGTATCGTTACCTGCTGTATCCTTTTCAGGTATTAGGTTTATTACACTAACCACTATAATAGGTACTTGCTTGCTTTTGCTCACATGATACTAGTAACAATCTCTTAAGCATATAACTGCTCTGTAAATCTGTTACAATAACTCAGTACAACCATTTCTCCATTTTTGTTATGTTTTTCCGATTCTAATATCTTATTTTCTGATCTATGTCAGGATCTAAAACAAATGAAATACTAATTTCCCGTTCTGTTACCATCCTAGTACAAGTATTGTCCCGCTTCCAGCAAAGGTTTCTAGTAATCAAAACAACATAGTAGAGTAGTAAAAATAGATTCCAAGTAAACAGTAAAGAAATCCCAAAGTAGTTAGTGCCATAACTGCTACAGTAAAACAAATAACAAAACAATAAAACAAGGGTGAACAAAGTGACAAAGCAAGGGCGGTTACAGCTCCTCTGAACTGAAATAGTTTTAGTTTAGTTTAGTTAGTTGGTCTATTTAAAATAGCCACTAGACTTAGCCTGAGCTCTCACACCTACCGCAATTACATTACTAGCTTAGCAATAAGCTGTGCTTGCGCCTAATTAGCGTGTGGTTGTGTTACAGTGTAGCTCTACTCGCTCTCTCATATACCCTCCAAATTCAGTTCGTACGGACAAATTTCCGTGACGCTCCGGGGGTTATTTTAGGGGTAGAAAACGTGTTTTTATTATGGGTTTACCTCAACTCAGGCCCCCCCCTACACACCGGTGGGTGGCACTTTCCTGGTGTTAGAGGTTCACCACCTTGCACCCTATTCACACCTTGGGCGACCCTGGACAAGTACAGGAACGAGGGAGCGACTTACCAGATCTCTAGGTGCCGGTTACTTACAATATTATTCTTTCCGTGTCCTTGTGCCTACAACAGCCTAGGCGACCCCTACAGGACCTCCAAATCGACTGCCTAGGCGACTGCTGCAGGACCTGCAAATTGACTGCTTGGGGGACCGCTGCTGACTGCCTAGGCAACGCCTGTAGGCCCTCCAAATCCACGGTTTTTGGACCCCCAAATTGACTGCCTAGGCAACTGCTGTAGGACCTCCAAATTGACTGCTTGAGGGGCTGCTGCTGACTGTCTAGGCGACGCCTGCAATGCCTCCAAATCAGCGGCTTTTGGACCTCCAAATTGACAGCTTAGGCGACTGCTGCTGCTGCTGACCTCCAAACGGACCGTTTCGGGACCTCCAAAATGACTGTCTCCGCGACGACTCGCCTAATAGGTCCTAGCAGGACCTAGCAGCGAGAGCAGCAGGAGCAGGAGCAGGAGCAGGAGCAGGAGCGTATATATTTGTAATTATTTGTACATATATTTAGTATTATATAGATAGCAATAAAAAACAGAGTTACCGTAACTTCATCGTTACTCACTCGCTCCCATCCAACATTCTCTTGCTGACAGGCCCCACGTGGCTAACATGGATATGTTCCACTGCTCAAACATCGACTTTAAGTAGGATACGACGAAATTTCTCAAAATTCGTCCCGACTTCCGAAATAAAGTATTCTTGTCAATACTAGCTATAGTTCGACTCGATAGTGGAGCATTTAGAAGGGGACGGTCCTATTCGAGAAATAGTCTTAGTCAAAGTTTAGAGATCCAATTAGCTTTAGAAAGTTTTTTTTTAAAAAAATTTAATTACAGCTTTGTAGATAAACGATATATCTTTTTAAGACAATGCTACAAGCGTACTAATAAAATTTAGTCTAACCTTAAATTAACATTTCATAACCTTTGCGGTCTTCAGTACTCTAAGATCTGTTAAGTGATTGCTGCTCTAACCCCCCAGAATGTGAAATAAGATAATATACATAAATAAAGCATCGTCTCCTTAAAACAAAATAAAAATAGGACCAACCAGTGTCCATCGCTCTCGAATAATATTAATAGAATAGTCAAGGGACATGTTCATATAATAGCATGAGTACATGCAGGTATGGAGAAGGGGGTGTACTCATAATCGACTATAGTCAGCCCCAGGCACCTGAAGTAAATAACAAACCCCCATTAAAAACAACCTCAACCCATATTCTGCCGTTGGCCGCCCTAACCTCATAGATGTAACATCCTGAATACCTCTCCCATGTCCGCAATGATAGATGAATGATCAAAAGGGGTGTGTGGGGGGCGTGCTGAGAGTAGGTTGTCAAAACGAAAATTCCTTGAAAAGGGGTCTAGTAACTCGTGGATGGTTACTAAAACTCTGCCCAGAAACCGAGGCTAATGGAGATAGTTCATCGTCACATGATTCAGAAATTCTTGGAATGTCTGAATGTGAACCCCTTCTTGAAGCATCGAGTTGGAACATTGTAGGAGCTGTTGAAAGTCTCATCATAGGGTAATCTGCTAGACTGTGTCGCTTGATGTTGGAAACACCTAGACTGGCTTCCGCAGTAATCACTCCTCCTCCCCCTCCTCCAGTGCTCCCAGGCATACTAGCTGTAGTTCCTAAGCTAGCCTCGCTCGCTTGTCGACTTAGGGTGCGATGAATACTTCCAATACTCAGACTTATTGATGGTTCTCTATGTGGTGGGGGTTCCTCAGGGTAAGCGATACTAGGTCGTTTTTCGAGGCTTTCAAATGAGTGTTTCATTAGACCACTAGAAACATACTCCAGTGCCCGTTGGGTAGGGCTCGGAATTCTCGGAGGATTGATGAGAATTGAATTGCCTGAGGTCTCGAGACTTTGTCCATATTCTCTATCTTTAATTAAAGCCTCAAAACGGGCAATCGAAGTCATCGAGGCAGGTTCCGCTGACATTGATGGGCTTGGTGGGGCTGTCGAGAAGAATCGATCAAGGATGGTCTCACGGCGCGCTGGAAGCGCAGTTGGGGTTTTTAAGGAAATATCTTCCTTGCTGTCACTCGTTTGTCCTATGCCTATGGAATGCCGCGACCTTGTAGATACATGCAAGGGCGGCCGACTGTCGCTAGAAGAACGTGGGAAGTCTCCATCCACCCCCGGGGATGGCATCTCAGAGGCGGAGCTGCTCATTACACTCCCTTTATCATCCGACTCAATACTTGAAAGGTTGCTGGCCCGAGAACGAAGGGAAGGGCTAAGGAGCGCTGTGCTTGGCTCGCCATTTATCGAAAATAATGAAGAGGGAGGATTGGGTGCTTCCAAGTCAATATCACTGAATTTTTCTCGGAAACCAAAATCGGTAGTATGAGGAGTACTCGAGTCGGAGGAGCTGGGGATTAGATGTGACTGGATCTCCTTTGCCCATTTCTCAATAGCAACCACGTTATCCGGGGCAGGCCGGAAAAGTAAAATTTCTTTCCTAGCACCTTCCTTCTTAGCCCCTTCACGCGCCGGCACGTCGTGGCTCCTCCGCCGGAAAGATTTTGAGGAGGCTAGTTGAATTTCGACCCGTAGATTTACTACCAATGTTGGGAGCACCACAGATTTCTTCTTATGGCGCGATGCGACATCTCCAATATAGCAAGAAGCAATAGATGTAAGTCTAATGAAGAGAAGTTTATTAGTAAACTGGGCAACTTTACACGAAGCGATTAGGAAATAGGTGGGTCATCTAGAAGTGTCAACGTTTGGACCGGGGGGGGACCCACGGATATCGCGTAATCGGCTCTGTATCATTCTGCAGGTAATCAACCCAGTCAGTCAGTGCCAATACCGGCCCTCCCAATTCACACTCCTTACCTTTTGCTTGTAAAGTGCCAAGTATATCGGCAGCTGTGTCGGTTCACCTTCATTAGGGATTGATGCCACAGCTTGAGGTTTCCGTTCCGATGGAGCATGCGTCAGCTTTCCGCTATTCCCAGTCACTGCTGCTCCAGTTCCCACTGATCCTATCACTCCAGTAGCCGTAGTAGGTCGGACTGGTGAAATTGCCGGTCGTGCCGATGTCGGGGTCGTGGGCAAATGGGTTCCGAACTTGACATACCTAATCTATCCGTCACACACGGCAAAGCGAACATCAGCACTGGGAAAGAACTGCGAGACGTTCGAGAAGCGTGAACGAAGGGTATTCCTGACTCAAAGCTTCGCTGAAACGAAATTTAGAGAAAACCGGGCGTTTGTTATTCATACCTTCCAAGCAGCACGACCTATCAGGTTGCGCTCTGGCGGGACTTGTAGCCACCCTTCTATTATTGCCGTCATATTGCGTCTAGTCGTGTATTGGAGCAACACCGCTGGATTGCCCAAAGACAAGGAGGGAGTGTGGGTGTAGGAGGAGAGGACGATGGCTCGGTTTTGTGGGCTTCTAAGGTAGGCTCACTGTTTGGGATAGGCAATAGCTAGTAGGACTAAGGGCGAGGGGGGGCGAGACAGAACTCGTGGGGTATGTAGCTAGCGAGACTAATGTACGAATATGTGTTGGTAGGTATTGTACATGTACTCCTTCTTGTGGGACTCGAGAAAGAGATTTCCTTGGGTGGTAAGGTAACGGCGGCCGGGCACCAGCAGTAGAAGCGGGCGAGTAGCAGTGGGAGATAGTATTGGGTTCTCGCCTCCCCCCTCCCCCCCTCCCCCTCCTCACTATTCTTACTCTTCTACTATCTTCTAGCTTGCTTACGCACTAGAAAGTATTTTGTATTAGATTGTGTTTGAGTGTGACATACTGCAACTTGAGCGAGACTACAAGAAAGGGACAGAACTAACAAGACGGCCGAAGTAGGAGTAGTATGTATATGTAGATAAATAAATAGATAGGTATCAACTACAGCATGTAAATATACCTAATATCTAGACTAAGTTGCTGACTGCAGTTACTTCGGCCTGATGTATCGCTACCACCGAAAGAGAAAGGGGCAAAGGCGGCGACGACCGGGGAGAAAACATTAGAAAGGGAGAGAACCGTTTCACCACAACACTTCATAAAGAGACTTGATACTTAATACACGAAGAAATCTCTGGAGGCACAAAAAAGAAAGGAAGGATACCAGCCGGAGGCATGACCCCGGAAGGGCAAAGATGGCGACGGAACCCGGCATCGCTGCCGATGCTAGGAACAGTCTGCGTCTTTCACAATCCTTCGTGAGCTTCCCCTCAACGGTCCATATACCACCATTCAATGCCTCATGGTGGGGCTACCGAGTAGGTACTCTAGAACACTCTCTAGCGAGCCTACGGATAATAGCTCGGAAGAAGTACAATAAAGAACCGTAAACACTCGACGGAAAGGGGTAAAAGACAAAAAAAAGGGAAACCGCTATCGTCGATCATTCCTGACACGTTTTTCCCATCCGCATTTCTTGCATACATGGTGTACTTATTTCTCTGGACCGGAACAAAGGAAAGAAAAGGAAGGAAGGACCCCCTCTAATTGTCACCCTTTACCACGGATCTAGGTGTCAGACCCGCGACTTTGGAATGCTGTGATACGTACATGCATAAACATGGAGCACGCGAGAGAATCACTCGCCTGGGAAAGCCGGTAGACTTTACCGCTCATGGTCTAGGTTATATCTCCACAGGCACCAAGATGCTAGGAGGGTGATGGGTTCCTGGGGTGTCTTCGGCTCGGAAGCAGCACACCTATTCTAGGCCAATGGGATCACGACCTTCTTACTGCTACCTACTAGGTAGAGTTGAGCTCTCGTCTCCTCTTCTGCAGAAGCTTACCCACGGCGCCAGCTCTGGTTTGTGCTTACAGCCTTCCTAAGATAAATGGAGGGCTAGGTTAAGGTCAAGGATGCTGATGCAAGATACTTTAAGGTTCTGGGCGGACTATTTTCCGGCCTTTTTGCCGCCGGAATAAACCAGAAATTGATTTGCCGGCGAGAAGCTTCTTATCCTATTCTATCATTTCTTTTTGCGATTCAAATGATCCTACATTACTAGGAATCTTTTTTGCGTTGTTTTTTGGAGAATAGATCGGGAACTGCCAAGGCTTCTTACATTACCCGATCATGTGAGTCCTAAACAAAATAGGATGGCAAAGATAAACCTCACCATTTATCTGATACAGGATTTTGCATTGCAAGTACGGAGATACCCAAGAAAATACTATAGTTATGGAACCAATTACTTAGTGTTCTATCTCTATATTAGAGAGTACTAAATTTATCTGCAGATCGCCTAGTCAAGGTCCCAAAACAGCCTAGAGATACATACTGGTGTGTAAGGTACAAGCCTAAGATTCAACTTCATGTTTTTTTAGGGGTGGTTTGTAAAAAGTTAATAAAGCATTTGGGACAACTCAGTTGCAACAATGTGTAACCGCCCCTGCATTGTTACTTTGTTTACTATTGTTTTTGTTATTTGTTTTACTGTAGCGGTTATGGCACTAACCTTCTTGTATCTAATTTTATAACTTTACTATGTTATTTTGATTACTAGGAACACCCACCAGAAGCGGAACAATATTTGTACTGGGATAGTACAAGAATGGGAAAATTAGTATTTTATTTTGTTTTAGATCCTGGCATGGATCAGAAATTAGGGTACCAGGATCAGAAAAACATAATAAGAATGGAGGATTGGTTGTACCGAGTTATTTTGATTAGTTTTGTTTTATTCCTGTATCGGAATGTAACAGTTAAACGACCATTATGACTGGCTTTGATATACTTATGTAAAAAAATCACATAATACCAGAATGACTAAAAGAATAGCTACCTGAAGCCTAAAAAGTACACTTGATAAAGTTACTAGATAACGATAGTTTTTTGTATGAGTTGACGAATTCATAAAATATCGTGAAACTCAAGCTGGAAGTATGTTAGAAGAGAACTAACTATCTACATCAAGGGCTATTTGCTTGAATAAGTATTATCATCAAGAAGCTTGATAGATATCTCCTAAACGAAGGAAAGATAAGCGCTTCTGGAACCTGGAGAACCAACATGTTTACTGCAAACCATTAAGTTATGAAGTTTCAGAGAGTTAAAGGAACAGTATTTAGTAAAAAGTGCGGAAGGTCAATAAAAAAGATTAGACCAAGCGTTTGGAGAATTGAACGTGTAGAGGCCATATATGTGCTTCGCCCCTCTAACATCCTTAAATATCAAAAATATCACTTCGCCAAACTCTCAGTTGCTTGCAAGCGGGAAGAATCAGTACTAGAAGAAAAGCTTTCAAATTTTGCCTACAGGTTGCCCCGCTTTAGGAGAATACTTTTCTAACATAAGGCAGGCACCCCGCTATGCCACCCGCTACTCTAAAGGAGGGCTACTCTGAGTTGCAGAATCTCTAACAAAAACACAAGTTTTGGACCCCAGAAATAACTCCCAAAGCGTCAGGGAAATTCATCTATCCAAACCAAATCCGGAGGGTATATAAGGGGGAAAACAACACACTGGTGCAATCAAATTTTAATTCGGACCAAAAACTGCAGAAGTTACAGATTATTTACCTAAAACCCTTATGTTACTATTGGCCAGCCTACTGTCACAGTATCGCCTGATGAGTCAAAGATTAGTAAGGATCAATTGGAGGAACTGGGAATAGTATGAGTCAACAGGCTGATTTATAAATAGCGAAGAACGCGGTTAATAGGCATGAGTCAACGGGTTGACTCATAGGGAGATTGGAAATCGGGATTACTGTTATTTGATTAGAAATTATAATACCTTGCGTGAAGAGCGGGTATATAAGTAGCTAGTTGTGCCCACGGTTGTTGTGTTCTTCATGCAACCTTTTTATCCTTTCTCCTCGGTCGCAAACCTTCGGGCGCAAGACTTTAGCGAGCAAAGTTCTTTATTCTTCGGCTTCAAACCTTCACGATCCTCTTGGACTCTGCGTCCCCAAGATGGCTCCCACCTCCACCCCTAAAGGATGGGCAGAATACGTCGACCTGTCGGTCCCTGACGTACAAACGCTCAACCTCACCTCCCTCTCTGACAATATCCTCGAAACCTACCTGATCAACCGGGTACAGGACGAGCAATCCCTCGCAAACTTTCCAGCCATACGCGGGAAATGGGATTGTTACAACCACTTCACCAACCTCTTGAAAGAAGAGACACTACGCCGACACGAACTGGCAGTCATGGCCTCCACGCCTGGCTCCACCCCCTCAACCCCACAGCTCACGTTCCCCAAGCAATCTCAGCTTCGGTTTGGAACCAGCACCCCCTCATCTTCCAGGACGACTAGACCAGTCTCCCCAGCCAAACGACCCAGAGTGACCTCCTCGACTGCTAGCAGCAGCGGGAATACATTCTCACCCCTCTCAACACCATTTGAGCCGGCTACCCCGCTCAAAATGTCTATCTCCCCACAAAACACTAGCCAGGAGGACTCCAGAATGGATGAATCCCAGGCCCCCCCTCCAGACTTCACTCTCCCTTACGACCCGGAGGTTAACTACCTCCCATCCACCATCCAGGCCAAGTCGGGCACGTCTAACTACACTACGTGGTTAGTTAACAACTCCGTGCTGAGTGCCATCACCCCCCTTATCTCGACAATAAGCGAACTCTCCAGAGAGATTTCCTCGCTTAAATCCACGGTCGCAAGGTTGGGAAACCAACCTAGACAACCAACCCCCCCCCAACCTCAACAACAACAACAACAACCCCAACAGCCCAAGCCTAAGCAACAGGCCCCCCCTCCGAAAGAAACCAGGCCCAAGGAAAAAGGGACCTACGCAGCAGCAGCTGCTAAGGCACCCCCCAAAGCCCCCACTCCTCCAAAGACCAAGGCCAAGAAGAAGGTGGAACCCCTCTTCAAAGCCGACTACACAAAAATCAACAGAGAGTTCATCGTCGAACTTTCTGAACCAGCACCTGAAGGAGTCACTCAAGACTCCATCCTCAAAAGCGTCAACGCAGCCCTTGGGGGTACTGGCGTTTACTTCCTCCTATGCAGATTCACCAACAAGGAAAACATAGTCCTTGTAACTCCTCCCCACATCCCAGGCAAACAAGCAGTCCCCTATTCGGAGACCATTACCTCCAGACTGCAAACCCTCGGCCTCTCTCCCTCCACCGCTAAACCCAACAGCCGTTGGTCAAAATTTATTCTCCACGGAGTCCCCACCAGGGTAGGCGAAGGTACCATGGCTGGGGTGGCGGTAGCAGAGTTTATTAAAATGAACTACGAATCCGTCCAACTGGCACAAGTTCCTCGATGGCTCAGCAAACCTGAGAACAGATACGGGAAGAGGCACTCTTCTATGGTTATCGCCTTCAATGCGGGGGTAACCTTAAAGACCCTAGGCACCAGCCACTTCATCATTGACAATACTATGTGCAAACTCGAGCCATATGTCCCTGTCACCCCCTCCACCCAGTGCCAAAACTGCCAGCAGTTCGGCCACCACCACCTTAGATGCAAGAACGACCCAGCCTGCGCGGTCTGCGGCGGCTCTCACCACTCCTCTGAACACAAGTGCACCACCTGCAAAGGCGGTATCAAATGCACCCACCTCCCCATCAAATGCCTCAACTGCCCCCAGAACCCGGGACACAAGGCGAACGATCCGGCATGCCCAGCAAGGGCCAAAACTAGAATCCAGAAGGAAAAAGAGATGGACACAACGGTATAGGTTATCGGCTTTTCTTACACTTCTCACTAAATTGGAAATCACCAGGTGGCATCCCTGGTACACTGCGCTTCGGTTATGAAAGTTTTTCCCTTTGGGTTTTCTCTTCACATTTGTTTTGATCTGGCTCCGCGACATGTTTCTGCGGTCTCTTTCTTTTATATTTTTTTGTACTTAACTTTTCTTCGGGCTGCCCTGTAACGGGATGTGCGGTTGGTGTCGGACCATAGATACTCTAGTAGTTTAGTTTGGCGGAGTACGGAGGCGGTCCCTCGGGACTTACGCAATAGGCACTGCCTACGCGGAATTGAATAAATTACTTACTTACTTACTTTTTATTGAATTCTTTACCATACTGTTACTGTTCCAGTTCCCTAGTAAACTTCTCTTAGTCTTTTACTTAGTAGTTGGTACTCCTGCGGATAGTGGGATCTGTAACGGGGGCCTTCCTTAGAAGAACTGTAGTAGAAGATACAGTAAAGCTGCTGTTGCAAAGAAGATAAAAGTCAGGTTGCAATTAAAATTCTATCGCTAGAACTCAATAATTTTAAGGGCTCTGCTTCGTTGATGCTACTGATTCTGAAAAGCTGGAATCAAGTCTTCGGGCAATAGTAGGGCAGTAATTATACTGGTTTCTCTTCGACTATCACTTCTCCAAATTCTTTACTAAATTCTATGGCTTTCCCAGTGATTCCTAGAATCTCCGATGACTCCGCTCTAGTGAAGAGATTTCACTGCAGTGCAACCATCGGAGCTATTACTAGTTTCCATAGTAAACCCTTAGTCAAAACCTCTAGATGCCTCGCCGATAGATTAGTACATAATCTATCCTAGCCAAGGATACTACTCTTGGTAGTTATCAGTTTTAGTTGCTGTAAGAGTGTATTCATGTCCAAGTTATCCTGGCCACTGCCTATCAGTTTCCACTGATTAGGAACTGCACAGAGTACTGAGAATCAGTCCAATTACTTATTAGTTTCTGCTAATAGGGACCGTGTAATAAACCTAATACTTGAAAGGGAACAGCAGGTAACGATACAAGGTATAGTAGGCGGAACTACTATAGAGAAGAGAAAAACAATACTAGGTGGAGCTAGTATATCACAATGGAAGGTGCGGAGCGGAAGGTGCACAAGGTAGGTATGGTAGTAACAATAAGTTGTTGCGTAGAGAACTAACTAACTAGCTAAAGCATGGCCCTTATATATTCTTCGCTGGGCCCTGATGACGTGCACCCATACGTATACCCATACGTATGTACTTGCGTAATGAAACAATATGAAACTAAGAGATCCTGATGATGTGGCGATAGACGCGTCATCCCAAATACATGAAACAATGATAGCTGACGCGTCTTGCGAGGCAGACTATCTACAAGACAAATACTAGTAATAGAAAATGGAGAACATAGGAATACAAGTAAGCCTAGGGTTAAGACCTAGGTAAAAGACGTAGAAACTTTAGGGTTCTTGACAGACCGCTACTCCAATGCAGTCTGGTACTCGTTAGTACCATTCTTTTTGGGTAGTTCCTACTGACTAAGGAACGAGAAGTAGTTAACTCTTACTCCTGGTAGCTAACCACTGTAGTAGGTACTTGCTTGCCTTTATTCTCATGATACTAGTAACAATCTCTTAAGCATGTAGCGGCTGTGTAGGTCTGTTACAGGATCCTACTAAGGAACTGATATTGGGTTGTGAACCTTGGTGACTCACCGTACTGTTACCAAATACTGATACTGCCAACCGTGATAATGTGTATTGAAGAGTCTGCAGACTTTCTATAGTGTTTAATAGCTAGCTGAATATTCTCTTCGTACTTTTCCTTCTCTTTACCTTTTAGGTGACTTATATTTGTAGAGGTTTTGGAGGGTTTGAAGGTTTTGGAGCTTAGCTTGGCCGAGGAATAGGGAGTGGCACTGCTTGGCAAGACAAAAGCACGTGGTCGGAATCACAGCATTGGTCGGTTTGGCCATCCAAGCCTTTATATCCCACTAAACTAGAGTGACGGTTCACTTTGAGCCACGGAATCAAGTGGTTCTGATATATCAATAGGGTGTAGGTCTTTACCCTGCTGCATTGCGATCAAAATCCCGATATAGTAAATGATAGATACCATAAGACATTCTACATATCAATCCCCGAAGGTGATTGAGTCGCTAGAATAAGTGTATTTCCGGATTTATCCGATCGCCGAATAGATATTTACCCTTAAAAAAGATACGCGTTCTTACCTCAAACAAAAAAACCCTTGTATAGTTCCTTTTGATCGAGGAGGGGTGGACCTGTGCCGCCAGCCTCACGGGAGGTGATGTGTGCTCTGTCAACAATTCAAACTCTGCCGTTCCATTTAAACAAACACCACCCTACAAAGGAAGAAATTCCGACCGGTCCAACTACAGCAGAACTTTATACTATGGACAAAAGCGCACCTTTCGATCTGCTGGTCTATAAACTGGGGGCTAAATTCGGAGAAAGTTGTGTCACCCATCCAATGCGGGGGGAAAAATACCAGCCAGGAGAGAAATGGACGAGTGTGAGAGTACTTGGGCAAGGGGGTCACGGAACCGTCTACCTCGAGAAAGCACAGGCACCATTGCAGTTGAGGGCTGTAAAGAGAGTTCCCCGGGGGTTAGTCTCAGAGTTCAGGTTTACGCGAGAGTTGGAAGCTTTGGTTGCGGTGAGGGACGTGAGTGTTATCCTAGCTAGGGGCCTTTAATCGTTAAAAGGCCAGGACTAAACAAACCTTAGCACGAAGATCTTTTCGTCAAGTTCATTGGGTGGTATGAGAGTACCGACCACTTATTTTGTGCCATGGAATACGTTGGATGCGGTGACCTTGGGCAGTATATTAAGAAATCAGGCCTACAGGTAGCGCGGGATGCCAAACGGATCACGAGACAAATATTAGAAGGACTTGTAGTATTACATGGGAAGCATATATGCCATCGCGATTTAAAGCCACAGGTCCTGATTCTGCCCCCCAAATTCTTTATGAATAGCTACTAAAGAAATTAAAAAAACTATAGAACATACTCATAGCTAGTCTCTCCCCGATTCACATCAAACTCTGTGATTTTGGTGCATCAAAATCTACCATAGGTACAGGGCTACACACCAGATATGGAACACAAGGCTACATCGCCCCGGAGATGCTGGGATTATTACCACCGGGTTTACGTTCTAGACAAGGGTACACAAATGCTGTGGATATATGGGGTTTGGGTTGTGTGCTGTACGAGATTTTAACCTTAGAGATACCATTTCGGGATACGTCTGTCTATACGGATGGATCAGCGTATACAGACATTTCAGGCATGGTTCCTGCTACTGGCATCGTCCTAGTCGACACATATCTCTTGTCAGAATTCTGTAAGGGTAACGTAGGACTTCCTACGGAGCATCTCGAGAATTTGAGAGTAGAAAAGGCCGCTATAAATTTTCTGAGGAGGTTACTAGTTGCCAATCCAATGTCTCGGCCTTCTGCAGTTGATGCACTAGGGGATAAATGGGTGTGCCCTGATTCCATGAGATATCGGTTCTTACAAAGGCAGCATGTCGGCACCTCAAAATTATGAGCACTCTTAGAGGTTACGAGATTGGGCTTCTTCATAGCGTGGCTATTGGCTACCAGCAGATATGTTACTGTTGTTGGGTACTTCTGGATCCAGTCGAAATAGTGATACCGGATCACAATTAGCTTGCAGACAAAGGTCGAGGGAATAGCCGAAGCACCCTCTTTTGTCTCCCGTGGAGTTCTTACACCGGTGGCGGTCTAAATAAACATACTTCTGGACAACATTTCAAGACGCAGCTGAGTGTACCAACACCGGGCTGTGAAACTTCTTTCTGACCACGTCACAAACGTTCCCAATAGTAATGGATTTTGCAAAGCTCTGGCTTGTATCGTTCCTCTTAGACTCTGTCGATCGTGCATTAGTTGAATTTCGGAATAGGGAGGGTGGATATGGAGTATCGTGTGGCCGGAGATAGCTTCTCTTCCTGATGGTGGTCCAATGCCCGCTGGCTTGGACTACGCCATAATAGAACACAACCAGAATTCTACTCATCATTAAAGCCCCCGACATCGACAGATTATTAGTCTATTCTACTAAGTTGAGTGGTGGATATGATCACGGTCTATTACAAAGGCCGATTGAGACCCAGTAGAGACCGATCCTTCAAAGGGCCCTTGTTGGATGCAATTTCGACCTCACTTCTCAAAAATATCTGCATCCTTCCTACTCCTGCGTGCCAGGGGCAATTCTGACCAAATTTTTCCTTTCCATCTATACAACACTACCAACAAGCTCACTCCTACCATCGGGAAACACCATTAAAATATACCCCTACTTACCCATCTTAATTCCCGCTCTCTACATTTTTTCTCGGCCTTCCCTTATTTAGCGGAAGCCCTTAAGTTTGAATCAATATGATTCATGTAAATTTGTAGCTAGAACTAGAAGCTTCTCTACGAATAGAAGGAGCATGAGAGGCCTGTGCAATCTATGTATAGTACGGAAACTTAGTGGGGTATGTATATTTTGGGATTAGTATAGTGGTAGGTAAAAAGTATCCAGATGCGCTCGGACCTGTTTTAGACATGTTTTGGGTGGCATAATCGAGCCTTGGCGCTCATGATATCTGAGAAAGCTTTACTCATATATACAAAAATGTACATCAGTTGGGCTTTTGATATGGTCTAGCACGAGCCTCTATGTGCACATATGGTGGTAAAGAGCAGCCAGAACTCCTGTCTTCATTAGCAAAAACTTCTAACATTCCTCCCTGACTTATTTGACTTTTGTGTACCTCTGCATTAGCAAAAAAAGAAAAAACTCCTGGAAGAATTAATTGCCTGGGTGGAGAAGTTTCGCTCTGCTCTCCTGAAAACTGATGCTAGCCCTTCTCTACCTGAGAAATAGCTTGTCACCTGACTTGCTTGAAAATAGGATTTACCCAGCCAGCGTACTTATGGATCCACTTTAAATTTCCAAATCATTTCTTTAACAGCAGCAGCTTGCCTCTGGCAAACCAAGCAAACAACTTACCAGAACTACGATGAACAAAACATGTCTGATGCATCTATGTAGACTCCTAATAGAACTCTCAAATCTGTAACACAATCACACACATCCCGAAAATCATTGGTCCGTCAAAAGTATATAAGCCATTTTCAAAGGTTAGTATGGGCCTCTGTAGTCTCTAGTGGGTAGTGAAAGGACATGAAAAGCCTCTGTGGCACATTAGTAAAAGTTAGGTTTTTCGAATGTTTTATTCTTTTCTCTGTATGTAGTTTATAAGCAAGATGAGATCTGAACACAGGCTCTCACTTGCATCCCTCTATGATTACATTTGAAGTAAGAAGGTAGAAAATAGGTGTAGATTATGACTAAAGCACTGGCAAGCAATCAAAATATCTTTAAGAGAAGCCTTAACGCAGTGTCTCTCACCTAAGTTCTCAAACATAGAGATCCGTAGTTTCGAGGAAGTTTTTAACTTATGTACTACGACTATTATTATAATATGTTAATCTCTCAATACAAAAAGTGAAAAAGGGTTCAATAAGGATGGCACGTACTACAAACCCTAACCTATGACTTCATATGAAAATCTTCCTATACGGCTATCACGTGGTATATTATGTGATCTCTCACGACAAGATAATTGAATATTTTCTGTAACATTCTAGAGTACAATTTATAACTCTCAGCACTAAACTAGGCACATCTTGCTCCCACTATTTCTTCTTTATCAACTATCCTCCATCCCCTCTTTTAGCCATATGTGCCTCCTAGCGTGTCTAGCTATCATTCTCCCTTCCGGGGTCGCTACTAGTAGCCCCTTCACAAATACCACGCCTTCCTGTCTCAAAGCATTTCTTAACTCGTCTAATGGTAATTCGCCGCCAATACAAAATATTGAGAATAAATTCATATTAAAACTAGTCCTTCTCTGTGTTATGATTCCTGAAATTGTGTTAGGGTCAAAGAACCCTAATTTTCCTATGTTTTTTCCTAGGTCTTAACCCTAGTTTTACTTGTATTTCTTTTACTATTATTTTTATCTTGTAGATAGTCTGCCTCGCAGGACGCGTCAGTGTAACGAGGGCTTTCGGTAGAAGAACTGTACTGGGTAACAGTATGGATGTCTTTGCAAAATTAGAAAGTATTGAGTCAGGTTGCAAGTAAAGATTCTATCGCTAGAACTCAATAATTTTAAGGGCTCTCCTTTTGAATACTAAGTCTGGATCCTAAAGCTTGAGAGCTGGAATCAAGTTCTCGGGCAGTAGAGGTGCCAGTAATTATACTGTTGTAGCACTCCCCTACCATCACTTCGAGTTCTATACTAAGTTGCAGTGGCTTTCCCAGCGTTCCCTAGAACCCCCGATAGCCCCGCTTCTGTGAAGAGATTTCACCTGCAGTACAACCATCAGAGCTATTACTAGATCCACTGTAAACCCCTAGTCAAAACCTATAGATGCTCCGCTGATAGATTAATGCATAATCTACCCTGACTAGAGTTACTACTCTTGGTAGTCATCGGTTTAAGTTGCTGTAAGAGTGTTTGCATGTCCGAGTTATCCTGGCCACTGCCTATCAGTCTCTGCTGATTAGGAACTGCACGGAGTACTGAGGATCGGTGCCTTCCTATTAGTCTCTGCTAATAGTGAGCCCACTACCTTGATGCAGGCTGATACTCGTCAGTACCATCCTCTTCAAGTAGTTCCTACTGACTAAGGAACGAGAAGTAGTTAACTCTTACTACTGGTAGCTAACCACTGTAGTAGGTACTTGCTTGCCTTCGCTCACATGATACTAGTAACAATCTCTTAAACATGTAACTGCCTTGTAGGTCCGTTACAGTCAGCTATCATTGGTTTATGTAGTGAGATGACGTATCCCTTGCCACGTCATCAGGATCTCCTAGTTTTATATTATTTCATTACAAATTGTCTACGTATTAGTATACGTCATCAGGGCTCAGCGAAGAATATATAAGGGCCATGCTTTAGTTAGTTAGTTAGTTCTTCACGCAACAACTTATTTTTACTACCATACCTACCTTTGCACTTTCCGCACTGCATTCCTTTTCTTGTGATACTAGTTCCGTCTAGTTCTTCACAACTACTTCCCTCAAGTGATTCCGTTCACTATTCTGGTATCGTTACCTGCTATTCCCTTTCAGGTATTAGGTTTATTACAGTTAGCTTCAATAGGGTTCTGTGTTGTAAATGGTACGGCTCCAGTGAGGATCCAGTGCACAAGACATCTAAGCGCCCACATATTTACTGCAATTGTATATTCGTCTTTGGCGGAGTAGCTTTGGGGGGCGAAGCCCTGTTGTTCTGGTGCTAGGAAACCTTTCATTCCCATTTGGGTGCGGAGATTAGTGCCGAGAGTTGATTTCGAGATGCCAAAGTCCGCGAGTTTTATATGAATTGGAGAGAAGGAGGCAATGAGTACATTCTGCTATTCATTAGTTGATTTTTTATGTATATATAGGAAGGAATGAAGGGGGGATACTTGTGGTTTTAAATTCCAGTGACAGATATATCGCTCATGCAAGATAATCAGCCCATCCAGCAACTGCCTCGTAAGTTCCTTTGCTTCATTTTCATCACATGGGCCATGCGCTTTTATGTAGTTGCCCAAGTCTCCGTGTGGTACATATTCCATTGCGATGTACAAAAACTCTTCGGCATCATCTTCATACCAACCTGAGAATGCCACAAACAACTTCATACACTAGCCCTCTCATCTTCTTCAGCTCCCCGTCTCTCTCTCTCAGAAGGTCAACTCACGTCTATTACCGCAATCAAATGTCTTAGCTTTTTTTGAGCATCAAGTCCACGGGCCTCAAAGTCTTCAATAAGCAACTTCTTAACCGCCCGAAGTTTTCCAGTAGTTGCTTCTTTCTCAAAATAGACCGACCCATGTCCACCCTCGCCAAGCTTTCCGATACGCTTCCATTTTGTGGCAGGGAAAACGTTAGTGCCAGTGTGTGAAACGAATTTGGCAGAGAATATAGTGGGGAGCGTGAAGGAACTGATATCTTGAGGTGGGCAGGTCATTGTTGTGGTGGCTGAGTGGGGTGCGGAGTGTCTAGACTAACTTGGGCTTAGCTTGCTGCTTCTGGATAAGACCTATCTGGTAGTAGGTACATACTATTTTGTGATGATAAGATATATAAAACAAAATAGTACAGTAAGGCAAAGATCTTTAAATGTGAAAATCACTGATCGCTAAATCTCGAATCTTTATTGGGTTAACTGGATATAACATGCGCAGATGACTTCTAAGTCAACTCATGAAAAACTGGGGTAATCTTTGTCTTATAAAAATTTATGTCTTATCCACAGCTACTTATACCCGTGGGCTTTTTATGGCTATATGGTGAGGCAAGTCCACGCTTAGAAGTAACCTTATTTACAGACGTACCTTACCTCCCTGTGCTGTAAAGGGAAAAAACAGAGAACGCTGTTGTTGACTGAGTTCTAACGACTGTAGGAGGGCCGGGGTAAGTAAAGAAGACCCCATATTTTGGCGGTAGTAGAATATCTGTTTGCACTGCTTAGTATCAGTTCCACTAGAATATCTAAGAGATTTACCAGTAGGAGTACCCATATTTGTTTTTTGAGTAGGATATGCCTTAGATTCACAGTTTGGATAATTAAGTTCTAGATTAAATATAGAATCCGGTGATAACCTTCCATTCCCAGCATCATCTATTGCTGGTATAATAATTTTTATAGAGTCTCTTGCTGAAGGCTCAGTACCCGATCTTCGTTGCGAACTGCTCAACCTTATTATGGTTTGTGGACTTATAAATGTGGTACTCTGATGCAGTGTCGAATCTTCCTATTCTTTTTTGGTAATTGTGCTCTGTAACGGACCTACATGGCCGCTACATGCTTAAGAGATTGTTACTAGTATCATAAGAACGAAGGCAAGCAAGTACCTACTACAGTGGTTAGCTACCAGTAGTAAGAGTTAACTACTTCTTGTTCCTTAGTCAGTAGGAACTACCCAAAAAGAATGGTACTGACGAGTACCAGACTGCATTGGAGTAGCGGTTGCTATTAGCAGAGACTAATAAGTAATTGGACCAATCCTCAGTACTCTGTGCAGTTCCTAATCAGTGGAGACTGATAGGCAGTGGCCAGGATAACTCGGACATGAATATGTAACGGCTAGACAACCGTTATGACCGGCTTCGATGTACTTATGAAAGAAGGACATGTGATGCCTGAATGACTAAGGGTTAGCTACCCAAAGTAGGGAAGGATCATCTGTTAAGGTTACTAGATAACAGCAGTCTTCTGAATGAACCGACGGGTTCACAAGATGTTGTGAAGCTCATACTGGAGGTATGCCAGGAGAGAACTAGGTATCTACGTCAAGAGCTACAAGCTTGGATAAGTACTATCATCAAAAAGCCTGGTGGACATTCTCTATGAACAAAAGAAGGATAAGTGCTTCCAATAAAACTGGAGGATAAAACTAGTCCACCATTGGCTACTAAGCTATGCTGCCTCGGGAGTTAGGGGAACAGTGTTTAGTATAATGAGCAGAAGGTCAAAAAGATTAGACTGAGCGCTTGGGGAATCGAACGTGGGGAGGCTACATATGTGCTTTGCCCCCCTAACGTCCTTATGAATCAGGATTACCGCTTCGCCAAACCTTCGGTTGCAAGCAATCAGGAAGAACTGGTAGTTGGGGAGAAGCCTCCACATGAAGCTCATGGGTTACCCTGCCTTAGGAGAGTATTATCCTAACACATGACAGGTGCCCGGCTATGCCACCCGCCACTCTTAGGGGGGGCCCCCTGAGTTGCAGATTCTCTAACAAAAACACAAGTTTTGGACCCCAAAAATAACCCCCGGAGCGTCAGGGAAATTCGTCCGTCTGAACCAAATCCGGAGGGAATATGAGGGGGAGAACAACACATTGGTGAAATCAGATCTTAATTCGGACCAAAACTGCAGAAGTTACAGATCATTTACTGAAGAGCCTAACCACTAGTCGGCCTGCTCCGCTTGTTCTTAGGAGTCCGGTCCAGACCGTGTTGATTTCCAAGCACAGAGGAATACTTACTCCGCTGCTTGGCATATTCTCTTCCCTCAAAAAACCCGTCCCATAGCTTAAGCTCGCTCTTCCCCGGGAGCAGAAAAAACTCTTGCTAGTCAACGAACAAGCGTTGTTTTGAGACCCTCATACTCTTTACCATTTTTGAAGGTGCCTCGTCTTCCCTGGAAGCAGAAGCATTTTTAAGATTTCTAGTTATTGAAGCCAGAGAGACTCTTCCTTATCCTTCGATCCTAGTCGACCTCAGAACGACGAGCGGTTCTAAGCCTCGCTGCTGAAGATTCTCGTTGTAGAAGAAGACTTGGGTTTTCTTTTGCGTACGGCAGTACCTCTAAGGGGTACCCCCGTTACAGAATACACTCTTACAGCAACTAAAACTGATGACTACCAAGAGTAGTATCCTTGGCCAGGATAGATTGTGCACTAATTTATTGGCGAGGCATCTAGAGGTTTTGACTAAGGGTTTACTATGGAAACTAGTAATAGCTCCAATGGTTGCACTGCAGTGAAATCTTTTCACTAGAGCGGGGTTATTGGAGATTCTAGGAATCACTGGAAAAGCCAAGAACTTAGTAAAGAATTCAGAGAAGTGATAGCCAAAAGGAAACCAGTATAATTACTGCCCCACTATCGCCCGAAGACTTGATTCCAGCTCTTCAGAATCAGTAGCATCAACGAAGCAGAACCCTTAAAATTATTGAGTTCTAGCAATAGAATTTTAATTGCAACCTGACTTTTATCTTCTTTGCAATGGCAGCTTAACTGTATCTTCTACTACAGTTCTTCTAAGGAAGGCCCCCGTTACATGCTCATATGACACCAGCCTGGGACTTGCCTAATTGTTATTTCTTTTGAACCTGGCTCTGAGTTATGCACTACACTGTGTTGAAGGCTATCATGGGTATTGTCGTTACATTTCAAGCCATTCGAAGTATTACCCATGCAAGTTGGGCAATTCTCAACACCAGATCTCTCTGGATCACACCAAAAACGGGCACGAATGCATATCTTTCATGTCTCATTATTGGAAAACGTGGGCTTAAAACGCGGTAACACAAAGCATTGCCCCGTACTTGGTGGACATCCATAGAGGTATCGAACATAGTGATACTGGCACATCTGGAATAGTCAATTCGATGGTATCTGGTATGAAGATAGAAAATAAAGGTACTCTTGTGGTTCTGATAGAGTCATACCTATTTTAGGAGATTTGATGAAAGAAGACAGTAGTTTAGAGTAGGTTTTGAGTCTCATTACCTAAGATTAGCAACTGTATCGTTTCTTTTCACACTGGGCTACATGTAATGTGTTTTACAGCATAACCGCCCATGATGGGGTAACGGCACACCTGAGACATTTTTCGCTTTAGGGCACCACATGGAATAGTAAAATGATTGAATGATAGAATATATATAAAAGTCAGTTATAAAGCCTTTGTGCGTTATATGGGCCTAGTGAAAAGTCTCTTTAGTCAGTAAATACCTGTGAGTAGCCTTCTAGGGGTGTCTAAAAAGAGCCTATTGAGGATATTTAATGCTGGGGTTTTTTGATAAGTGACTCTAGGGCATTAATAATGGCAAAGTAAGGCTACAAAGCATCTAGAATTGAAGATATATACTTAAAGAGTGTATTCTAGAGTTTGAGGAGTATTGGAGATCCTCCCAAACTTTCTATACCCTGCCAAATGCCCCAAAATTGTAACGGGGGCCTTCCTTAGAGGAACTGTAGAAGATTATACAGTAAAGCTGCCGTTGCAATGAAGATAAAAGTCAGGTTGCAATTAAAATTCTATCGCTAGAACTCAATAATCTTAAGGGCTCTGCTTTGCTGATGCTACTGATTCTGAAAAGCTGGAATCAAGTCTTCGGGCGATAGTGGGGCAGTAATTATACTGGTTTCCCTCGGCTATCACTTCTCCGAATTCTTTTACTAAGTTCTATGGTTTTCCCAGTGATTCCTAGAATCTCCGATGACCCCGCTCTAGTGAAGAGATTTCACCTGCAGTACAACTATCGGGGCTATTACCAGATCCACTGTAAACCCTTAGTCAAAACCTATAGATGCTCCGCCGATAGATTAATGCATAATCTGTCCTGACTAGAGTTACTACTCTTGGTAGCCATCGGTTTAAGCTGCTGTAAGAGTGTTTGCATGTTCAAGTTTATCCTGGCCACTGCCTATCAGTCTCTGCTGATTAGGAACTGCACAGAGTACTGAGGATCGGTGCATTACTATTAGTCTCTGCTAATTATAAGCCCACTACCTTGATGCAGGCTGGTATTTGTCAATACCATCCTCTTTAGGTAGTTCCTAATGACTAAGGAACGAGAAGTAGTTATCTCTTACTACTGGTAGCTAACCACTGTAGTAGGTTACTTGCTTGCCTTCGCTCACATGATACTAGTAACAATCTCTTAAGCATGTAACTGCCTTGTAGGTCCGTTACAAAAATAGCACTTTTTTGCTCATTTTGAGCAAAACGTCTATTAAATAATATGTGATAGCTGTAAATCAAACTCTATAAACTATCCGTTTTTCTTCTACAATATAAAGTAAGTCTATAGTTTATTCCTTAGGATTATAATAAAAGTGTCTCTTATTCTATAGCTCACAAGCGGAAAGCTAGCCTTTTTTGTATGTAAAATATAATTTATATCCTCTAGCTGGTAACTTATATACTCCAATAGCCTTTAGAACCTTATAATATAACCTCTACAGTGTCTATATGTCATTTTTGATGGGTATAATCTATTCTAGAAACCCGTCACTAATTATCTACTTGGCAATTTTTGCTCAAAATAAGCAAAAAACTGCTATTTTGGGGCATTTGGCAGGGTATAGAAAGTTTGGGAGGATCTCCTATACTCCTCAAACTCTAGAATACACTCTTTAAGTATATATCTTCAATTCTAGAAGCTTTGTAGCCTTACTTTACCATTATTAATGCCCTAGAGTCACTTATCAAAAAAAACCCAGCATTAAATAGCCCCAAATTGGCTTCTTTTTAGACCTTCCAAATAATCCTCTGATGAGCCCCTAGGCTCCAATAAATCTCAAATACCTCTGAAGACCATAGCTAACACCTCTAGCTACTTTCCTATTCATTCTATCTTTTTCTATTTCATATGGGGCTCTCAGGGCATAAAATGTCTCAGGTGAGCGGTTACTCCATTATGAGCGGTTACGCCATAAAACATGTTATATTCCCGGATAAGCTCAAAAGTTATTACTACTTAGCTATTGACTAGTAAATGAATATTAATATATGTACATAGCAAAAGGTACGACTGTGTCTCTAGTATAGATCCTGGAACAGTTAGAAACTAGATCTAGTTTGTGCTTTTCATCGAACATAATCACAGGTTGTATTTTTGATTGTTCTAGGAAATCATAGTATAATTGAGGTTGGTTAGCCATGTGTCTAGGCGGTTTTCAGTTCTCCTAACTACCAATAAAACAGCAGGATCAGGGTATTATTACCAGTGATTACTCCGATTAATTATTGGCGCATTGGGTAATTTTTTCGCTATCAGACCACATAGATGTGCCTGTGTTTTGGGGGTTGGGCCTTGGCGTTGATGTATACGTATACCTATACGCAGCTTGCTGCGGGAGGCTAAGACCCAAAATTATAAATAGACCTATCATACATGTAAGTATCGACTCAAACATCAGACATTTAAAGTTGGGATATTTGGAGATAGTAGGAAGTCTCTCAGACGGCTACATGTAGTATGTAGTCGCTTTAGGAAAACACCCGTAGCTAATTGTATGGAGGTTTTTTTTTTTTGTTTAATTCATTAAATAATTGTATGTAGGTAATATATCACGGGCTTGTCTTTAAAAGAATCAGAGTAAACCAACATGATTAAATGTTTGGGTTAATTACCCCCTAGAGTCTGCCTATAGCATTGGGACTAAAGGGGGTGCCAAATGGTCAGAACGGTCAAATATAGCTCTCCCTTACGTATATTCTCTCTCAAATATCAATATCTACATGTATGTAGATACATGTACCTACGTATAGAGGACCATAGTCTCGTTCTAATCCCGGGGCTGATTTGCTACGCAACACCGTAGCGGTCTAGTGTGCTTACTTACGCTTCAAGGTTAGGCCAATTAATTCTCGGGCATATTTTTCCTCTCCGAGGCTCGGGGGCTATCGGGGGCTATCGGAAGTGATTTTAGCACAAAACCCCCAATATGTTTGAGTCTGTCCGGTAAATTTGGGGACTTGAGTTTAGGTGTAGCCGCCACACAAACCCAAGTACATCCGGAGGTCAGAGAAACCCCCGACCCTGAGCACCCCGAGCACCCCGACGTGTCTCGAAACTTCATTCTCTAGACACTACATGCTAGACTCTACAAGGCAAAAGCTAGTAACTCTGGTAATCATTTCTCGGAGAAAGGAATCAGTGGGGGACTGGGAGCTGGTCAGCATGCAGCCGATACTATTACTGGGGTGTGAAAGCTGCCGAGGAGAGTCATGAGCTGGTACGCTCTGAGGCAGCCGAGAGAGTGAAGAAACCAGAGAAAGGTCAGATGATGACCTTATGCCAATAAATAAAAGATGATTAGTGTTAAAATCAAGGCTGCGGGAATAAAACTAACCGTAGTCAGAATAGGTGTCTATAATCTAATAGGTACTCGAGTATGTATATAGTTTATTACTGGTGTGTTTATAACTTCACATGCAATCCTTGCATACATGATCGATTCATTAAATGTAAATACCTACAAGGCCTAAAGCCCATGCTCATACCACCAATACGCAAAATCAACTATTCTGGATGCAATTCTAGGTTGTATCATCTGAGAAATCTTTGTGTACTGTGAAATTGGATGATGTGCGTGGCTTGGGAGAACAAAGGTAATACCTACATGTGGCTTCAGTTGGGTTCTTGGAAGGATATGTATACTACGGCTCCGGAACCATACATATAAGAGGTGATGATGATGATGAAATTCATAACGACATATAAGAGGTAGGATGTGCCGCACTTTTTGGTTTCTCCTAATTCCACCTTGGGCGTACTAGCTAGCAACAATAAGGTCTTATACGATAGCAAGAATGACTTCCGAGCAGCTCTATATCGATCGCCTTGATGCTAAAATTGCATTACTAGCTGAAAGGCGGGACTCCATATCACAAGAAATAGTCGATCCCCAGGTTAGCTTTACTTTGGCAGTTTTGAATGAAAGACTGGATATAAGACCTTGAAAGTAGTTCCAGAAAAAGGAATTCATAGAACTATTGAGCTTCATGACGCGGATGGTAGGGTGATTCCTAGCTTTGAGGATGTCAACTGGAAGGTTTGGAAACCTCTGGAGATTAAATCGAGAGGCAAATAGAGAAAGATATAACTAAGAAAATATTCAAGCTAAAAGTAAAACTGGAGGTTGTATGGAAAAAGATGCAGGGTGGAACAAGATCGTATCCGATCAGGAAACCCACTAAAGTTGAAACCTAAAAGTATTTAAGCCTTTATGAGGGCTCTTACAACATTTATGAGAGACTTTCTTCTTTAAGTTTACCCACCTACGCTTGGGGAAACATTACGGTGGATTTAAAAGGTCAATGGAAGTCGAGATCTAACCCCATTACTCATAATTCATATGTACGACTCACGAGATTACAGCTTGCGCGGTGGTGTAACTATAAAATTCCACATATATCTACGCTGATTAAAATCCAAGAGATTATTTACAATAATATGTGGCGCCTAATAAGTCGACGTGATTATATATTTGCATGTAGCTAGTGAGTGTATTACTTCTAAAGCCCCCAGCAACGAGCCTGACCTACTTTGCGATGCGGCCCTGGAGCTTTAATTATTATTGCAAAATCATCTTGATTCCGGTGAGAAATGGTAACCTTGAGAGTCAAGTCTTCCCTCTCCGGTTTAGTCAGTAAACGTACAGAGGTACATAATATTCAGCTGTTGAACGCTACTACATATATGAAACATTTCCCCAGTACTAAGAAACCCGCGGGTGACTCTTAGCAACCTAAGTACAGCAGTAATACTATATCAGTTAGAAATTCTGAGGATGAATCATGTGGGTACATTTATATATACGTATTTATGTTGGTACAGAGAGTGTATCAAGGCAATTTCTGATGTGGAATCGTAGGCTAGGCTACATGTATGTACTTATCTACCTTAATGTGTTTCCTAGAGTATCAAATAAGCATGGGGGTTAATCCATATAGCTACATATACAGAGTTTTACGTGCCCTAAACCAGCAAAAACGGTTGCATCAATATATAGTGTTTATTAGCTACAGTGCGAAAAGAGGGGATGGGTTGGGTACACCATTTTCCCAAATACTGTAGAAATCCTGTAGCAATAGTCTAGGATACAAGAGTATTACAGCATTCTTATCCAAATTCCGGCCTAATACGGTATTCACTTTACAATGCTATAGTAATACTATAGTAGTTTCACCACGTTTTTTCGTACTGTAGAAACATACATACACATATGTAACTTTAGGAAACAATACATCAGAGATCGTGAGTAGAGTAAGTCAAGCTATGTAACTAACTTGATGTAAGTCTTAGGCGTCAATGTATTACCTATATTGAATCTGACAGATAAATGGTACGGAAATCCTCACTTCACCGTTCATGCTGGGAGTTACACATCTTAGTGTCGAATTTCCATGTAGCTTATGTCATGTACACTACGCAAATTGGCCAGATCTCAGGACGCATCAATGAGTATTTTTTGTCTATAATCATCACACCAGGTTTAATACTTGATACATCTGGCATATTATAGTATTATATCTTTGGAAAATATCGGGTATGCGCGAGTATCAGTTTGTACGGTTCGCTTGCCACCGCAGCGTCGGCGAAGTCTAGTGGGTTCTCTGTCCTAATCCAAGATCTTCTTTTTACCATAAAGGGAACGCCCAAAGTATTCACTTCCCAGACCCTTGAAACACTAACCCATGGTTCCTCGGCGCCCAACGCCTTGTTTTGACAGGATATTCTGGGTTGAGGTTTTACAGATGGGTTTCCCTTGTGCTAGGTACGAGTTGGAAAACAGCCGCTACATCTGCAAGCAGAGAGAAGGGCTTGGACAAAAACGTTTATCTCTGCACGAGAGCGGCCCCTGACACAGAATATCTGAGGTGCTAAAGATCCCCCGGATACCCGAGGCTCCCAGGTTACTCAAGATGCCCAGAACCCCCAAGAAACTTAGAGTTCCAAAGCCCAGGATACCCAGGATACCAGCAATACCACACGGTACCAAAAACGCCCAGACTTCCAAGGTTTCTCAGGGTACTCAGGATAGGCATGATTTTCGGGGTGTTCAGGCCCAGTGCGCCCAGGATGTCTAGGATGCCCTTGAATGGCTTGTTCTCGTATAATGGATGAGATTATATGGTGGCAGGAGTTTGGGATGACGCATTGGATGAATGCAGGCTACAATGATGATGAACTGGGTGGAATGTTAGTCAAGGAACCGGTTAGCTTGTAGAAACTCCCTTAATGGACTGCTTGAGAGTTATTGTGATCCATTAAGTCATCTACTGTGGAGATACTGGATTTTAATAAGATTGAATACATTGGAGGATAAAAGTGATGGTTTTGACCAAACACCTAGGGAGGTATGTATGTAGCTGCTTAGAAGGTAGCTGAGTTCTGAACCCCAACATTCTAAAATTCTATTAGCAGATCAGTATTAATATTTAAAGATAACGTCGACGCAGAATTATGGTTGCCTGAGTAAAAGTTCATACAAGGCCCACCTTGACCGGCTATATATTTAGAATCGGAATATACAGATCCTTAGTATTTAGTATTTAGTATAATTGGCATTGTGCCTTGTGCTGTAAGGTTATTTGCTGGACTCTTGTATCATCCTGTAAATTCGTCCGGTTGAATTCCTCGGAGCATCGTGATTAGACCTACATTTACTTATGTAATGTGGACTAGTGCCGTCATCGCTGCTTTGTTCACATTATGTCTCATTTAACACTAAATAAATTCCTTTGTTCTTATCAAATAAGATAAGGGAGAGACTAGGGAGATACATGTACAAAAGTATATATCAGCATCAGTTATACCCATTTTTCATAACCAACCTACTAAGCAGCCATATTATAGGGGGCGAAATCATAAAAGGATAGACTCAGATTATCAAGGTTCGAATCTCGATACGGGGCAGTAGTTCAGCCTTCATAATCTTGGTAACCTACATGTACTTGTATTGTTAAGCGTAATGCATGCCAAGAGTTACATGTAATTAGCCCTTTGTTCTCAGCATATACATGCATAAACGTAATGTGAATAAAGAGAAATCTAACCAAGTACAATGTAATTGATTCTTTTACACAGATTACTCTAAACTTTGTTCGATTTTACATCGCAATTTCTTTCTTTCTTCAATTTAGTTTAGTTTAATATAATGCCCGTGTGAGTTTCTTTTATTCATATGCGTATAATCAAGACATGTACAACCATAGGCTTAAAGAGGACACTAGTTCTCATTATAGAACGTGAAAGTGGCTGTGGCATCTGAATATATGCTTTTTATTCTTCCATTATGACTCTGGATGCATAGGCGCTTTTACCGGGTTCTTCTCCTAGGGCTTATATACTACATGTAATTCTCAGCTTCTCATAAAAATTCTTATTAGCTATTTAAGCCGGCGAATGTATCATTGAGGTGCATTCAGGATCTTCCGGATACATTATATGACCATTATAAACGCTCGATTTAGCTTACACGAAGTGATATCTATATTTCCCAACAAAGGGGCTTGCATGGACCTGAATGTGCAAGTGCTACCCAACTAATATTTGACACACCTTAAAATATCCGAACATTAATTCTGTAGCAATAGGTTATGTTTCGTGTCGATCTCAAGATAAACAATGGACACAGCAAAAATTATCCTCCACATCGGAGTTGGGGGGGGGGGGGGGGTCAACTCCTCTGCGCCTACCATTGCAACAAGGAGTATACGGATAGGGTTTGGTACAGATGAATATGGGTTTAGACTAAACGCATACGCCCAGCAGTTGAAAGAAAGGCGTGTCATGGAACCTAGACAGCCCACTTTATTTTCTATGCCAATAACTGTAGCCTCAACTGATCCGTATCTTTGCTTTTGATATTAGACAAACAAATAAATAGCAACTACTGTACCGCCAGATAGGTGCCCTAATCTCCTACCTGCCTTGCCGACATAACAGCTAGGAGGAATCACTATATAATATATCAAGGCACCTATCTCCTTAAAGTTGTTATAGCCTCACAAACATGACAAAACTCAAAAGTCCTTTAGCTACTGTGCGGAAAGAATCAAATCCACCATGGCCCCCAGCTTCCCCAGCGCTCTCTAGTGCTGCCCAAAAGTTAGCCGCATTATGGTGCGAGTTCTGGGAGTACCAAGATGAAGGTCGCTCGTTCTTAGAAGGTGAAGTTGAGACGATTTGTGACGAGATTGATGAGCTTCGGGACATCGTAGACGACGGAGTAGAAGATCCAAAGGATGTTAGTCCTGAAGTTCGTGAGGCCCAGACTGAACTTAAAAAGCATTACATAGAAGTCATGCGTTTGCAGAAAAGGTTACGGGGCTGGACCGCCAACTGTCGCATCTATAAAGCAAACCTGTTGAAGGAGCGCAGTGCACTGATCGCCTTGATCAGAAGCGAAGATCATACACTAGAAAGTATTGGGCTCGATCGCTGGAGATACTGGTACATGTGGACTTTCAACAAACTTGGGAGGGAAGAGAAGGTTTTCCATCTACCGCTTGAAGATTTTATTCAGTGTGGGGGAGATTGGCAGCAGCATAGCAAGAAGACTGATGAGGATGGTATTACTGAAGAGGAAGAGGAAGAGGAAAATAGTGATGATGAATATCTGGATGATGGGTTAGTGGACCCAGTCGACCACGTTGATGCAGTTCGCTGGGACGAGAAAAATGAGGTTTATTACCTACGTGTATGAAAGACTCAACAGGCTTAAAATATCTTATATTAGCTTTGTATCTAATGAACGTAGTAAGAACAAAAACAGTCGCACAAATATAGTGATAAAACTCGGGGAGATACAACTACCGAAATTCTATCTAAATAGCATAAGAGCTACCAATCCTAACCGATATATATACATAGCAGTGCGTATGCCTCGGGCTGAGGGTGTAGTGTTGGGTATAGTTAACTATTCTACTGTATGCTAAATAGAAGTATACAAACGCTTTCTATGTTACAGGGGGCTAGATAGAGATATCGATATACTAACAAGGCCAAATATTATCCCTCAACCCACAGGGTGTGAATCCACCCAATACACTAAGTCCTCCTGTTGTACCCGTAATTGCGTGTCAGTCAGCTTACACATCTAAGCTATGAAACAAATTCATAGCTTGCAGAAGTTACTACACCTCTAGCTATAAATATAATCTTAGTGATGGTAAAAGCCTGCATCTACAGTGGAACCTTGATAGTAGCATAAAATATGTGATTCCCTTTAAGTATGGGTGGAAAAAGTAGCACACTGTGTTAGTAGCTTATGCTTAGTATTGTGGTGCCTTATGTCACGGCATGGCCTGCTGAATTAGGATTGAGTAAGGATTGGATTGAGAAGATGAAGTAAACTTAAGTCAACAGGGTAACTGATAGATAGCGAGGAATGTGGTTACAAGGCATGAATCAATGGGTTGACTTATAGGAAAATAGGATATTGGGATAATGTACATGGTTATATTTGACTGTTGCGTGAACTCTGAGTATATAAATAGCTAGTCTTTTCTGCTTTGATTAAGAGGCAATACAATCTTTTATCCTTTCTCTTTAGTCGCAAACATTCAGGTGCAAGACTATAGTAAGCGAAATTCTTTATTTTTTGGCTTCAAATTTTCATGATCCTCTTGAATCCTGCGTCCCCAAGATGGCTTCCTCCTCTACTCCTGTTGAATGGGATAAATATTTTGATCCTCTAGTAACAGATATTCAAACCATGGTCATCATCATTCTCTTTGATAAAGACCCCGAGAGGAACCTGATAAACAAAGCTGTCCAGAACCCTAATTTTCTATGTTCTTTCCCTAGGTCTTAAACCCTAGTGCTATTTCTATTCTCTATGTTTACGTGTTTCATCTTTGTTTTATCTCCTTCTATTATCATAAGACTTGTAAATAGTCTGCCTTGCAGGACGCATCAGTTATCTTGTTTTATGTACTTGAATGACATGTCCCTTACCACGTCATCAAGATCTTGTAGTTTCATATTGATTCATTACACAAGTGTATACGTATTGGTATACATATAGGCACACGTCATCAGGGCCCAGCAAAGGATATATAAGGGCCATGCTTTAGTTAGTTAGTTAGTTCTTCACGCAACAACTTATAGTTACTACCATACCTACCTTGTACACTTTCCGCTCTGCACCTTTCATCCTGACATACTAGTCCCGTCTAGTATCCTTTTCCTTTTTCCATATAGTAGTTCTGTCTACAATATCCTGTATTGTTACCTGCTGTTCCTTTTCAGGTACTAGGTTTATTACAAAAGCACCGGACAAGCAGGCTTTCTGGAAGCAAAGCTTTGGAACTAAAGACAAGAACTGAGCCAGGCTCTGTAACAGACCTACATGGCCGCTACATGTTTAAGAGATTGTTACAGTATCATGAGAACGAAGGAAAAGCAAGTACCTACTACAGTGGTTAGCTACCAGTAGTAAGAGTTAACTACTTCTTGTTCCTTAGTCAGTAGGAACTACCCAAAGAGAATGGTACTGACGAGTACCAGACTGCATTGGAGTAGCGGTTGCTATTAGCAGAGACTAATAAGTAATTGGACCGATCCTCAGTACTCTGTGCAGTTCCTAATCAGTGAAGACTGATAGGCAGTGGCCAGGATAATTCGGACATGAATACACTCTTACAGCAACTAAAACCGATGACTACCCAGAGTAGTATCCTTGGCCAGGATAAATTATGCACTAAATCTATTGGCGAGGCATCTAGAGGTTTTGACTAAGGGTTTACTGTGGAAACTAGTAATAGCTCCGATGGTTGCACTGCAGTAAAATCTCTTCACTAGAGCGGGGTTATCGGAGATTCTAGGAACCACTGGGAAAGCCAAGAACTTAGTAAAGAATTCGGAGAAGTGATAGCCAAAGGGAAAGCAGTATAATTACTACCTCACTATCGCTCGAAGACTTGATTCCAGCTTTTCAGAATCAGTAGCATCAACGAAGCAGAGCCCTTAAAATTATTGAGTTCTAGCAATAGAATCTTAATTGCAACCTGACTTTTATCTTCTTTGCAACGGCAGCTGTACTGTATAATCTCCTACAGTTCTTCTAAGGAAGGCCCCCATTACAGGCTCCACCCCCACTGCCCCTCAGATCAAGTTCTCCAAACAAATTCAGTTTTGGTTTGGAACTAGCACCTTTTCCTTTTCACAGTGGAGTGTGAGAGTAACAGACCTACAGGGCAGTTACATGCTTAAAAAATTTTTACTAGTATCATGTGAACAAAGGCAAGCAAGTACCTACTATAGTAGTTAGCTACCAATAGTAAGAGTTGACTACTTCTCATTCCTTAAGCCGTAGGAGCGACTTAAAGAGGTGGGTACTGACGAATACTCCTGTCACGGCATTGCCTGTTGAGTCAGGGATTAGTAAGGATCGATTGGAGGAACTGAAGTAGTATGAGTCAACAGGTTGACCCATAGATAGCAAGGAACGCGGTTAATAGGCATGAGTCAACGGGTTGACTCATAAGTAAATAAGGTATCGGATTAGACTGCATTTGACTTTGCTTGGTTGTTGCGTGGAGAAATTAGTATATAAGTAGATAGTTCCGCCTGTGGTAGATAGTTCTCCACGCAAATTTTTTATTTTTGGAGCGACAACAAACCCTCGGGCGCGTTTTCTCTATGATAGACCAAAATTCTTTATTTTTTCAACTTCATTTCTCACTATCCTCTTGGACTTGCGTACCCAAGATGGCTACCTCTCCTACTCCTGAAGAATGGGCAAACTATTAGGACCCCCTAATGGGACCCACCGAATCAATCTCCATCGACACACTCTCCAACGATACCCTCAGTTCGTGCCTCAACGGTAGGGCACCTAATGAGCAGTCCCTCAAGAGAAGATTTCCCCAAATCAAAATTGACTGGGCCTGTTACGACCACTTCTCCAACCTCTTGAAAGAAAAGACCCTACGCAGACACGAAGCAGAAGTCATGGCCTCCTCACCTGACTCTACCCCCTCCGCCCCGCAACTCAGGTTTCCCAAGCAAACTCAGCTTCGGTTCGGAACCAACACCTCCTCCTCCTCAAATACACCCAAGGCTGTTTCACCAGCCAAACAACCCAGAGTCTCTTCCTCTGCAGCCAGCAGCAGTGGAAACATGTTCTCCCCCCTCTCAACAGCATTTGAGCTGGCCACCCCGCTCAAAATGACCCTCTCCCTCCTCTCCACCAGCCAGGAAGACTCCACCATGGAGGAAACCCAGGCCCCCCCTCCAGACTTCTCCCTCCCCTATGACCCAAAGGCTAACTACCTCCCTGCCACCATCCAAGCCAAGTCTGGCACATCCAACTACACTACGTGGTTGGTTAACAACTCAGTGTTGAATGCCATCACCCCCCTCATAGCCCAAATAAGCGAGCTCTCTAGAGAGGTCACCTCGCTTAAATCCATGGTCGCAAGGTTGAGTAACCAACCCAGGCAACCCCCACCCCCCCCAACAACAACCACAACCTCAACAACCCAAGCCTAGGCAACAGGCTCCCCCCCCAAAGACCAAAGAGACGACCAAAGAAAAAGTCAGCTACGCAGCGGCAGCTGCTAAAGCCCCACCAAAGGCCCCCTCCCCACCAAAAACCAAGACCAAGAAGAAGGCTCTTACCCCCCTCTTCAAAGCCAACTACACAAAGATCAACAGGGAGTTCATCGTTGAACTCACTGAACCTGCCCCCACTGGAGTCACCACAAACTCCATCCTGAAAAGCATCAACTCGGTACTGGAAGGCACTGGAGTTTACTTTCTTCTCTGCCGCATGACCAACAAGGAGAACATAGTTTTCCAAACCCCCCCTCACATCGCCAGCGACCAGGCAACCCTGTACACAGACAACATTTCGTCCAGACTACAAGCCCTCGGTCTCTCCCCCTCCTCCACAAAACCCAACAGTCGTTGGTTCAAATTCATTCTCCATGGGGTCCTGACCATAGTAGGTGAAAGTACTATGGCAGGACAAGTGGTAGCCGAGTTCATCAAACTGAACCACCCTACTGCCCAGTTGGCCCAAATTCTACGATGGCTCAGCAAGCCTGAAAAGCACCTCGGCAAAATACACTCTTCAATGGTGATCGCTTTCAACGCAAGCGTCACCATGGAAACCTTGGGTACCTCCCATTTATGTATCGACAACAACATGTGCAGGCTCACTCCATATGTCCCAATCACCCTGTCCACTCAATGCCAAAACTGCCAACAGTACGGCCACCACCACCTTAGATGCAAGAACAACCCAGCCAGTGCAGTCTGCGGCGGTTCCCACCACTCCACTCAACATAAGTGCACCACCTGTAAGGGCGGTATTAAATGCACCCACCTCCCCATCAAATGTGTCAACTGCTCCCAGAACCCGGGGCACAAGGCCAGCAATCTAGCATGCCCAACAAGGGCTAAAACTAGAGTTACTGAAGGAAAGAGGATGAATACATCGGTCTAGGTTACAATTTTTCTTTTTCTACTTCTCATACACAGGTCAACAGGTGGGTATCCCTGATCCAAATAGCTATGTTTATGATTGTTTTTCCTACACGGTTTTTTCTTCCTTTAGTTTTGATCTGGTTCTGCAACAAGTTTTGTGGTATTTACTTTACTTTTGTATTTATTTTTCTTTGAACTACCCTGCAACGGAATATGCGGTTGGTATCGGACCATAGATACTCTAGTAGTTGGATTGGTGGAGTACGGAGGTGGTCCCTCAGGACTCACGCAATAGGCGATGCCTACACGGTGTAACGGACCTACAAGGCAGTTACATGTTTAAGAGATTGTTACTAGTATCATGTGAGCGAAGGCAAGCAAGTACCTACTACAGTGGTTAGCTACCAGTAGTAAGAGTTAACTACTTCTCGTTCCTTAGTCAGTAGGAACCACTTGAAGAGGATGGTACTGACGAGTACCAGCCTGCATCAAGGTAGTGGGCTCACTATTAGCAGAGACTAATAGGAAGGCACCGATCCTCAGTACTCCGTGCAGTTCCTAATCAGCAGAGACTGATAGGCAGTGGCCAGGATAACTCGGACATGCAAACACTCTTACAGCAACTTAAACTGATGACTACCAAGAGTAGTAACTCTAGTCAGGGTAGATTATGCATTAATCTATCAGCGGAGCATCTATAGGTTTTGACTAAGGGTTTACAGTGGATCTAGTAATAGCTCCGATGGTTGTACCGCAGGTGAAATCTCTTCACAGAAGCGGGGCTATCGGGGGTTCTAGGGAACGCTGGGAAAGCCACTGCAACTTAGTATAGAACTCGAAGTGATGGTAGGGGAGTGCTACAACAGTATAATTACTGGCACCTCTACTGCCCGAGAACTTGATTCCAGCTCTCAAGCTTGAGGATCCAGACTTAGTATTCAAAAGAAGAGCCCTTAAGATTATTGAGTTCTAGCGATAGAATCTTTACTTGCAACCTGACTCAATACTTTCTATTTTGCAACGACAGCCATACTGTTACCCACTACAGTTCTTCTACCGAAGGCCCTCGTTACAACCATGTACTCCCAGCTACTATACCACGGCGTCATGCCACCAGACTGGAAAATTATCAAATGCGTCCCTATTCTGAAACCAAGGAAGAACGACCTACACGACCCCAAATCCTACAGACCCATCTCCCTCCTACCATGCATCAGTAAGCTACTAGAAGCCATCGTAGCCAAAAGACTGGCCGAATACAGACTCAAAAACAGAGCCCTATCAGAAGCCCAAATGGGCGCCAGAGAAGGAAGGTCCAGTACCGACTCCCTCCTGCGCACTCTCACACCAGCACAAACATGGATGCACCAAGGATGGTCACACAGGAACACCAGCCACAGACCCGCAATAATGGCCAACGACATCAAAGGAGCCTTCAACTGCATCAACCACACCCGACTCACGGACCTCCTCAGAGTACAAAAATTCCCCGAATACATCTGCAATTGGATCTCTACCTTCAACAAAGACCGAACCATCTCGTTCGCCTTCAACAGACAAAAATCCCCACCTACCCCATACAAATCGGGCACTCTCCAAGGATCCCCCCTCTCCCCCATAATATACCTGATATACGCAAACCCCCTAGTGGACACCAGCACCAACCAGTATGAAATGGACAGCGTATACATGGATGACGACGTCATGCTACAAGGAAGTACCTCCACCAAATTCGCAACAAAAAGACTTCAAGAAAGAATAAACATGAAGTTGGACAAAGCCAAACCCCTAAACATTAAATTCAGCGAAGAGAAATCCGAGCTGCTATTTATGTCCCTTTGCTCAAAAATCCCCAACAACACAATACAGTTGGGCACCCACACCATACAACCATCCGCCACCATCAAAATACTGGGGGTCACCATAGATCATAGACTTAGCTTCAGACAGCAGGCCTCCACCGCCTCGTTCCGGCTCATCACATCAACGATCAGACTCCTCCACCTAGGAAAGAAATACAAGATCACCCCCAAAACCATACACAAACTAGTATGGACAATAACCTTACCATACGCGCTATGGGGATCCGAGGTCTGGTGGACAGGAGCCAGACACCTTCTAGACGCCATATCACCCAGCTACCACAAACTAGCCAGACTCATCACTGGCCTCCCCATTCATACCAACACCACCAGACTACTCAAAGACGCAGGACTCCCAGGCCTAAAAGACCTGCTAGACTACAGATCCCTCAGCTACGGCATAAGAACCTTGCTCAGTCCAGACAGTAACGTACTCAAAGGACAACTTCTTACAGCCCTCAGAAGCACACACCACCGTAACGGCACAGGCATCAACCACATAGCCTCGGTCATCCAACAATTCACCAATAACAAAAACATAGAAGACCCCGGAAACATCGACTCACAATTGTTTCTTCTCGACCATCTTCACATCCCATCTACCAGCAAAGAAGAAACAGCTATAGCCCACAAAAAATGGGCCAGAAAACATCACGAAGACATCAAGATATACAGTAACGCCTCCAAAGAGGAAACAGTCAGCTCAGGATACGCGATCACTAGAATCAACAAAACCATAGCCACAGGATCCCAAAACATAGGACAACACGCAGACATATTGGACGGAGAAATCAATGCCATCCGTCTAGCAGTTACATACCTCAACTCAAAGAAAACCTCGAACACCATTATCCACCTATGCGTGAACAATCAAACAGCCCTCCGCAGCTTGTGGAAAGGCAAAGCACCAGCAAAAGAACTCATCAAGGAATGCCTGGAGGGAATCAAGACACTACAGCTACGAGGCTGCAGTGTCAAAGGACAGTGGACCCCGTCTCATACAGGCATTATAGAAAATGACCTAGCTGACAGCATAGCCAAAAAGGCCTTAAACAGCCCAGACACCCACCACAAAATAACGCTCACTTGGCTCAAAGGCTTCCCCCACCGCCACCTAACAACCAGTGTAGGACACAACTACTTCGGACCATTGAAGTCTATCGCAAACCTCAACAGAAGACATGCGCAGCTCATACTACAAATCCACAATGAGGTAAATCACCTCGACGAATCACCACTCAACAAAGCCACCATCTGCCAATGTGGGGACACCACCTCGTCTAGACACGTCATTCTCGACTGCCAAGAATATGCGACGGAAAGACTTAGACTCTTCCGATTGTACGGTACCGAAGACTGGGACAGCATCATCAACCACGAAAACACTCAACCGCTACTAGCCTTTGCTATAGCAACCCCACTATACAAAAAACAGAAAAGGTGACCTGGGAGGGGGAAGCTTTTCTTTTGTATTCAGGTAGGGAAATAAGACGAAGCGTAGGGAAGGAAAGCCTTTAGGACTTATATATTTTAGAAATAAGGCAGAGTTAGTTAGACGGCCCCCGGGCTCACGCAATAGGCACAGCCTACACGGACACGAATGAATTACTTACTTACTTACTTTTATTCTCTTCGGCTATGAAAACTCAACACCAACCTTTAGTATCACCACCAGCAAAATAGTTTTTATCGGTTGGAAAATCCTGAATTATACTTCTACCTATCTAAATCACTTAGTATTTTGTTTGTTCCGGATAGGAACTGTGCTATGTTGATAGAAGAGAAAGTTTTTGTTCGTTCAGCATGGATCTCCTAGACCCATCGCAATTTCCCCTCCCCAAAACTCCTCCTTTATTCCCCCAACAAGCTCCTTTCGGTCAGTTCCAGTGGGCAGGAAGAAAGAAAACACTCTCAGAAACAACCCCCAGAGCGAGAAGGACAACCACACCAGAGAAAATGTCCAGACAATCCACTCTTTCTTTCGGCACAGTCGGAGGACCTGAGGACACACCCTCATCCACCGAAACCCAAATGCCCAACCCCACACTCCCAACCACGGCCATGCTCAACCTAGAACACGAAATTGACCACGACAAAGAGATTCTCAGAGACACCTCTGACTCGGAATCAGACTCAGACGACGCAGACGATTTGACTACCGATACCTATGAACCAGACCGTGACTACCTCCAACAAGGAGACAAACCCATGAAAACATCCGCCGGAATCCACTACCTAGGCTGGCTCATTAGAGCATCAACCAGGCCCCTTAACGAGGCCATCAAAAACCTCTCCCAAACGGTGGAATTCCTAAGGGAAACTATCATAAAACAAAAAAGCACCATCACCACCCTCAACAATCGAGTTATCAACTTGGCCGCCCGCCCTTTTCCCTCTATCCACTACCCAGCCCCAGTCCCTCCCCCTCTTGCCAGGCAACAGCCACAACAACTACAACAGCAAAAACAAAAAAACAAGGAAATCAAAACCCCAGTAGATAATACCACAAAAAAATCTTACGCCGCAGCTGCCAGCACAGACGAAATGATTAACAAGAGAAACCCAGGATGGCAACAAGCCGTCAACAAGAAACAGAACAAAAAACCCACCCCCCTCTTCAAACCCGAATTCTCAAAAATCAACAGGGAATTTATTATCACGGTACATGAAGACATCCCAAAACACATCACCAACAATGCCATCCTCACCCACATCAACAACGCGATTGCCGGACAACCAGTCTCAGCCTTCATCATGGCCAGAAAAGTAGGAAAGAAAACCATCATCCTACAAACCGGATTTGACAAAGAAGCAACAAACTACACAAACCTCACCATTGAAATCACACTAGCCATCAACAACTTAGGCATGAACTCAGACACCGCCCAGCCCAACGCCAAATCTAGCCGATTTATTCTACACGGCATCCCCACCAACATAGGAACCAACCCTAGGAAAGCCGGAGAAAACCTCGTCAAAAACATCACCAGCAACTACCCCCAATTCAAATTTGTCCAAATCCCATACTGGCTCGCCAGAGAAGAAAGCAGGACCGGCAAGGAACACTCTTCAATGGTTATTGCCCTAACAGGTACACACACCATCGACACACTAGGCACCCGCCACATTATCCTCCAAAACAAAATGTGCAGAATAGCCGAATACCTCAGCTTTGGCCCCACCACTCAATGCCACAACTGCCAAGAATACGGCCATCATACCCAGAAATGCAAGACAGAAACTCCTAGATGCGCGGTCTGCGCAGACAACCACCACACAAGGGACCACAAATGCAACATCTGCACAGGAGGGCTGAGATGCTCCCACCACCCCATCAGATCCGTCAACTGCAAGGACTCACAAGGAAGATTGGAACCACATAAATTAACCGACCCATCATGCAAACACAAAGCCAAAATTCTAGAAACCGCCAAAGCAAATAAAGACCCCATGCAACTATGAGTGACATCCATAGAACAGGCATAGCCACGGTGCAACAGCTGAATTGCGCCAGAGGACAGGCCACCACCCTATCAGTAATACAGGAAGCGGACTCATCCCGCAACGTTTTTATTTTATTACTTCAAGAACCATGGATTGACAAAAACTTACTACCCCCACCTATGCTCAATTTTGATATGTATTTTCTCTCACACAAACCCAAATGCATTACATATATCCGCAAAGAACTCAACATACTTTCCCAAATTTCCCTCATAATGGAAAACAGCTTCTTGGGAGTCGACATCACCATCAACAGAGAGAAAATCACAGTATATAACTTATACTCCCCTGGCAAATCCAAACACCTCGCCAAAAAAATACCCAACATCCCCATTACAAAAAACTGTTACCTCTCAGGGGACCTCAACGCCCACGACAGCCTCTGGTATCAAGACAAAACACAAGAATACTCCGACAGAATTAGGGCCGACTCCCACAAAAGAACCATAGCCAGCTGGCTCAGCGACAACCACATGGAACTAGCCAACGACAATAGCTTCACCCACTTCCCCAAGAACGGACTCAGACCCACCATTATTGACCATACATTCCACAAAGGAACAGCCACAAACATCATCCAAGGATGGTCAGTGGACGACGGACCCTCCCATAACTTGGACCATGCCATGACCCAAACTATCTGGGCAATGAACCCCCCCAAACCACCCCACACAAAACTATGAGGGAAAACAAACTGGACCAAATTTCACGAAGGCATCCAAAAAATAGACACCGGAAAAAAACAATGGCACACCCCGCAACACACTCTGGAGTCGATTAAGGAGATCACCAAAGAAATATGAAACACAATAGAAACAACAGTTCCCACCAGACAACCCAACAAAAGATACCACAAATGGTGGACCCCCGAAATAGACAAACTCAAAAAAGAAACCCACCGCAAACAAAGGATCCATCAATCCGATAAACAAGATCCCACAAAAAAGGAAGACTACAGAAAAACGGCAAACAAATGGAGGAAGTTTGTCCGCAAAGCCAAATCAGACTACTAGACTCTTACTATCAATGGAGTCGACCAAAATACTATCTGGAAACTCCTAAAAGAAAGAAACAAAGGAGATATACCAAACATACAAGGCAAGGAAACATTCAAGGGGAAATGCGACAGGCTAAACACTGCGCTTTTTCCCGAAAATGACAGCACCCCCCTACCCCTCCACTTTCAAATCCCCAACAACACTGACCTCTCCCAATCCTTCACAGCTATCACTCAGGAAGAAGTAACGCTAGCTTTGAGAAGAAACCTCAAGACGGCTCCAGGCAACGACGGCTTGAGATGGCCTACCATCCTAGCCATCCACAATGCCAACCTACAGCTACTATCTACCATCTACTCACAGCTCATCTACCACGGCACCATGCCACAAGAATGGAAAATTATTAAATGCGTCCCCATTCTCAAACCCAAGAAAAACAACCTATATGACCCCAAGTCCTACAGACCCATATCCTTTTTACCCTGCATCAGCAAGCTGCTAGAAGCCATAATTGCTAAAAGAATGGCCAAATACGGAGCTATAAACGGGGCCCTTTCCAACGCACAAATGGGCGCAAGAGAAGGATGATCCAGCACGGATACCCTGCTCCGCCTTCTAACACCTGCTCAAGAATGTGTAACAGGGGCCTTCCTTAGAAAAACTGTAGTAGAAGATACAGTAAAGCTGCCGTTGCAAAGAAAATAAAAGTCAGGTTGCAATTAAGATTCTATTGCTAGAACTCAATAACTTTAAGGGCTCTGCTTCGTTGATGCTACTGATTCTGAAGAGCTGGAATCAAGTCTTTCGGGGGATAGTGCGGCAGTAATTATACTGGTTTCCCTTCGGCTATCACTTCTCTGAATTCTTTACTAAGTTCTATGGCTTTCCCTGTGGTTCCTAGAATCTCCGATAATCCCGCTCTAGTGAAGAGATTTTACTGCAGTGCAACTATCAGAGCTATTACTAGTTTCCACAGTAAACCCTTAGTCAAAAACCTCTGGATGCCTCGCCGATAGATTAGTGCATAATCTATCCTGGCCAAGGATACTACTCTTGGTAGTCATCGGTTTTAGTTGCTGTAAGAGTGTATTCATGTCCGAGTTATCCTGGCCACTGCCTATCAGTTTCCACTGATTAGGAACTGCACAGAGTACTGAGAATCGGTCCAATTACTTATTAGTCTCTGCTAATAGCGACCGCTACTCCAATGCAGTCTGGTACTCGTCAGTACCATTCTCTTTGGGTAGTTCCTACTGACTAAGGAACGAGAAGTAGTTAACTCTTACTACTGGTAGCTAACTACTGTAGTAGGTACTTGCTTGCCTTTGTTCTCATGATACTAGTAACAACCTTTTAAGCATGTAGCGGCCATGTAGGTCCGTTACAGTGGAGGTGTCAGAACACTTGGCGTGGTGCTGTAACGAGGGCCTTCGGTAGAAGAACTGTACTGGGTAACAGTATGGCTGTCGTTGCAAAATAGAAAGTATTGAGTCAGGTTGCAAGTAAGATTCTATCGCTAGAACTCAATAATCTTAAGGGCTCTCCTTTTGAATACTAAGTCTGGATTCTGAAGCTTGAGAGCTGGAATCAAGTTCTCGGGCAGTAGGGGTGCCAGTAATTATACTGTTGTAGCACTCCCCTACCATCACTTTGAGTTCTATACTAAGTTGCAGTGGCTTTCCCAGCGTTCCCTAGAACCCCCGATAGCCCCGCTTCTGTGAAGAGATTTCACCTGCAGTACAACCATCGGAGCTATTACTAGATCCACTGTAAACCCTTAGTCAAAACCTATAGATGCTCCGCTGATAGATTAATGCATAATCTACCCTGACTAGAGTTACTATTCTTGGTAGTCATCAGTTTAAGTTGCTGTAAGAGTGTTTGCATGTCCGAGTTATCCTGGCCACTGCCTATCAGTCTCTGCTGATTAGGAACTGCACGGAGTACTGAGGATCGGTGCCTTCCTATTAGTCTCTGCTAATAGTGAGCCCACTACCTTGATGCAGGCTGGTACTCGTCAGTACCATCCTCTTCAAGTGGTTCCTACTGACTAAGGAACGAGAAGTAGTTAACACTTACTACTGGTACCTAACCACTGTAGTAGGTACTTGCTTGCCTTCGCTCACATGATACTAGTAACAATCTCTTAAACATGTAACTGCCTTGTAGGTCCGTTACACAGGCTCCTGATGACGTGGCCTGCCAAGTCATCCTCTCTATATGAAACCAACGTGAAACAAAGGGTTGTTGGTGAGGCAGACTGACAGTCGAGTGACTGTTGATGATTGAGTGATAATTGGTGATTGGTAATTTGGGTTTCTTGACATTCTTTCCGGCAAAGCTGCGAGGTGAAGTCGACTTGTTGTTCTTACCACATAATTTCTGGATTATGTTTCTTGAACCGTAGAATTTCTAGGACAATGGGATAGTGTTCTAGTTTGGTGACTTGCAGAGTTTCTGATTCTGTGTGATTCTTGATATGGAGGTCAAGCTTGACTTGGTGGGTGATGGCTCCCGAGAAGGATACGGTACCATCGATGAGGATAAGTGGTTGAGCCACTTTCTTGAGTTGGACTGGGAGTCTTTTTTGGTTGGCGAAGGCTCAATCTACGAAGTTACCTGTTGCGCCACTGTCTAGCATGGCAAAGGTTTCTATTGTCTCATTGTCGAGTTTTATGTTGACTGGAAGGACAAGGTGTTAGTCCCGGGCGTGAGGGAACTTTTGGAGATTCGAAGAATAGTACAGTCCTACTGTATCAAATGGGGAGTGGTTTTCTGGGCGATTTTTGAGGGGGGAGAAACGGGATGCTTGAACAACACTAGGTGAGGCTTTTGCCAAGAGTAGGTTATTCTTTACTCTTGGTCGCTATCGTTTCCCGAATCTTTGTTATCCGGATTTGTGGTTCCTGCAAGTCTTCGGGGCTTGCGGTTGTTTTTTAGTAGGCAGGCATCTCCTTGATGTCTGGCATTTCCGCAGTAGTAACACAGGTTGTTATCGCGTGTAATAAACCTGATACCTGGAAAGGAACAGCAGGTAACGATACAAGATATAGTAGGCGGGACTACTATATGGAAGAGGAAAAGATACTAGGCGGAACTAGTATATCACAATGGAAGGTACAGAGAGGAAGATGCACAAGGTAGGTATGGTAGTAACAATAAGTTGTTGCGTGAAGAACTAATCTAACTAGCTAAAGAACGGCCCTTATATATCCATCACTGGGCCCTGATAACGTGTACCCATACGTATACCAATACGTATGTACTTGCGTAATAAGACAATATGAAACTAGGAAATCCTGATGACGTGGCAGTAGACACGTCATTCAAATACATGAAACAAATGATAGCTGATGCGTCCTGCGAGACAGACTATCTACAGAAAGTAATCGTAAAAAAATACAAGTATAGGAATATAAGTAGAACTAGGGTTAAAACCTAGGGAAAGACTGTTTAGGAAAATTAGGGTTCTTGACATCGCGTCTGCGTTGTTTTTCTGCATCTGTGAGTGGGTTGAATTTTCTTTTCCTGGACGCGTTGAGGTCCATGGGGACACCCAGTGGAAGTTCTGGTGTTGGGTAATAAGATTGGGTTGTGGCTGGGGCAAATGTCCCGCCTGGTCTTCTGGGGATGTACGTTGTTTGTACGGGTCAAGATGCGTGATGGTTTGTTTTTGGAAGTGTGAAATTCCATTTGATGGTGCGGCTCCTACTGGTGTTGATTTTATTGTCCAGCTGGATGCAAAGGATTGTCAATTGACAAAGCTCTGTTGGCTTGTCAATGATATTGGTGAGTTGGCCTCTGATGGTTCCTGACAATCCGTCATAGAATTCATCTTTCAGTGCTTCTTCATTCCAATCTAGAAGATGCATATCGGTCTGGAACTTAGTTCAGTATTCGTTGACGGATCCGGTTTGTTTAAAGGTTTTGATTCGCTGTTTGGCAGCTTCTTTAGTGTCTGCTTCTCCAAACGCACTTCTGAGTGCTTTTTTGAAATCTTCCTATAATGTGTAGGTGTTATTTTCAAGCACGGAGAACATCCAAGAACCTGCTTGTCCCTTCATTTTATTACTGGCATATATAAGTTTCTGTTGGTCAGTGGGGTTCTCGTATTCTGAGAATTTATTTTCACATTGCGTTGTAACGGGGGCCTTCTTTAGAAGAACTGTAGTAGATGATACAGTAAAGCTGCCGTTGCAAAGAAAATAAAAGTCAGGTTGCAATTAGGATTTTATCGCTAGAACTCAATAATTTTAAGGGCTCTGCTTCGTTGATGCTACTGATTCTGAAGAGCTGGAATCAAGTCTTCGGGCGATAGTGGGGCAGTAATTTAACTGGTTTCCCCTCGGCTATCACTTCTCCGAATCCTTTACTAAGTTCTATGGATTTCCCTGTGATTCCTAGAATCTCCGATGACCCCACTCTAGTGAAGAGATTTCACTGCAGTGCAACCATCGGAGCTATTACTAGTTTCCACAGTAAACCCTTAGTCAAAACCTCTAGATGCCTCACCGATAGATTAGTGCATAATTTATCCTGGCCAAGGATACTACTCTGGGTAGTCATTGGTTTTAGTTGCTGTAAGAGTGTATCCATGTCCAAGTTATCCTGGCCTCTGCCTATCAGTCTCTGCTGATTAGAAACTGCACAGAGTACTGAGGATCGGTCCAATTACTTATTAGTCTCTGCTAATAGCGACCACTACTCCAATGCAGTCTGGTACTCGTCAGTACCATTCTCTTGAAGTAGTTCCTACTGACTAAGGAACGAGAAGCAGTTAACTCTTACTACTGGTAGCTAACCACTCTAGTAGGTACTTGCTTGCCTTTGTTCTCATGATACTAGTAACAATCTCTTAAGCATGTAGCGGCCATGTAGGTCCGTTACATGCGTAGCCATGTGCGGATTTGAGTGGGTTCACCTTTGAAATCGTCGGCGTCTGGTATCTTCATTGTTCGAGGCTTACTGGAACTCGTCTTTCCTGCTAGTATTTATTTTAGGAGTTGTTGTAATGCAACATCGCTGATTACTATTTGGGTTGGGCTGCCTGCAGCTGGAGGTTGAGTGGACGAAAACATTCTGATGTCTAAGGGTGAATCTGAGGTGTTGGTGCGTGATGCTGGTTCTGGGGTAATTGGACTGGCTGATCCTGTGGGTTCGAGAGCTGGTCCAAATATCTCGTCGAGATTGAATGGTTCGTAAAGATTCAGTTTGGATTATTGTTAGGTGCTGCGAGTTGGAAGACGCAACAAAGTGTAATAAACCTAGTACCTGGAAAAGAATACAGCAGGTAACGATACAAAGAGTAGTGAATGGGATCACTATTAGAATGGTTGGTGAAGAACTAGGCGGAATTAGTATCACAAAAGGAAGTGCAGCGTGGAAGATGCAAAGGTAGGTATGGTAGTAACATGTAACGGACCTACAAGGCAGTTACAAGCTTAAGAGATTGTTACTAGTATCATGTGAGCGAAGGCAAGCAAGTACCTACTACAGTGGTTAGCTAACAGTAGTAAGAGTTAACTACTTCTCGTTCCTTAGTCAGTAGGAACTACATAAAGAGAATGGTATTGACAAGTACCAGCCTGCATCAAAGGTAGTGGGCTTACAATTAGCAGAGACTAATAGTAAAGCACTGATCCTCAGTACTCTGTGCCGTTCCTAATCAGCAGAGACTGATAGGCAGTGGCCAGGATAAACTCGGACATGCAAACACTCTTACAGCAGCTTAAACCAATGACTACCAAGAGTAGTAACTCTAGTCAGGACAGATTATGCATTAATCTATCGGCGGAGCATCTATAGGTTTTGACTAAGGGTTTGCAGTGGATCTAGTAATAGCTCCGATAGTTGTACTGCAGGTGAAATCTCTTCACCAGAGCGGGGTCATCGGAGATTTTAGGAATTACTGGGAAAGCCATAGAACTTAGTAAAAGAATTCGGAGGAGCGATAGCCGAGGGAAACCAGTATAATTACTGTCCCACTATCGCCCGAAGACTTGATTCCAGTTCTCGAGAATCAGTAGCATCAACGAAGCAGAGCCCTTAAGATTATTGAGTTCTAGCGATAGAATCTTAATTGCAACCTGACTTTTATCTTCATTGCAACGGCAGCTTTACTGTGCCATCTTCTACAGTTCTTCTAAGGAAGGCCCCCGTTACATAACAATGAAATTGTTGCGTGAAGAACTAACTAACTAGCTAAAGCATGGCTCTTATATATCTTTTGCTGGGCCCTGATGACGTATACCAATACATAGACACTTGCGTAATAAGACGATATGAAACTAGGAGATCCTAATGATGTAGCAAAGGACACGTCATTCCAAATACATGAAACACGATAGCTGACCCGTCCTGCGAGCCAGACTACTTACATGACTAATACTAATCCAAGAGATGAAACAAAGGTGAAACATGTAAACATAAGAATAGAAATAGAACTAGGGTTAAAACCTAGGGAGAGATATAGGAAAAATAGGGTTCTTGACAGATGGTTTCCTCTGTTCCAAACCGAAGCTGAGTTTGCTTGGGGAACGAGAGAGCGGGGAAGGAGGGGGAGGAGCCTGGTGTTGAGGCCAGTACTTCCAGTTCAAGCCTGCGGAGTCTTTCTTCTTGTAGAAGGTAGGGTACATATTAGTGGCTCTCCCAGTCACCACAGTGGCCGTTTTTGGCGATGCCTGATGTGGTAAAGTCTCTCTCATTCGTTTTTCTTTGAGTGAGGAGGCGGGTGAGTTTTTTGTCCGGAAGGGTGGTATAGTTGACAGAATGAATGTCTGTGAGATACTGATCCTTGTAGACATTCCATCGCTTAGGTAGAGGAGGGGCAGCCATCTTGGGTACGCAGAGTCCAAGGGAATAGTGAAGATTTGAAGCCAGAAACTAAAGGACTTTGCTCGCTAAAGTCTCACGCCCGAAGGTTTGCGACCGAGGAGAAAGGAATAAAAGTAAGTAAGTAAGTAATTTATTCATTTCTGTGTAGGCTTTTATACCTATTGCGTAAGTCCCAGGGGACCGCCTCCGTACTCCGCCAAACTGATCTACTGGAGTATCTATGGTCCAACATCAACCGCACATCCTGTTACAGGGTAGCCCGAAGAAAAGTTAAATACAAAGATATAATGTAAAAGAGAGACCGCAGAAACATGTTGCGGAGCCAGATCAAAACAAATATAAAGAGAAAACCCATAAGGAAAAACTTTCATAACCGAGGTGTGAATGCCAGGGATGCCACTTGGCGGCCCAATTTAGTGAGAGAGAGTAAAAGAAAGCGGTAACCTATACTGTTGTGTCCATCTGTTTGTCTTCCTGGATTCTAGTTTTGGCCCTTGCTGGCCATGCCGGATCGCTGGCCTTGTGTCTCGGGTTCTGGGGGCAATTGACACATTTGATGGGGAGTTGAGTGCATTTGATGCCCCCTTTGCAGGTGGTGCACTTGTGTTTGGAAGAGTGGTGAGATCTGCCACAGACTGCGCAGGCTGGGTCGTTCTTACATCGGATGTAGTGGTGGCCAAACTGCAGGCAGTTTTGGCACTAGAGGGAGAGGGTAACAGGCACGTACGGCTCGAGTCTGCACATAGTGTTGTTGATGATAAAGTGGCTTGTGCCTAGGGTCTTGGTGGTTACTCCCGCATTAAAGGAAATTACCATAGAAAAGTGCCTTTTTCTGTATCTGTCCTCAGGTTTGCTGAGCCATCGAGGAACTTGTGCCAATTGGACTAAGGGGTAGTTCAACTTAATGAACTCCGCGACAGCTACCCCTACCATAGTACCTTCGCCGACTATGGTGGGGACTCCATGGAGAATGAATTTGGACCAACGGCTGTTGGATTTAGCGGTAGAGGGGGAGAGGCCTCGGACTTGCAGTCTGGAAGTGATGGTTTCCAAGTATGGGACTGCTTGCTCACTTGGGATGTGGGGAGGGGTAACAAGGACTATGTTGTCCTTGTTTGTGAATCTGCATAGGAGAAAGTAGACTCCTGTCCCTTCTAGAGCCGAGTTGACGCTTTTTAGGATGGAGTCTTGGTTGACTCCTTCGGGTGCGGGTTCAGAGAGTTCAACGATGAACTCCCTGTTTATTTTGGTGTAGTCAGCTTTGAAGAGTGGTTCTGCCTTCTTCTTGGCCTTGGTCTTTGGTGGGGAGGGGGTTTTTGCTGGTGCGCTAGCAGCAGTTGCTGTGTAGAAGACCTTTTCCCTGGTCCTGGTCTCTTTCGGAGGGGGAGCCTGTTGTTTGGGCTTTGGTTGTTGTGGTTGTTGTGGTTGGGGAGGGGGTGGTGGTGGTTGTCTGGGTTGGATTCCCAACCTTGCGACCGTAAATTTAAGCGAAGTAACTTCCCTGAAGAGTTCGCTTATAGTGGTAATGAGGGGGGCCATGGCATTCAACACAGAGTTGTTAACCAACCATGTAGTATAGTTGGAGGTGCCAGGTTTTGCTTGGATGGAAGAAGGGAGGTAGTTGACCTCTGGGTCGTATGGAAGGGTGAAGTCGGGAGGGGAGATCTGGGTTTCCTCCATGGTGGAGTCCTGGTCTGTTGGAGTGGGTGAGAGTGTCATTTTGAGCGGGATTGCCGGCTCGAATGAAGCGGAGAGGGGTGAGAAGGTATTCTTGCTGCTACCAGCAGCGGAAGAGGAAACTCTTGGTCGTTTTGCTGGGGAGACAGACCTGGGAGTCTTAGAAGATGGTTTTTTTGTTCCAAACCGAAGCTGGGATTGCTTGGGGAACGTGAGCTGAAGTGTGGAGGGGGTGGAGCCTGGTGTGGAGGCCATGACTTCCAGTTCGTGACGGCGGAGTCTCTCTGTTTTCAAAAGGTCTGTCACGTAATCATGACATTCCCAGTCGAGGCAGCAGGCACTCCAGCCGGTGGCTTGGAGTTCTTCTTCGCTGTTTATTCTGCTGGAGAGGTAGTTGAGGAGTTCTTGGTCGGAAAGAGAGGTGTAGTCGAGACTCTTAACGTTGAAGATAATGTGGTCGTGGTAAGAGTCTCATTTATCGGGAAGTATGAGGTGAGCCATCTTGGGTACGTGGAGTCCAAGAGGATCATGGAGATTTTGAAGCCGAAAACTAAAGAACTTTGCTCGCTAAAGTCTTGCACCCGAAGGTTTGCGACCGAGGAGAAAGAAATAAAAGTAAGTAAGTAAGTAATTCATTCATGTCCGCGTAGGCTTTGCCTATTGCGTGAGCCCGGGGGCCGTCTAACTAACTCTGCCTTATTTCTAAAATACATAAGTCCTAAAGGCCTTCCTTCCCTACGCTTCGTCTTATTTCCCTACCTGGATACAAAAGAAAAGCTTCCCCCTCCCAGGTCACCTTTTCCTTTTTACGTATAGTTATCATGGTCGGCGGTATCTGTGTTCGGTAACGGTGCAATAAAGTAACCAAGGTTCACAACCTAATGTTAATCCCTTAGTAGGATCCTACTATCCGCAGGAATACCAACTACTAAGTGAAAAACCAAAAAGAAGTTTCACAATGGAACTGGAACAGTAACAATGTGGGTAAAGAAATCAATAAAAGTAAGTAAGTAAGTAATTGTCACGGCATGGCTGGATGTGTCAGCCATTAGTAAGGATCGGATCGGGAAATCGGGTTAAGTATGAATCACAGGGTTGACTCATAGATAGCGAGGAACGCGGTTATTATGGATGAGTCAAGGGGTTGACTCATAGGAAGATAGGATATCGGATTAGACTGTATTCGGAAAAAGGGGCTTGGCTGTTGCGTGGAGAATTAGTATATAAGTAGATAGTTCCGCCCGTGGTAGTTAGTTCTCCACGCAACCTTTTTATCTTCGGAGCGAACAACAAACCCTCGGGCGCGTTTTCCCTACGATAGACCAAAACTCTTTATTTTTTCGGCTTCAATCTTCACGACCCTCTTGGACACTGCGTACCCAAGATGGCTTCCTCCTCTACCCCTATAGGATGGGCAGACTATGTCGACACGCATGTGCCTGACGTTCAGACGCTCAACCTCTCCTCCCTCCCCGACAACATTCTCGAAACATACCTGATTAATCGGGTATCGGACGGGCAATCCCTCGCAGGCTTTCCAGCCATTCGCGACAAATGGGATTGCTATAATCACTTCACCAATCTCTTAAAAGAAGAGACCCTCCGCAGACATGAACTGGCAGTCATGGCCTCTACGCCTGGCTCCACCCCCTCCACCCCACAACTCTCATTCCCCAGGCAATCCCAGCTTAGGTTTGGAACGAGCACCCCATCAATCAGGACCCCTAGGGCCCTCTCCCCCTCGAAACGACCGAGAACGACGTCCTCAGCAAGCAGCAGCAGGAACGCCTTCTCCCCTCTCTCCACCCCCTTCGAGCCGGCTACCCCGCTCAAAAACTCCCTCTCGCCAGAGGAAACAGAAGACAGCCAAATGAATGACTCCCAGGCTATCTTTTCTTTCGATCTACCATACGACCCCGAGGTTAACTACCTCCCCCCTTCTATCGCCCCAAAGTCAGGCACGGCCAACTACACTACGTGGTTGATTCACAGTGCCCTTCTCCCCCTCAAAGACACAATAAGCGAGCTTCAAAAAGAAGTGACCTCGCTTAAAGCCACGGTCGCAAGGCTGGGAAACCGGCCCCAACAACCACCCCCACCTCCCCCGCCTCAACCCCAAAAAACTCAGACAAAGCCTAAACAACAGGCCCCCCCCCCAAAGACCAAAGAGGCGACCAAGGAAAAGGTCAGCTACGCAGCAGCTGCTGCCAAAGCCCCACCAAAAGCCCCCTCCCCACCCAAAACGAAGGCCAAGAAGAAGGAGTTAACCCCCCTCTTCAAGGCCGATTACACAAAGATCAACAGGGAGTTCATCGTCGAACTCACTGAACCTGCCCCCGAAGGAGTTACTACCAACTCCATTCTCCAAAGCATCAACTCCGTTCTGGAAGGAAGTGGAGTCTACTTTTTGTTCTGCCGCCTGACCAATAAGGAAAACTTAGTTTTCCAAACCCCCCCTCACATCGCCAGCGACCAAGCGACCCCGTACACGGATAACATCATATCCAGACTACAAACCCTTGGCCTCTCCCCATCAGCCGCAAAACCCAACAGCCGTTGGTCCAAGTTCATCCTCCACGGGGTCCCAACCACAGTAGGCGAAGGTACTATGGCGGGACAAGCAGTAGCCGAGTTCATTAAATTGAACCACCCTACCGCCCAGTTGGCCCAAATCCCACGATGGCTCAGCAAACCTGAGAACCGGTCCGGCAAGAAACACTCCTCAATGGTCATCGCCTTTAGCGCGAGCGTGACTATGGAGACCCTAGGTTCCTCTCATCTGATCATAGACAACAACATGTGCAGACTTACCCCATATGTTCCTATCACCCCATCCACGCAATGCCAAAACTGTCAACAGTACGGCCACCACCATCTCAGATGCAAGAACGACGCAGCCTGCGCAGTGTGCGGCGGCCCTCACCACTCCACCCAACATAAGTGCACCACCTGTAAAGGCGGAATTAAATGCACCCACTTCCCCATCAAATGTGTCAACTGCCCCCAGAACCCGGGGCACAAGGCCAACGATCCAGCATGCCCTACAAGGGCAAGAACCAGAGTTACAGAAGGGAAAAAGATGGACACTTCGGTCTAGGTTATACGATTTTATTATTTTTCTTCTTTATTTTTCAGGCTGACGGGTGGGTATCCCCGATCAAATTTGCTTCGGCTATGAATGTTTTTCCTACTGGGTTTTCTCTTCACTACTGTTTTGATCTGGCCCCGCAACATGCTTCTGCGGTATTTTACTTTATTTTTGTACTTAACTTTCTTCGGCCTGCCCTGTAACGGGATGTGCGGTTGGTGACGGACCATAGTTACTGTAGTAGTTAGTTTGGCGGAGTACGGAGACGGTCCCTTGGGACTTACGCAATAGGCACTGCCTACGCGGAAATGAATGAATTACTTACTTACTTACTTACTTTTATTCCTTTCTCCTCGGTCGCAAACCTTCGGGCGCGAGACTTTAGCGAGCAAAGTTCTTTATTTTCCGGCTTCAAACCTTCACGATCCTCTTGGACCCTGCGTCCCCAAGATGGCTCCTACCTCCACCCCTAAAGGATGGGCAGAATACGTCGACCTGTTGGTACCCGACGTACAAACGCTTAACCTCACCTCCCTCCCCGACAACACTCTCGAAACCTACCTGATCAACCGGGTACAGGACGAGCAATCCCTCGTGGGCTTCCCAGCCATACGCGGTAAATGGGACTGTTACAATCACCTCACCAACCTCTTAAAAGAAGAGACACTACGCCGACACGAACTGGCAGTTATGGCCTCCACGCCTGGCTCCACCCCCTCCACTCCCCAACTTACGTTCCCCAGGCAATCCCAGCTTCGGTTTGGAACAAGTTCCCCCTCCCCTAAGACTCCCAGGTCCGTTTCCCCAGCAAAGCGACCTAGAGTCTCCTCCTCCACTGCTGGCAGCAGCAGAAACATTTTTTCTCCCCTCTCCGAATCATTCGAGCCGGCTACCCCGCTCAAAATGACACTCTCACCCACCCCAACAGACCAGGACTCCACCATGGAGGAAAACCTGATCCCCCCTCCCGACTTCTCCCTCCCATACGACCCTGAGGTCAACTACCTCCCCCCATCCATTCAAGCGAAGCCCGGCACCTCCAACTACACCACATGGTTGGTCAACAACTCCGTGTTGAACGCCGTAGCCCCCCTCATCTTCACTATAAGCGAACTCTCTAAGGAAGTAACCTCGCTTAAATCCACGGTTGCAAGGTTGGGTAACCAACCTAGACAACCACCACCACCCCCTCCCCAACCACAACAACCACAACAACCAAAGCCCAGACAACAGGCTCCCCCTCCGAAAGAAACCAGGCCCAAGGAAAAAGGGACCTACGCGGCAGCTGCTGCTAAGGCTCCCCCTAAAGCCCCCACTCCTCCAAAGACCAAGGCCAAGAAGAAGGTGGAACCCCTCTTCAAAGCCGATTACACCAAAATCAACAGAGAGTTCATCGTCGAACTTTCTGAACCAGCACCCGAAGGAGTCACTCAAGACTCCATCCTCAAAAGCGTCAACGCAGCCCTCGAGGGTACTGGCGTCTACTTTCTCCTATGCAGATTCACCAACAAGGAAAACATAGTCCTTGTTACTCCTCCTCACATCCCGGGCGAACAAGCAGTCCCCTACTCGGAGACCATTACCTCCAGATTGCTAACCCTCGGCCTCTCCCCCTCCACCGCAAAACCCAACAGTCGTTGGTCAAAATTCATTCTCCACGGAGTCCCCACCAGGGTAGGCGAAGGCACCTTGGCTGGGGTGGCGGTTGCAGAGTTCATTAAGATGAACTACGAATCCGTCCAACTGGCACAAGTTCCTCGATGGCTCAGCAAACCTGAGAACAGATACGGGAAGAGGCACTCTTCTATGGTTATCGCCTTCAACGCAGGGGTAACCTTAAAGACCCTTGGCACCAGCCACTTCATCATTGACAATACTATGTGCAGACTCGAGCCATATGTCCCTGTCACCCCCTCCACCCAGTGCCAAAACTGCCAGCAGTTCGGCCACCACCACCTCAGATGCAAGAACGACCCAGCCTGCGCGGTCTGCGGTGGCTCTCACCACTCCTCGGAACACAAGTGCACCACCTGTAAAGGCGGTATTAAATGCACCCACCTCCCCAACAAATGTGTCAACTGCCCCCAGAACCCGGGACACAAGGCCAGCGATCCGGCATGCCCAGCAAGGGCCAAAACTAGAATCCAGAAGGATAAACAGATGGATACGACGGTATAGGTTAACGTTTTTCTATTTTTCTCTTCTAAAAAAGATTGGGTCGCCAGGATACTTCTTTGGTAAAATTGCTTTGGTCATGAAAGTTTTTCCTACTTAGGTTTTCTCTTCTTACTTGGTTATGATCTGGCTCCGCGACATGTTTCTGCGGTCTCTCTTTTTATTTTATGTACTTAACTTTCTTCGGGCTGCCCTGTAACGGGATGTGCGGTCGGTATCGGACCATAGATACTCCAGTAGTTAGTTTGGCGGAGTACGGAGGCGGTCCCCCGGGACTTACGCAATAGGCGCTGCCTACGCGGAAATCTAAATATATTATTATTATTATTTTATTGATTTCTTCAAACCACATTGTTACTGTTCCAGTCCCACCGTGAAACTTCTCTTTGGTTTTTCACTTAGTAGTTGGTATTCCTGCGGATAGTAGGATCCTACTAAGGGATTAACATTGGGTTGTGAACCTTGGTTACTTTATTTGCACCGTTACCGAACACCGACACCGCCGACCGTGATAGTAATTAATTCATGTCCACGTAGGCTGGTGTGCCTATTGTGTGAGCCGCTAACGTGGCCTCCTATCTAAACCCGATACCGCCTGTACGTACAAAGTGAAGTAAAAAAAAAAACATGTAAAAATATAATCTCGAGCCTTTCCTTCACCTGCTCCGATATCTGTCCGGTCTGGATACAAAAGAAAAATTTCCCCCGCCCAGACTACCTTTTTCTTTTCTTATATAACTGGGTTTCGAGTGCAAATAGCAATAGTGGTTGTGCGTTGTAGTGGTTGGTAATTATGTCCCAATCTTCGGATTCATATTCGCGGAAGAGTCTGAGTCTTTGAATAGCGTAGTTGGGGCAGTCAAGTATAATGTGTCTGGAGGAGTTTATTTCCCCGCACGGGCAGTTCGTGGCTGCCCTTGTGGGGGATGCGTCCGTGTGGTTGACTTCATTCTTTATTTGAAGAATGAGTTGAGCGTGTCTTCTATTCATGTTGGCGATGGCTGGGAGGGGACCTATGGGGTTGCGTCCGATGCTTTTGGTTAGGTGGCGGTGTGGGAGGTCTTTTAGCCAGGTGAGGGTGATTTTGTTGTATGTGTTTGGGCTGGTGCTGGCCTTTTTCACTATAGTGTCAGCCAGGTCGTTTTCCATAATTCCCATATGGGCTGGGGTCCACTGTCCTTTGACACTGCAGCCTCGAAGCTCCAGTGCCTTAATGTCCTCCAGGCTTTTCCTGATTTTTTCTCTTGCTGGGGTATAGCCTTTCCAAAGGCTACGTAGTGCGTTTTGGTTGTCTACGCATAGGTGGATGGTTTCGTTTGCTGTTTCTTTTCTATTGAGGTATTCGATTGCGAGGGAGATGGCGTTGATCTCTCCGTCTAGGATGTCGGCGTATTCGCCTATGTTTTGGGAGCCTGTAGCGATTGTTTTATTTAGTCTGGTGATAGCGAAGCCTGAGCTTACCGTTGTGCTCTTTGATCCGTCGCTGTAGACTTTAATGTCTTCGCTGTGTTTTTCCGCCCATTCTTTGTGAGCTGTAGCCGCGTCTTCTTTGTTGAGAGTGGCTATGTTTAGGTGTTCTTTTAGAAGTAGTTGGGGTGGGATGTCAGATGGGTTTTCTATGTCGTGCTCGTTGGTGTGTTGTAGTATTATCGAGGCTATGCGTTTGATGCCCGTTCCATTTCTTGTGGTTTTCTCTTTAATGGCTTGTATGAGGTGGGGTTTGATAACGTTGGAATCCGGGCTCAGGAGGGTTTTGATTCCGTAGTTCAGGGATCGGTAGTTGAGTAGGTCTTTCAGGTCGGGGAGCCCTGCGTCTTTTAGAAGGTGAGGGATGTTGGTGTGTATCGGTAGTCCCGTAATAAGCCTGGCCAGTTTATGGTAGCTGGGGGCGAGGGCGTCGATCAGGTGTCTGGCTCCCGTCCACCATATCTCTGATCCCCAGAGGGCGTGTGGGATGGTGACTGTCCATATGAGTCTATGGAGAGTTTTGGGAGTTAGTTTGTATTTTCTCCCTAGATTGAGGAGTTGGATGGTAGAGGTGATAAGGCGGGAGGCCGCTATCGATGCTTGTTGTCTGAAGCTGAGTCTTTGGTCGATGGTGACTCCTAGCATTTTGATGGTCGTGGAGGGAAGAATTGTGTGGTTCCCTAGTTGAATGGTGTTCGTGGGTGTTTTGGCGCATGGGGACATAAACAGCAGTTCTCATTTTTCTTCGCTGAATTTTATGTTAAGTGGAGCTGTTTTGTTAAGTTTAAGGTTGAGCCTTTCTTGTAGTCTTAGGGTGTTGAATTTGGGGGTGGTGCCGCCTTGTAGCATGGCATCGTCGTCCATGTATACGCTGTCCAGTTCGTATTTGTTGGAGGACGTGTTGACCAGCGGGTTTGCGTAGATCAAATATATGATGGGTGAGAGGGGGGACCCTTGGGGGGTTCCTGATTTGTATGGGATGGGTGTGGCTACTTCTCCGTTGAAGGCGAATGAGATGGTTCTGTCCTTGTTGAAGGTGGATATCCAGTTGCATATGTAGTCTGGAAATTTTGTGATTTTCAGGATTTCTATGAGGCGGTTGTGATTGATGCAGTTGAATGCTCCTTTGACGTCGTTCGTTAGGATGGCTGGTCTGTGACTGGTGATCTTGTAGGTGGAGGCGTGTCGCATCCATTCCTGGGCGGGTGTTAAGAGGCGGAGTAGGGTGTCCGTGCTAGATCTTCCTTCTCTTGCGCCCATTTGTGCATTGGAGAGGGCTCCGTTTATGGCTCCGTATTTGGCCATTCTTTTGGCAATTATGGCCTCCAGTAGTTTGCTGATGCAGGGTAAGAGGGATATGGGTTGGTATGATTTGGGGTCGTGTAGGTTGTTTTTCTTGGGTTTGAGGATGGGAACGCATTTAATGATTTTCCATTCCTGTGGCATGGTGCCGTGGTAAATAAGTTGTGAGTAGATAGTGGGAAGTAATTGAGGGTTGGCGTTGTGGATGGCTAGGATGGTGGGCCATCTTAGTCCGTCGTTGCCCGGGGCTGTTTTGAGGTTTCTTCTCAGGGCCTGTGTTACTTCTTCTTGGGTGATAGCTGTATAGGATCGGGAGATGTCAGTGTTGTTGGGGATATGAAAGTGAAGGGGTGGGGGGGTGCTGTCATTTTCGGGGAAAAGCGCAGTGTTTAGCCTGTCGCATTTCCCCTTGAATGTTTCCTCGCCTTGTATATTTGGTATGTCCCCTCTGCTTTTTTCCTTTAGGAGTTTCCAGATGGTGTGTTGGTTGGCTCCGTTGATGGTGAGGGTCCAGTAGTCCGATTTGGCTTTGCGGACCAATTTTCTCCATTTGTTTGCCGTTTTCCTGTAGTCTTCCTTTTTTGTAGGATCACCTTTGTCGTATTGGTGGATCCTTTGTTTGCGGTGGGTTTTCTTTTTTAGTTTGTCTATTTCTGGGGTCCACCATTTGTGGTATTTTTTATTTGGCTGTCTGATGGGGACTGTTGTTTCTATTGTTTTCCATATTTCCTTTGTGATTTCCTTTATTGACTCTAAGGTGTGTTGCGGGGTGTGCCATTGTTTGGTTTCGGTGTTGATTTTTTGGATGCCTTCGTGGAATTTGGTCCAATTTGTTTTCCCCCATAGTTTAGTGTGAGGTGTTTTGGGTGGGTTCATCGCCCAGATGGTTTGGGTCATGGCGTGGTCAGAGTTGTGGGAGGGTCCGTCGTCCACCAACCATCTTTGGATGATGTTTGTGGCCGTGCCTTTGTGAAACGTGAGGTCGATAATGGTGGGTCTGAGTCCGTTTCTGGGAAAGTGTGTGAAGCTGTTGTTGTTGGCCAGCTCCATGTGATTATCGCTGAGCCAGTTGGCTATAGTTCCTCCGTGGGGGTCGGCCCTGATTCTGTCTGAGTATTCTTGTGTTTTTTCTTGATACCATAGGCTGTCGTGGGCGTTAAGGTCCCACGCGAGATAGCAATTTTTTGTGATGGGGATGTTTGGTATCTGTTTGGCGAGGTGTTTGGATTTACCCGGGAAGTATATGTTGTAGACTGTGATTTCTTCCCCGTTGATGGTGATGTCTACTCCTAGGAAGCTGTCTTCTATCGCAAGTGAGATTCTGGGGTGTATGTTGAGGTCTTTGCGGATGTACGTGACGCATTTGGGTTTGTGTGAGGGGAAATATATGTTGTAGTTTAGCATAGGTGGGGGTAGTAAATTCTTATCGATCCATGGTTCTTGAAGTAGTAAAATAAAAACATTGTGGGATGAGTCCGCTTCCTGTATTACTGATAGGGTGGTGGCCTGTCCTCTGGCGCAGTTCAGCTGTTGCACCGTGGCTATGCCTGTTCTGTGGATGTCGCTCATAGTTGCATGAGGTCTTTGTTTGTTTTAGCGGCTTCTAGAATTTTGGCTTTGTGTTTGCACGATGGGTCGGTTGACTTGTGGGGTTCCAATCTTCCTTGTGAGTCTTTGCAGTTGACGCATCTGATGGGGTGGTGGGAGCATCTTAGTCCTCCCTTGCAAATATTGCATTTGTGATCTCTCGTGTGGTGGTTGTCTGCGCAGACCGCACATCTGGGGGTTGCTGCTTTGCATTTCTGTGTGTGGTGGCCGTATTCCTGGCAGTTGTGGCATTGGGTGGTGGGGCCGAAGCTGAGGTATTCGGCTATTCTGCACATTTTGTTTTGGAGAATAATATGGCGGGTGCCTAGTGTGTCGATGGTGTGGGTTCCTGTTAGGGCGATGACCATAGAGGAGTGTTCCTTGCCTGCTCTGTTCTCTTCCCTGGCGAGCCAGTATGGGATCTGGGCAAATTTGAATTGGGGGTAGTTCATGGTGATGTTCTTGACGAGGTTTTCTCCCGCTTCTCTGGGGTTGGATCCTAGGTTGGTGGGGACGCCGTGTAGAATAAAGCGGCTGGATTTGGCGTTAGGTTGGGCAGTGTCCGAGTTCATTCCTAGGTTGTTGATGGCCAGTGTGATTTCTGTGGTGAGGTTTGTGTAGTTTGCGGCCTCTTTGTCGAACCCGGTTTGTAGGATGATGGTTTTCTTTCCGACTTTCCTAGCCATGATGAAGGCTGAGACTGGTTGTCCGGCGATAGCGTTGTTAACGTGGGTGAGGATGGCGTTGTTTGTGATTTGCTCTGGGATATCTTCGTGTACCGTGATGATGAATTCTCTGTTGATCTTTGAGAATTCCGGTTTGAAGAGGGGGGCAGGTTTTTTGTTCTGTTTTTTGCTGACGATTTGTTGCCATCCTGGGTTTTTCTTCTCGATCATCTCGTCCGTGCTAGCTGCTGCGGCGTATGATTTTTTTGTGGTGTTGTTTGCTGGGGCTTTGGTTTCCTTGTTCTTTTGCTTTGGTTGCTGTTGCTGTGGTTGTTGTCTGGTCATTGGGGGGGGGGCCGAGGTTTGGTGCTGAATGGGGGGGGAGTAACGGGCGGCTGCCAGGTTAGCGACCTGGTTGTTGAGGGTGGTGATGGTGTCTTCTTGTTTGTTGATGGTCTCTCTTAGGAATTCCACCGTTTGGGAGAGGTCTTTAATTGCCTCGTTGAGGGGCCTGGTTGATGCTCTGATGAGCCAACCGAGATAGTGGATTCCGGCAGATGTTTTCATGGGCGCGTCTCCTTGTTGAAGGTAGTCCTTGTTTGCGTCGTAGACATCTGTGAGTAGGTCGTCTTCGTCGTCTGAATCTGAGTCTGAGTCCGAGGCATCCCTTAGGATTTCCTCGTCGTGTTCGATTTCTCTCTCGGGGTTGAGCATGGTTGAAGTAGGGAGGGTGGGGTCGGGCATTTGGGTTTCGGTGGATGAGGGGGTGTCCTCGGGTCCTCCGACCGTACCGAAGGGGAGAGTGGATTGTCTGGACATTTTCTCTGGCGAGGTAGTCCTTCTGGCTTTTGGGGATGTTTCTGACAGTGTTCTCTTTCTTCCCGCCCACTGGAACTGGCCAAAGGGGGTCTGCTGGGGGAACAAAGGAGGAGTTTTGGGGAGGGGGAGTTGCGATGGGTCTAGGGGATCCACGCTGAACAAACGAAAACTTTCTCTTCTATCAACGTAGCATGGTTCCTATCCGGAACAAACAAAATACTAAGTGATTTAGATAGGTAAAAGTATAATTCAGGTTTTTCCGACCGATAAAAACTTTTTTTCGCTGGTGGTGATACTAAAGGTTGGTGTTGAGTTTTCGTAGCCGAAGGAATAAAAAGTAAGTAAGTAAGTAAGTAATTCATTCATGTCCGCGTAGGCTAAGCCTATTGCGTAAGCCTTTTTAGGGGCCGTCTAACTAACTCCGCCTAATTCTAAGTTTTTACATAAGTCTTAAAGGCCTTTTCCTTCCTTGCGCCTCGTCTTATTTCCCTGCCTGGATACAAAAGAAAAACTTCCCCCTCCCAGGTCACCTTTTCCGTTTTGCGTAAAGTGGGGTTGCTATAGCGAAGGCTAGTAGTGGTTGAATGTCTTCGTGGTTGATGATGCTGTCCCAATCTTCCGTATCGTACGCTCGGAAGAGTCTGAGTCTTTCCGTTGCGTATTCTTGGCAGTCGAGAATAACGTGTTTGGTCGAGGTGGTGTTCCCGCATTGGCAGATGGTGGCTTTATTAAGTGGTGATTCGTCGAGGTGATTTACCTCATTGCGGATTTGTAGTATGAGTTGCGCGTGTCTTCTGTTGAGATTTGCGATAGACTTTAATGGTCCGAAGTAGCTATGTCCTGTGCTGGTTGTTAGGTGGCGGTGGGGGAGGCCTTTGAGCCAAGTGAGCGTTATTTTATAGTAAGTGTCTGGGCTGTTGAGGGCCTTTTTTGCTATGCTGTCAGCTAGGTCATTTTCGATTATGCCTGTGTGAGACGGGGTCCACTGTCCTTTGACACTGCAGCCTCGTAGCTGTAGTGCCTTAATTTCCTCCAGGCTTTCCTTGATGAATTCTTTCGCTGGTGCTTTGCCTTTCCATAGGCTGTGGAGGGCTGTTTGATTGTCCACGCAGAGGTGGATAGTGGTGTTAGCGGTTTTCTTTGAGTTAAGGTATGTGACTGCTAGGCGGATGGCGTTAATTTCTCCGTCCAATATGTCCGCGTGTTGTCCTATGTTTTGGGATCCTGTGGCTATGGTTTTGTTGATTCTAGTGATCGCGTATCCTGAGCTGACTGTTGCTTCCTTGGATCCGTCGCTGTATATCTTGATGTCTTCTTGGTGTCTTATGGCCCATTCTTTGTGAGCTATAGCTGTTTCTTCTTTGCTGGTAGGTGGGATGTGAAGATGGTCGAGGAGAAACAATTGTGGGTCGATGTCTCTGGGGTCTTCTATGTTTTTGTTGTGGGTGAATTGTTGGATGACCGAGGCTATGCGGTTAATGCCTGTGCCGTTGCGATGGTGTGTGTTCTTGAGGGCCGTAAGAAGTTGTCCTTTGAGTACGTTGCTATCTGGGCTGAGTAGGGTTCTTATGCCGTAGTTGAGGGATCTGTAGTCTAGCAGGTTCTTTAGGTCTGGGAGTCCTGCGTCTTTGAGTAGTCTGGTGGTGTTGGTGTGGATGGGGAGACCGGTGATGAGCCTGGCTAGTTTGTGGTAGCTGGGTGATATGGCGTCTAAGAGGTGTCTGGCTCCTGTCCACCAGACCTCGGAGCCCCATAGTGCGTATGGTAGGGTTATTGTCCATACTAGTCTGTGTAGGGTTTTGGGGGTGATCTTGTATTTTTTCCCTAGGTGGAGAAGTCTGATCGTTGATGTAATGAGCCGGGATGAGGCAGTGGATGCCTGTTGTCTGAAGCTGAGTCTTTGGTCTATAGTGACGCCCAGTATTTGATGGTGGGGGATGGCCGTATGGTGTGGGCGCCCAGCTGTATTGTGTTGTTGGGTATTTTTGAGCAGGGGGACATAAATAGCAGCTCGGATTTCTCTTCGCTGAATCTGATGTTTAGAGGCTTGGCTTTGTCCAACTTCATATTTAATCTTTCTTGGAGTCTTATGGTTGCGAATTTGGTGGATGTACTTCCTTGTAGCATGACGTCATCGTCCATGTATACGCTGTCCATTTCGTATTGGTTGGTACTGGTGTCTACTAGGGGGTTTGCGTATATTAGGTATATTATGGGGGAGAGGGGGGATCCTTGGGGGGTGCCGGATCTATATGGGGTCGGTGGGGATCTTTGTCCGTTAATGGTGAATGAGATGGTTCGGTCTTTGTTAAAGGTAGAGATCCAGTTGCAGATATATTCGGGGAATTTCTGCGTTCTGAGGAGGTCCGTGAGTCGGGTGTGGTTGATGCAGTTGAAGGCTCCTTTGATGTCGTTGGCCATTATTGCAGGTCTGTGGCTGGTATTTCTGTGTGACCATCCTTGGTGCATCCATGCTTGTGCTGGTGTGAGGGTGCGGAGGAGGGAGTCAGTGCTGGATCTTCCTTCTCTGTCCCCCATTTGGGCTTCTGATAGGGCTCCATTCTTTTGTCCGTATTTGGCTAGTCTTCTGGCCACAATGGCTTCTAGTAGCTTGCTGATGCATGGTAAGAGGGAGATGGGCCTGTAGGATTTGGGGTCGTGTAGGTCGTTTTTCTTTGGTTTCAAAATGGGTATGCATTTGATGATTTTCCAGTTCGGTGGCATAACTCCGTGGTATAGTAGTTGGGAGTACATGGTAGAAAAAAGGGCTGGGTTGGCGTTGTGGATGGCTAGGATTGTAGGCCATCTGAGGCCGTCATCTCCCGGAGCTGTTCTGAGGTTTCTTCTGAGGGAGAGGGTGACTTCGTCTTGCGTGACTGCTGTGAAGGATTGGGTAAGGTCAGTATTGATGGGAAGGGTGTAGTGAATAGGTGGGGGGTTGCTGTCATTTTCGGGGAAAAGCGCAGCGTTTAACTTAGCGCATTTCCCCTCGAATGTATCCTCGCCTTGTATAGATGGGATGTCCATCGTTGTTTTCTCCTTCATGAGTTTCCATATGGTGTTTTGGCTAGCGTTGTTGATGGAGTGGTTCCAGTAGTCGTTTTTGGCGATCCTTACTAGTTTCCTCCACTTGTTTGCGGTTGTTCTGAAGTCTTTTTTGTTGGCTTCGTTCTTGTTGTTCTGGTATATTCTTTGTTTTCTGTGGGTTTCTTTTTTGAGGTGGTTGATTTCTGGGGTCCACCATTTGTAGTATCTTTTATTGGGTTTCCTTATGGGGACCGTTTTCTCGATGGTGTCCCATATTTCTCTCGTGATGCTGTCAATGGAGTCGAGGGTTGCTTGGGGGGAATGCCATGCTTTCTCTGCGATTTTGATGTTGTGTATGTTGGCATGAAAGGTTACCCAATTGGTTTTGCCCCATAGCCTAGTAGGTGTGAGCCTTGGAGGGTTCATGGTCCATATTGTTTGTGTCATAGCGTGGTCTGAGTCGTGGGTTGGTCCATCATCCACTGACCATCCTTGTATGATGTTGGTAGCTGATCCCTTATGAAAGGTGAGGTCGATGATGGTTGGTCTCTGGTTGTTTTTGGGGAAGTGGGTGAAGCTATTGTCATTTGCTAGAATCATGTGGTTGGAGCTGAGCCAGTTGGATATAGAGCTTCCGTGTGAGTCTGCTCTGATCCTGTCGGAGTATTCCTGTGTCTTGCTCTGGTACCACCATTCGTCGTGGGCGTTAAGGTCGCCGGCGAGGTAGCAGTTTCCGCGTAGGGGGATGTTGGCCATTTGTTTAGCCAGATGTTTGGATTTTCCTGGTGAGTAAATATTGTATACCGTAATGCGGTTTCCATTTATGGTGATGTCTGTTCCCAAGAAGCTGTCGCTTATGGCTAGAGAGAGTCTTGGTTGGATATCTATATCTTTCCTGATGTATGTGACGCATCGGGGTTTGAGAGATGGGTAAAACATATGAAAGTTAAGTGTTGCTGGTGGTAGGTGGTTTTTGTCGTTCCATGGTTCCTGAAGTAATAAAATGAAAACATTGCGGGATGAGTCCGCTTCCTGTAATACTGAGAGTGTAGTGGCCTGTCCTCTAGCGCAGTTCAGTTGCCGAACTAGGGCTATGCCTGTCGTGTGGATGTCGCTCATAATTCCATGGCGTCTCTGGTTTCTTTGGCGGTTTGTTGGACTTTTGCTCTGTGTTTGCATGCGGGGTCGGAGGCTTTGTGTGGTTCGCAGTTGCCTTCGCTGTTTTTGCAGTTAATGCATCTAATGGGGGCGTGGGTGCATCTAAGTCCGCCTCTGCAGGAGGCGCATTTGTGGTCTCTGGTGTGGTGGTCCTTTGCGCAGACTGCGCAGTTGGGTTTTTCGGACTTGCATTTGAGGGTGTGGTGGCCGAATTCCTGGCAGTTGTGGCATTGTGTGGTGGGGCCGAAGCTGAGGTATTCGGTGATTCTGCACATTTTGTTTTCTAGGATGAGGTGTCTGGTTCCTAGGGTATCGATTGTGTGGGTGCCTGTGAGGGCGATAACCATGGATGAGTGTTCTTTTCCTGTTCTGTTTTCTTCTTTTGAGAGCCAATACGGGATTTGTGCGAACTTAAACTGTGGGTAGTTGTTGGTGATGATTCTGGTCAGCTTTTCACCTGCTTCTCTGGGGTTGGTGCCAATGTTGGTCGGTATGCCGTGGATGATGAATCTGCTGGACTTGGTGTTTGGTTTGGCTTCGTCAGTCGTAATTCCTAGTGAGTCGACTGCTGCGGTGATTTCTGTGGTGAAAGGGGAGTAGTTGGCGGCTTCCGTGTTGAAGGTGGTTTGGAGGACGATTGTTTTCTTTCCTACCTTGCGGGCCATGATGAAGGGTGCGATTTGTTGTGCCATTATGGCTCCGTTGATTTTGAAGAGGAGGGCGTTGTTGGTAATAGTTTCCGGGATGTCTTCCTGTGCCGTGATTATGAATTCTCTGTTGATTTTAGAGAATTCAGGTTTGAAGAGTGGGGTGGGTTTTTTCTTTTGTTTCTTGTTCATAGCTTGTTGCCATCCTGGGTTCTTTTTTTCGATCATTTCGTCTGTACTGGCTGCTGCTGCGTAAGACTTCTTTGCGGTGGTGTCGTTGACGGGTTTCTTGTCCTGGCTTTTCTTCTCTTTCGCTGCTTGTTGCGGCTGGCGGGGGAGGGCAGGGGGGGGTGGGGTTGGGAAGTGGGGGGGGTAAGTTTGGGGCCGGGAGGCGGTTAGGCTGGTGACCTGGTTGTTGAGGGTGGTGATGGTGGATTCTTGCTTGTTGATGGTTTCCCTCAAGAATTCGACCGTATGGGCGAGGTCTTGGATAGCCTCATTTAGGGGTCTGGTGGTTGCTCTGATGAGCCAGGCGAGGTAGTGGACGCCCTTAGAAGTTTTGATGGGGGCGTTTCCTTGCTGGAGGTAATCGGTGTTTGGATCGTATGTGTCCGTATTCAAGTCGTCCTCGTCGTCGTCAGACTCTGAGTCCGAGGCGTCCCTGAGGATTTCCTCATCGTGTTCGAAGTTTGGGTTGAGCTGGTCGGTGGTTGGGAGGGTGGGGTCAGGCATCTGGGTTTCGGTGGAAGTGGGTGTGTGTTCTGGGCCACCAACCGTGCCGAAGGGGAGAGTGGATTGTTTGGACATTTTCTCTGGGGAGGTTGTCCTTCTGGCTCTGGGGGATGTTTCTGAGAGGGTTCTCTTTCTTCCCGCCCACTGGAATTGTCCGAAGGGGGTTTGTTTGGGGAATAAAGGGGGGGTTTTGGGGAGGGGAATCTGCGATGGGTCTGAGGGATCCACGCTGAACGAACAAAAACTTTCTCTTTTATCAACGTAGCACGGTTCCTATCCGGAACAAACAAAATACTAAGCGATTTAGATAGGTAAAAGTATAATTCAGGTATTTCCGACCGATAAAAACTTTTTCGCTGGTGGTGATACTAAAGGTTGGTGTTGAGTTTTCGTAGCCGAAGGAATAAAAAGGTTGCGTGGAGAACTAACTACCACGGGCGAAACTATCTGCTTATATACTAATTCTTTACGCAATAGCCAAGCCTCTTTTCGAATACAATTTAACCCGATATCCGATCTTCCTTATGATTCTACCCCTTGACTCATGCATAATAACCGCGTTCCCCGCTATCTATGAGTCAACTCTACGACTCATACTTAACCCGATTTCCCGATCCAATCCTTACTCACTCCTGACTCATCCAACCGCGCCGTGACAATAGTGGGGTTGCTATAGCAAAGGCTAGTAGCGGTTGAGTGTTTTCGTGGTTGATGATGCTGTCCCAGTCTTCAGTACCGTACAATCGGAAGAGTCTAAGTCTTTCCGTCGCATATTCTTGGCAGTCGAGAATAACGTGTCTGGTCGAAGTGGTGTCCCCGCATTGGCAGATGGTGGCTTTGTTGAGTGGTGATTCGTCGAGGTGATTTACCTCATTGCGGATTTGTAGTATGAGCTGCGCATGTCTTCTGTTGAGGTTTGCGATAGACTTCAATGGTCCGAAGTAGTTGTGTCCTACACTGGTTGTTAGGTGGCGGTGGGGGAGGCCTTTGAGCCAAGTGAGCGTTATTTTGTGGTGGGTGTCTGGGCTGTTGAGGGCCTTTTTGGCTATGCTGTCAGCTAGGTCATTTTCTATTATGCCTGTGTGAGACAGGGTCCACTGTCCTTTGACACTGCAGCCTCGTAGCTGCAGTGTCTTGATTCCCTCCAGGCATTCCTTGATGAGTTCTCTTGCTGGGGCTTTGCCTTTCCACAAGCTGCGGAGGGCTGTTTGGTTGTCCACGCATAAGTGAATAGTGGTGTTAGAGATTTTCTTTGAGTTGAGGTATGTAACTGCTAGACGGATGGCGTTAATTTCTCCGTCCAATATGTCCGCGTGTTGTTCTATGTTTTGGGATCCTGTGGCTATGGTTTTGTTGGTTCTAGTGATCGCGTATCCTGAGCTGACTGTTTTCTCTTTGGAGCCGTCACTGTATATCTTGATGTCTTCGTGATGTTTTATGGCTCATTTTTTGTGGGCTGTAGCTGTTTCTTCTTTGCTGGTGGATGGGATGTGAAGATGGTTGAGGAGAAACAATTGTGGGTCGATGTTTCTAGGGTCTTCTATGTTTTTGTTATTGGTGAATTGTTGGATGACCGAGGCTATGTGGTTGATGCCTGTACTGTTGCGATGGTGTGTGCTTCTGAGGGCTGTAAGAAGTTGTTCTTTGCGTACGTTACTGTCTGGACTGAGCAAGGTTCTTATGCCGTAGCTGAGGGATCTGTAGTCTAGCAGGTCTTTTAGGCCTGGGAGTCCTGCGTCTTTGAGTAGTCTGGTGGTGTTAGTGTGGATGAGGAGGCCAGTGATGAGTCTGGCTAGTTTGTGGTAGCTGGGTGATATGGCGTCTAGGAGGTGTCTGGCTCCTGTCCACCAGACCTCGGATCCCCATAGCGCGTTTGGTAGGGTTATTGTCCATACTAGTCTGTGTATGGTTTTGGGGGTGATCTTGTATTTCTTTCCTAGGTGGAGGAGTCTGATCGTTGATGTGATGAGCCAGGACGAGGTGGTGGAAGCCCGCTGTCTGAAGCTGAGTCTTTGATCTATGGTGACCCCCAGTATTTTGATGGTGGCGGATGGTTGTATCGTGTGGGTGCTTAACTGTATTGTGTTGTTGGGGATTTTTGAGCAAGAGGACATAAATAGCAGCTCGGATTTTTCTTCGCTGAATTTAAAGTTTAGGGGTTTGGCTTTGTCCAACTTCATATTTATTCTTTCTTGAAGTCTTATTGTTGCAAATTTGGTGGAGGTGCTTTCTTGTAGCATGACGTCATCGTCCATGTATACGCTGTCCATTTCATACTGGTTGGTGCTGGTGTCCACTAGGGGATTCGCGTATATTAGGTATATTATGGGGGAGAGGGGGGATCCTTGAGGAGTGCCTAATTTGTATGGGGTAGGTGGGGATTTTTGTCCGTTGAAGGCGAACAAGATGGTTCGGTCTTTGTTGAAGGTAGAGATCCAATTGCAGATGTATTCGGGGAACTTCTGTATCTTGAGGAGGTCCGTGAGTCAGGTGTGGTTGATGCAGCTGAAGGCTCTTTTGATGTCGTTGGCCATTATTGCGGGTCTGTGGCTGGTGTTCCTGTGTGACCATCCTTGGTGCATCCATGTTTGTGCTGGTGTGAGAGTGCGCAGGAGGGAGTCTGTACTGGACCTTCCTTCCCTGGCGCCCATTTGGGCTTCTGATAGGGCTCCGTTTTTGAGTCCGTATTCGGCCAGTCTTCTGGCTACTATGGCTTCTAGTAGCTTGCTGATGCATGGTAAGAGGGAGATGGGCCTGTAGGATTTGGGGTTGTGTAGGTCGTTCTTTTTTGGTTTCAGAATGGGAACGCATTTGATGATTTTCCAGTCTGGTGGCATAACACCGTGTTATAGTAGTTGGGAGTATATAGTGGGAAAAAGTTCTGGGTTGGCGTTGTGGATGGCTAGAATTGTAGGCCATCTGAGGCCGTCGTTTCCCGGGGCTGTTCTAAGGTTTCTTCTGAGGGAAAGGGTAACTTCGTCTTGAGTGACTGCTGTGAAAGATCGGGTAAGGTCAGTATTGACGGGGAGAGAATAGTGGATGGGTGGGGGGGTGCTGTCATTTTCGGGGAAAAGCGCAGTGTTTAATTTAGCGCATTTCCCCTCAAATGTATCCTCGCCTTGTATAGATGGGATGTCAACTGTTGTTTTCTCCTTCATGAGTTTCCATATGGTGTTTTGGTTGGCGTTGTTGATGGAGTGGTTCCAGTAGTCGCTTTTGGCGATCTTTACTAGTTTTCTCCATTTGTTTGCGGTTGTTCTGAAGTCTTTTTTGTTGGCTTTGTTTTTGTTGTGCTGGTATATTCTTTGTTTCCTGTGGGTTTCTTTTTTGAGGTGGTTGATTTCTGGGGTCCACCACTTGTATTATCTTTTGTTGGGTTTCCTGGTGGGACCGTTTTCTCGATGGTGTTTCAGATCTCTTTCGTGATGCTGTCAATGGAGTCGAGAGTTGCTTGAGGGGAGTGCCATGCTTTTTCCCTGACTTTGATATTGTATATGTTGGCATGGAAGGTTTCCCAGTTGGTTTTACCCCATACCTTAGTTGGCGTGAGCCTTGGTGGGTTCATGGCCCATATCGTTTGTGTCATGGCATGGTCTGAGTTGTATGTTGGTCCGTCATCGGTTGACCACCCTTGTATGATGTTGGTGGCTGTGCCTTTATGAAAGGTAAGGTCGATAATACTCAGTCTCCGGTTTTTTTTGGGGAAATGGGTGAAGCTGTTGTCGTTTGCTAGAATCATGTGGTTGGAGCTGAGCCAGTTGGATATGGAGCCCCCGTGTGAGTCTGCTCTGATTCTGTCAGAGTATTCCTGTGTCTTGTTCTGATACCACCATTCGTCGTGGGCGTTAAGGTCGCCGGCGAGGTAGCAGTTTTCGTGTAGGGAGATGTTGGCCATCTGTTTGGCTAGGTGTCTGGATTTTCCTGGTGAGTAAATATTGTATACTGTGAGGCGATTTCCGTTTATGGTGATGTCTGTTCCTAAAAAGCTGTTGTTTATGACTAGAGAGAGTCTTGGTTGAATGTTTATATCTTTTCTGATGTATGTAACACATCTGGGTTTAAGGGATGGGTAGAACATCTGAAAGTTAAGTGTTGCTGGTGGCAGGTGGTTTTTGTCATTCCATGGTTCTTGAAGTAGTAAAATTAAAAGATTGCGGGATGAGTCCGCTTCCTGTAGTGCTGAAAGTGTGGTGGCCTGTCTTCTAGTGCAGTTCAGTTGCCGAACTAGGGCTATGCCTGTTGTGTGGATGTCGCTCATGGTTCCATGGCGTCTCTGGTTTCTTTGGCAGTTTGTTGGACTTTTGCTCTATGTTTGCATGCGGGGTCGGAGACTTTGTGTGGTTCGTAATTGCCTTCGCCGTTTTTGCAATTGATGTATTTAATGGGGGCGTGAGTGCATCTGAGTTCTCCTCTGCAGGAGGTGCATTTATGGTCTCTGGTGTGGTGGTCCTTTGCGCAGACTGCGCAGTTGGGTTTCTCCGACTTGCACTTAAAGGTATGGTGGCCAAATTCCTGGCAATTGTGGCATTGTGTGGTAGGGCCGAAGCTGAGATATTCGGTGATTCTGCACATTTTGTTTTCTAGGATGAGGTGTCTGGTTCCTAGGGTGTCAATTGTGTGGGTGCCTGTAAGGGCGACGACCATGGATGAATGTTCCTTTCCTGTTCTGTTTTCTTCCTTTGAGAGCCAGTACGGGATTTGTGCGAACTTGAATTGCGGGTAGTTGTTGGTGACGATTTTGGCTAACTTTTCGCCTGCCTCTTTGGGGTTAGAGCCGATATTTGTGGGTATGCCGTGGATAATAAATCTGCTAGATTTGGCGTTTGGTTTGGCTTCTTCGGTTGTGACTCCTAGTGAGTCGACCGCTACGGTGATTTCTGTGGTCAGGGAGGAGTAGTTGGCGGCTTCAATATTGAAGGCGGTTTGGAGAATGATCGTTTTCTTTCCTACCTTGCGGGCCATAATGAAGGGTGTGACTTTTTGTGCTGTCATGGCTCCATTAATTTTGAAGAGGATAGTGTTATTGGTAATGGCTTCTGGGATGTCTTCCTGTGCTGTGATTATGAATTCTCTGTTGATTTTTGAGAATTCTGGCTTAAAGAGCGGGGTGGGCTTCTTTTTCTGTTTTTTGTTTATGGCTTGTTGCCATCCTGGGTTCTTTTTTTCAATCATTTCATCCGTGCTGGCCGCTGCTGCGTAGGATTTATTCGTGGTGGTGTCGTTGGTGGATTTCTTCTCCGGGGTCCTTTTTTCCTTTGCCGCCTGTTGCGGCTGGCGAGGGAGGTCAGGGGGGGTCGGGGCTGGGTAGTGGCGGGGGTGGGTTTGGGGCCGGGAGGCAGCCAGGCTGATAACTTGGTTGCTGAGGGTGGTGATGGTGGATTCTTGCTTGTTTATAGTTTCCCTCAAGAATTCTACCGTGTGGGCAAGGTCCTGGAGGGCTTCATTTAGAGGTCTGGTGGTTGCCCTAATGAGCCAGGCGAGGTAATGGAAGCCTTTGGAGGTTTTGATGGAGGCGTTTCCTTGCTGAAGGTAGTCGGTGTTTGGGTTGTAGGTATCCATGTTCAGGTCATCCTCATCCTCTGAGTCTGAGTCCGAGGCGTCTCTGAGAATTTCCTCGTTGTGTTCGAAGTTCGGGTTGAGCTGGGTGGTGGTTGGGCGGGTGGGGTCAGGCATCTGGGTTTCAGTGGAGGTAGGTGTGTGTTCCGGGCCTCTGACCGTGCCGAAGGGGAGGGTGGATTGTTTGGACATTTTCTCTGAGGAAGTTGTCCTTCTGGCTCTGGGGGATGTTTCTGAGAGGGTTCTCTTTCTTCCCGCCCACTGGAACTGTCTGAAGAGGGTTTGTTGGGGGAATAAAAGAGGGGTTTTGGGGAGGGGAATCTGCAATGGGTCTGAGGGATCCACGCTGAACAAACAAAAACTTTCTCTTCTATCAACATAGCACGGTTCCTATCCGGAACAAACAAAATACTAAGTGATTTAGATAGTATCACGGTCGGCGGTGTCGGTGTTCGGTAACAGTACGATGAAGTAGCCAAGGTTCACAACCCGAGGTCAGTTCCTTAGTAGGATCCTACTATCCGCAGGAATACCAACTACTAAGTAAAAGACCAAAGAGAAGCCTCACGATGGAACGGAAACGGTAACAGTATGGGTAAAGAATCAATAAAAGTAAGTAAGTAAGTAATTTATTCATGTCCGCGTAGGCAGTGCCTATTGCGTAAGCCCCGAGGGGCCGCCTCCGTACTCCGCCAAACTAAACTACTAGAGTATCTATGGTTCGATACCAACCGCACATCCCGTTACAGGGCAGCCCGAAGAAAAGTTAAGTACAAAAAAAATAAGAAGAAAGAACCGCAGAAACATGTCGCGGAGCCAGATCAAAACAAATGTGAAGAGAAAACCCAAAGGAAAAACTTTCATAACCGAAGCGCAGTGTACCAGGGATGCCACCTGGTGATTTCCAATTTAGTGGGAAGTGTAAGAAAAGCCGATAACCTATACCGTTGTGTCCATCTCTTTTTCCTTCTGGATTCTAGTTTTGGCCCTTGCTGGGCATGCCGGATCGCTCGCCTTGTGTCCCAGGTTCTGGGGGCAGTTGACGCATTTGATGGGGAGGTGGGTGCATTTGATACCGCTTTTGCAGGTGGTGCACTTGTGTTCAGAGGAGTGGTGAGAGCCACCGCAGACCGCGCAGGCTGGGTCGTTCTTGCAACGAATGTGGTGATGGCCGAACTGCTGGCAGTTCTGGCACTGGGTGGAGGGGGTAACAGGCACGTATGGCTCGAGTCTGCACATAGTGTTGTTGATGATAAAGTGGCTTGTGCCTAGGGTTTTTGTGGTAACTCCCGCATTGAAGGAAATTACCATAGAAGAGTGCCTTTTTCCGTGTCGGTTCTCAGGTTTGCTGAGCCATCGAGGGACTTGTGCCAATTGGACTGAGGGGTAGTTCAATTTAATGAACTCCGCGACAGCTACCCCTGCCATAGTGCCTTCGCCGACTATGGTGGGGACTCCATGCAGAATGAATTTGGACCAACAGCTGTTGGATTTTGCGGTGGAGGGTGAGAGGCCTAGGGTTTGCAGTCTGGAGGTAATGGTTTCCGAGTATGGGACTGCTTGCTCGCCTGGGTTGTGGGAAGGGGTGACAAGGACAATATTGTCTTTGTTCGTGAATCTGCATAGAAGAAAGTAAACTCCTGTCCCTTCTAGGGCCGAGTTGACGCTTTTTAGGATGGAGTCCTGGTTGACTCCTTCTGGTGTGGGTTCAGAGAGTTCGACGATGAATTCTCTGTTGATTTTGGTGTAGTCAGCCTTGAAGAGCGGTTCTGCCTTCTTCTTGGCTTTGGTCTTTGGTGGGGAGGGGGTTTTTGCTGGTGCGCTAGCAGCGGCTGCTGCGTAGGAGACCTTTTCCCTGGTCCTGGTGTCTTTCGGAGGGGGAGCCTGTTGTCTGGGCTTTGGTTGTTGTGGTTGTTGCGGTTGGGGAGGGGGTGGTGGTGGTTGTCTAGGTTGGTTACCCAACCTTGCGACCGTGGATTTAAGCGAGGTTACTTCCTTAGAGAGTTCGCTTATGGTGAGGATGAGGGGGGCTACGGCGTTCAACACAGAGTTGTTGACCAACCATGTAGTGTAGTTGGAGGTGCCGGGCTTTGCTTGGATAGAGGGGGGGAGGTAGTTAACCTCTGGGTCGTATGGGAGGGTGAAGTCGGGAGGGGGAATCAGGGTTTCCTCCATGGTGGAGTCCTGGTCTGTTGGGGTGGGTGATAGTGTCATTTTGAGCGGGGTTGCCGGCTCAAATGAATCGGAGAGGGGTGAGAAGGTGTTTCTGCTGCTACCAGCAGCGGAGGAGGAGACTCTGGGTCGTTTCGCTGGAGAGACGGACCTGGGAGTCTTGGAGGAGGGGGTACTTGTTCCAAACCGAAGCTGGTATTGCTTGGGGAACGTGAGTTGGGGAGTGGAGGGGGAGGAGCCAGGTGTTGAGGCCATGACTGCCAACTCGTGGCGACGAAGGGTTTCTCTCTTGAAGAGGTCGGTAACAAAGTTGTAGCATTTCCATTTCTTCCCTGCGGGAGAGAAGTTGGAGGCAGCGAGTTCTTCTTCGCTGTTTTTCCTCGCTCGCAGGTGGAGCTGGAGAGCATTTTCGGAGAGGGTGGTGAAGTCTAGGTCATCAAGAACCATTTGGGGGTCCTTGTAGCTATCCCATTCTTCAGGTAGAGTTAGGTGAGCCATCTTGGGTACGCTGGTTCAAGAGGATCGTGAAGGTTTGAAGCCGAAAAATAAAGAACTTTGCTTGCTAAAGTCTCGCGCCCGAAGGTTTGCGACCGAGGAGAAAGGAATAAAAATAATAATAATATGTTTAAATTTCCGCGTAGGCGTCGCCTATTGCGTAAGTCCCAAGGGACCGCCTCCGTACTCCGCCAAACTAATCTACTAGAGTATCTATGGTCCGACACCAACCGCACATCCCGTTACAGGGCAGCCCGAAGAAAAGTTAAGTACAAAAATATAAGAAGAGACCGCAGAAACATGTCGCGGAGCCAGATCAAAACAAATGTGAAGAGAAAACCCAAAGGGAAAAACTTTCATAACCGAGACGCAATATACCAGGGATGCCACCTGGTGATTTCCAATTTAGTGAGGAGTGTAAGAAAAGCCGATAACCTATACCGTTGTGTCCATCTCTTTTTCCTTCTGGATTCTAGTTTTGGCCCTTGCTGGGCATGCCGGATCGTTCGCCTTGTGTCCCGGGTTCTGGGGGCAGTTGATGCATTTAATGGGGAGGTGGGTGCATTTGATACCGCTTTTACAGGTGATACACTTGTGTTCCGAGGAGTGGTGAGAGCCACCGCAGACCGCGCAGGCTGGGTCGTTCTTGCATCTAAGGTGGTGGTGGCCGAACTGCTGGCAGTTTTGGCACTGAGTGGAGGGGGTGACAGGGACATATGGCTCGAGTCTGCACATAGTATTGTCGATAATGAAGTGGCTAGTGCCTAGGGTCTTTAAGGTTACCCCCGCATTGAAAGCGATAACCATAGAAGAGTGCCTTTTTCCGTATCTGTTCTCAGGTTTGCTGAGCCATCGAGGAACTTGTGCCAGTTGGACGGATTCGTAGTTCATTTTTATGAACTCTGCTACCGCCACCCCAGCCATGGTACCTTCGCCTACCCTGGTGGGGACTCTGTGGAGAATAAATTTTGACCAACGGCTGTTGGGTTTAGCGGTGGAGGGGGAGAGGCCGAGGGTTTGCAGTCTGGAGGTAATGGTCTCCGAATAGGGGACTGCTTGTTCGCCTGGGATGTGGGGAGGAGTAACAAGGACTATGTTTTCCTTGTTGGTGAATCTGCATAGAAGAAAGTAAACGCCAGTACCCTCGAGGGCTGCGTTGACACTTTTGAGGATGGAGTCTTGAGTGACTCTTTCGGGTGCTGGTTCAGAGAGTTCGACGATGAACTCTCTGTTGATTTTGGTGTAGTCGGCTTTGAAGAGGGGTTCCGCCTTCTTCTTGGCCTTGGTCTTTGGTGGGGTGGGGGCTTTGGGGGGTGCCCTAGCGGCTGCTGCTGCATAGGTCCCTTTTTCCTTGGGCCTGGTTTCTTTCGGAGGAGGGGCCTGTTGCTTAGGCTTGGGCTGTTGGGGTTGTTGTTGTTGTTGTTGAGGTTGGGGGGGGGTTGGTTGTCTAGGCTGGTTTCCCAACCTTGCGACCGTGGATTTAAGCGAGGTGATCTCTCTGGAGAGTTCGCTTATTGTCGAGATGAGGGGGGTGATGGCACTCAACACGGAGTTGTTAACTAACCATGTAGTGTAGTTAGACGTGCCCGACTTGGCCTGGATGGTGGATGGGAGGTAGTTGACCTCTGGGTCGTAGGGAAGGGAAAAGTCTGGAGGGGGGGCCTGGGATTCGTCCATTCTGGAGTCCTCCTGGCTGGTGTTTTGTGGGGTAATAGACATTTTGAGCGGGGTAGCCGGCTCAAAAGGTGTTGAGATGGGTGAGAGTGTATACCCGCTGCTGCTAGCAGTCGAGGAGGTCACTCTTGGTCGTTTGGCTGGGGAGACTGGTCTAGTCGTCCTGGAGGAAGAAGGGGTGCTGGTTCCAAACCGAAGCTGGGTTTGCTTGGGGAACGTGAGCTGTGGGGTGGATGGGGTGGAGCCAGGCGTGGAGGCCATGACTGCCAGTTCGTGTCGGCGTAGTGTCTCTTCTTTCAAGAGGTTGGTGAGGTGGTTGTAACAATCCCATTTACCGCGTATGGCTGGAAACCCTGCGAGGGATTGCTCGTCTTGTACCCGATTAATCAGGTAGGTTTCGAGAATATTGTCGGGGAGGGAGGTGAGGTCGAGCGTCTGTACGTCTGGAACTAGCAGGTCGACGTATTCTGCCCATCCTTTAGGGGTGGAGGTGGGAGCCATCTTGGGGACGCAGGATCCAAGAGGATCGTGAAGGTTTGAAGCCGAAAAATAAAGAACTTTGCTCGCTAAAGTCTCGCGCCCGAAGGTTTGCGACCGAAGAGAAAGGATAAAAAGGTTGCGTGGAGAACTAACTACCACGGGCGGGACTATCTACTTATATACTAATTCTCCACGCAACAGCCAAGCCCCTTTTTCGAATACAGTCTAATCCGATATCTTATCTTCCTATGAGTCAACCCCTTGACTCATCCATAGTAACCGCGTTCCTCGCTATCTATGAGTCAACCCTGTGATTCATACTTAACCCGATTTCCCGATCCGATCCTTACTAATAGCTGACACATCCAGTCATGCCGTGACAAGGTCCCTCCTTCAGGCCTAACTCCTGGTAGGCCTAGGTTTCCGTGGATACCGTTGATGAAATTCCGTGACCAGATCTGGTGAGTTCCTAAGATCGTCTTCTGGTTGCCAGCTGGCTTTGTCGTATCCTGTGTACTTGGTGAAGTACTGGAGACGCCCATAGCGGTAGCGGGAGTCCAGTATTGCTTCGACTTCCCATTCCTCTTCGCCTTCAATTTCAATAGGTGGTGGCGGTGGGTTTGTCTGGCCTGGGACTGGGTTATCGTTGACTGGTGACAGTAATGACACGTGGTATACAGGGTGGTCCTTCATTGTTTCCGGGAGGTCCAATTCGTAAGCGTGAGGGCTGATGATGCGCTTGATGGTGAATTTTCCGATGCGTTTCCAATCAAGTTTCTTTGAGGGTCTCTTGGTTCGGAGGTTTCTAGTCGACAGCCATACTTGGTCACCAATCCTGTATGCCGGTGCCGGGGAGCGTTTCCTGTTTGCCGCTTCTTCCTGGATTTTCTGTGCTCTGGCCATTTCGTTTCCTAAGAATTCAAAGATTTCTTTCATGTTTCTGGTATACCCGTTGGCTTGGTCCTCTGCCGTGGTTCTACCGTGTTGTTGTATTCCAAAAGTCATTCGAGGGTGTCTTCCGTAATTACCGAAGAATGGTGATACTTTGGTGGTTTCCGAGCAGTGATTGTTGGTCGCGAATTCTGCCATAGGTAGCCATTCTGCCCAATCGTCTTGTTGGTAGGCCACGTAGCTTCTCAGGTACTGTTCCATGATCGCGTTGGTCCTTTCCGTTTGGCCGTCCGTTTCCGGGTGGAAGGCTGTGGACATTCGTGGTGAGATTTCTAGGCGTTGGCAAAGTGATTTTTAAAATTCAGCGGTGAACTGTGTGCCTCTGTCGGATATGATGTATTCCGGTAATCCATGAAGTTTCCATACGTTCTGGAGGTACATACTGGCGACATCTTTAGCGGTGGCTTCTTCGGTGGTTGGTATGAAGTGATGCATTTTTGACAGACGATCAACAATAACAAGGATGGCATTAAACCCATTGCTTTCTGGTAGTCCGGTAACAAAGTCCATTGATATTTCGGTCCAAGGTTCCTGTGGTACTGGTAGTGGTTTCAGTAGTCCGTGTGGTGCATTCCGTGGTGCTTTGGCCCTGGCGCAGGTGTCACAGTTTCTGACATATTGGTCGACGTATTTCCTCATGGTGGGCCAATAATATTCTCTGCTGAGTAGGTCCAAGGTTTTTGCGCGTCCAGGGTGTCCTGCTGATGGTTTGTCGTGGTATTCCTGCACTAGTCGTAGATGTAAGCGGGTGTTGTTGGGTACCCAAGTGCATCCTCTGTATTGTAGCAGTCCATTGGTGTCTTCTGCGCATTCCCCTAGTGCTATCTTTCGGGAGTGTCGAGTTCCATTGCGGAGCATTTCCAGTACCTCGTTGGGGAAACTATCTGTCTTGTAAGCCTGTGAGAACAATTCTTGAACGGTGGACGATCCTTCAGCGGGTTCATTTGACAAAGTACCCGCTAACAAACCTATCTTTTTATCCAAATTCTCCTTCTTTAGTATCGTTTGACTTTGTTGCAAAAGTCTTTCATCCCCCTCCTTAGGTAGATCCCCTGATCTCCTAGTCAACGCGTCCGGTTTTCCCCCTTGTTTCCCTGGTCTGAACGATATTTTAAAATTAAATCTAGAAAGGAACTCGCTCCACCTTGCTTGTCGTCTGTTGAGTAACTTTGTTGACATAAAGTATTCCAGGTTTCTATGGTCGCATAGTACTTGTACCACATCCTGGGCTGATTCCAATTCTGGTCTCCATTCTTCGAAACATCTGATAATTGCCAGTAACTCTTTGTCAGATATTTCGTAGTTACATTCGGCCGGTGAGTGTTTTTTGGAGAAGAAGGCCACAGGGTGTAAGATTCTCTCGTCGTCCCGTTGGGATAGTACTCCGGCAGAGACATAGTCAGAGGCGTCTGTTTCCACGACTATCTCTCTGTCCGGGTCAAAGTGCCGTAGTATGGGTGCTGACACGAATGCCTCTTTCAGTGTTTGGAAAGCTTTTTCTTGTAGATCTGACCATTTGAAAACGGTGTCCTTTTTTGTCAGTGCCGTGAGAGGTGCTGCCACTCTAGAGTATCCCAATATGAATCGCCGGTAGTAATTTGCAAATCCTAGGAAAACCTGTACATCTTTGACTTATTTCGGTGTTTCCCATTCGGTGACTGCCGATACTTTCTCAGGATCTATTTTGATACCGTTAGGGGTGAGGATAATTCCCAGGTACTTAGTTTCCTGTACGTGGAATTCGCATTTTTCTGGTTTCAGGTGTACTCCGTTGAGGTCCAGTGCCGCCAGTATTTGTCGTACGTGTTCCTTGTGTTCCTTTAGTGTTTCCGAATATATCAATATGTCGTCCAGGTATGCTGTAGCGAAGTGATCTAGAAATGGTCGGAGGATGTCATTGACCCAATGTTGGAAGGTTGCCGGTGCGTTGGTGAGTCCGAAAGGCATAACTGTATACTCAAAGTGACCATACCGTGTTCTGAAGGCCGTTTTCCACTCATCCCCAGGTGCTATGCGGATCTGGTTGTATCCCCAACGAAGGTCCAGTTTAGTATACCATTTAGCTTTAGCAAGACGGTTGAGGGTTTCCTGTATCAGTGGTAGCGGGTATCGGTTTTTGAGGGTAATCTCATTGAGTTTTCGGTAGTCAACACATAGCCGTAGTGATCCGTCTGCTTTTTTGACAAATAGTATCGGTGCCCCTGCTGATGATTTGCTGGCCCTAATGAATCCCTTTGGTAGGTTTTCCTTTAGATAGTCCCTGAGTGCTTGTAGTTCCATTAGTGACATGCCGTACATTGGTCCAAAAGGGGGTTCTTTTCCCTCTTGTAGCGTGATCTTATGGTCATATTTTCGGTGTGATGGCAGGGCGGCTGCGACGGATTCTTTAAACAAATGCAAATATTGATGGTATTCGGGAGGTACAACAGTTTTGATGTCGATGGTTTCCTTTTTGGTGTTCAGTGCTTTGTCGATGTCTCGTAACGATACGGAGAAGACCTGCAAATTTCGTCTGTTGGCATTCCATAGAAAGGGGGCAGCTCCAATCATGGCTATTTTAACTGTCCTTCCTTCTGGTAGCGGTACGGAAGTTCCTGTGGCTGTTACTGGGCCTTGTTCTAGTAAGCATTTGGTCAAACAGAGGGGGGAGTTGAATGTCAGTCTGTTCCCTTTTGGCTGTATCGTGACGTCGTGGTGTCGCATCCATGGGATTCCCATAACGATGGGGTAGTGGCCTAACTGTGTTACAAAGAATGGTGCTTCCTCTTCGTGTCCATGGATGTTGATTCTGAGTTTTGCCAGGTGAGTAATGGTTCCGGATTCTATGGGTCTGCCGTCGATAACCTCAATCTGTCGAGGGTTTTTTAGTGGGTATATGGTGATGTTGTTGTGGCTTACAAAGTTTTTATCTATAAATGCGTATCCAGAAGCTCCAGTATCAATGAGGGCACAGGTAGGTTTGAATGGTTTTTTATTTTCCGAAATTAAACAAGTAACTACCAATTGGTTTCCGTCCATTTCCTCCTCTGATACTGAAAAAGCTGAAATACATAAACTAGAAAAATCCTTTACTGGTCCCTGGGCTAAGCCACTTAGCGCAGGGACTCCTCTTTTAACTCCTCGTCATCGGTGCTTTCCTCATCCCTTTCTTCCATTCTTCCTGCCGCTGCGCGCATTGGTCTTCTGGGGGCAAGCCTGGACCTGGGCGGGGCTGTGGGGCAATCCCTTGCGAAATAATTTACCCCTCCGCACCAGTAGCACCTCCCCTCAACGCGCCAGGCCTCCCTTTCCTGTGGTGTCGGTCTACCTCTTCCTGCTCCCAATTCCATGGGTACTACCCCTCCTGGTGTGTGTGATGGGTGGGTTTCTGCAGATTGTTGTGGGGGTGCTGGTGTCGAGTGTTGCCGGGGCGCTGGTGCCTGTGCCGGTGGTCGATACCCTGAGCTCCTTCTGTTGTCTGTGTGTCGGGAGAGGAGTCGTTGCCTGTTATCCAATCTTTGCAGGAGTGTTGCGTATTGTTCGATAGTGTTCGGTGTGTCGTGCTGTATCATTAATTGTCTGAGTTCATCGCTGAGCCCGTTGGTCAGTAGGTCGATTAGGGCCACCACATTGTAGCCTGTCTCAGGTGCATATCTTTGGAACTTGGCGTAGTAAACTGAAAACGAAGTATTTCGTTGTTTCAAGTTTCGAAGTGTATCTTGTGCGGTTCGTTGTCTATCCGGGTCTCCGAAAGCGTTATCCAGTATACGGTAGAATTCGTCCATGGTGGGTAGGTTTACCCCAGTGTTAGTCATGTATCCGAGAAATTGGTCGGCAGCGTCGCCTTCCAAACGAGACAGGGCGTAGGTGAGTTTGTTTTGCAATGTGGGGTAACGGTCTGCATTTCCTACTAGCTTTAATCTAAGGGCTTGTTGTAACAGGCGCAAGGTTTCCCTTTTGCCGTCGTATTTTGCTGGGTCTGGTAGTTTTTCTGATCTGTTGTGGTTGGTTGGTGGGGTGAGGTCTGGTGGTGGTGACGGTGGTACTTCTCCAGCTGGCCTTTGTGCTAGCTGGGCTTGCAATGCGGTGATCTGGTTACCTAAGTTGGTTACCTGGGTCTGTAGTTCGGTGTTTTGGTTTTGCAGTGTTCCCTGTTCTCTGAGGGCGTCGGTAAGGTCAGTGCTGTATTGTTGTGTTCCTTGTCGACATTTAGTCACAAGGGTGTAAAGGTCTCTCAGTTCTTCTGTTGATTCCGGTGGTGGTGCTTCTGGGTAACGTACAAAGAAGCTGTCGAGGTCTGCAGTGAGCTGTTCATAGTCGATAGGAGCAGCCATGGTTATGGTGTTGTGAAGGTTGGCGTTGGAGACGCAACCTTAGTATCACGGTCGGCGGTGTCGGTGTTCGGCAACAGTACGATGAAGTAGCCAAGGTTCACAACCCGAGGTCAGTTCCTTAGTAGGATCCTACTATCCGCAGGAATACCAACTACTAAGTAAAAGACCAAAGAGAAGTCTCACGATGGAACGGAAACGGTAACAGTATGGGTAAAGAATCAATAAAAGTAAGTAAGTAAGTAATTCATTCATGTCCGCATAGGCTAAGCCTATTGCGTGAGCCTTTTTAGGGGCCGTCTAACTAACTCCGCCTGATTCTAAGTTACATAAGTCCTAAAGGCTTTTCCTTCCCTGCGCCTCGTCTTATTTCCCTGCCTGGATACAAAAGAAAAGCTTCCCCCTCCCAGGTCACCTTTTCTGTTTTACGTATAGTGGAGTTGCTATAGCGAAGGCTAGTAGTGGTTGAATGTTTTCGTGGTTGATGATGCTGTCCCAATCTTCCGTACCGTACGCTCGGAAGAGTCTAAGTCTTTCCGTTGCGTATTCCTGGCAGTCGAGAATAACGTGTCTAGTCAAGGTGGTGTTCCCGCATTGGCAGATGGTGGCTTTATTGAGTGGTGATTCGTCGAGATGGTTTACCTCATTGCGGATTTGTAGTATGAGTTGCGCATGTCTTCTGTTGAGATTTGCGATGGACTTTAATGGTCCGAAGTAGCTATGTCCTATGCTGGTTGTTAGGTGGCGGTGGGGGAAGCCTTTGAGCCAAGTGAGCGTTATTTTGTAGTAGGTGTCTGGGCTGTTGAGGGCCTTTTTGGCTATGCTGTCAGCTAGGTCATTTTCTATTATGCCTGTGTGAGACGGGGTCCACTGTCCTTTGACACTGCAGCCTCGTAGCTGTAGTGCCTTGATTTCCTCCAGGCTTTCCTTGATGAATTCTTTCGCTGGTGCTTTGCCTTTCCACAGGCTGCGGAGGGCTGTTTGATTGTCCACGCAGAGGTGGATAGTGGTGTTAGCGGTTTTCTTTGAGTTGAGGTATGTGACTGCTAGGCGGATGGCGTTAATTTCTCCGTCTAATATGTCTGCGTGTTGTCCTATGTTTTGGGATCCTGTGGCTATTGTTTTGTTGGTTCTAGTGATCGCGTATCCTGAGCTGACTGTTTCTTCCTTGGAGCCGTCACTGTATATCTTGATGTCATCGTGATGTCTTGTGGCCCATTCTTTGTGGGCTATAGCTGTTTCTTCTTTGCTGGTGGGTGGGATGTGAAGATGGTCGAGGAGAAACAATTGTGGGTCGATGTTACTGGGGTCTTCTATGTTTTTGTTGTGGGTGAATTGTTGGATAACCGAGGCTATGCGGTTAATGCCTGTGCCGTTGCGATGGTGTGTGTTCCTGAGGGCTGTAAGAAGTTGTCCTTTGAGTACGTTGCTATCTGGGCTGAGTAAGGTTCTTATGCCGTAGTTAAGGGATCTGTAGTCTAGCAGGTCTTTTAGGCCTGGGAGTCCTGCGTCTTTAAGTAGTCTGGCGGTGTTGGTGTGGATGGGGAGACCAGTGATGAGTCTGGCTAGTTTGTGGTAGCTGGGTGATATGGCGTCTAAGAGGTGTCTGGCTCCTGTCCACCAGACTTCGGAGCCCCATAGCGCGTATGGTAGGGTTATTGTCCATACTAGTCTGTGTAGGGTTTTGGGGGTGATCTTGTATTTCTTTCCTAGGTGGAGAAGTCTGATCGTTGATGTAATAAGCCGGGATGAGGCAGTGGATGCCTGTTGTCTGAAGCTGAGTCTTTGGTCTATGGTGACGCCCAGTATTTTGATGGTGGGGGATGGCCGTATGGTGTGGGCGCCGAGCTGTATTGTGTTGTTGGGGATTTTTGAGCAGGGGGACATAAATAGCAGCTCGGATTTCTCTTCGCTGAATTTGATGTTTAGAGGCTTGGCTTTGTCCAACTTCGTATTTAATCTTTCTTGAAGTCTTATGGTTGCGAATTTGGTGGATGTGCTTCCTTGTAGCATGACGTCATCGTCCATGTATACGCTGTCCATTTCGTATTGGTTGATGCTGGTGTCCACTAGGGGGTTCGCGTATATTAGGTATATTATGGGGGAGAGGGGAGATCCTTGAGGGGTGCCGGATTTGTATGGGATAGGTGGGGATTTTTGTCCATTGATGGCGAATGAGATGGTTCGGTCTTTGTTGAAGGTAGAGATCCAGTTGCAGATATAATCGGGGAATTTCTGCGTTCTGAGGAGGTCCGTGAGTCGGGTGTGGTTGATGCAGTTAAAGGCTCCTTTGATGTCGTTGGCCATTATTGCAGGTCTGTGGCTGGTGTTTCTGTGTGACCAGCCTTGGTGCATCCATGCTTGTGCTGGTGTAAGGGTGCGTAGGAGGGAGTCTGTGCTGGACCTTCCTTCCCTGGCACCCATTTGGGCTTCTGATAGGGCTCCATTTTTTAGTTCGTATTTGGCTAGTCTTCTGGCTACAATGGCTTCTAGTAGCTTGCTGATGCATGGTAAGAGGGAGATGGGCCTGTAGGATTTGGGGTCGTGTAGGTCGTTCTTTTTTGGTTTCAGGATGGGTATGCATTTGATGATTTTCCAGTCAGATGGCATGACTCCGTGGTATAGTAGTTGGGAGTACATGGTAGAAAAAAGCTCTGGGTTGGCGTTATGGATGGCTAGGATTGTAGGCCATCTGAGGCCGTCATCTCCCGGAGCTGTTCTGAGGTTTCTTCTGAGGGAGAGGGTGACTTCGTCTTGAGTGACTGCTGTGAAGGATTGGGAGAGGTCAGTATTAATGGGAAGGGCGTAGTGAATAGGTGGGGGGGAGCTGTCATTTTCGGGGAAAAGCGCGGTGTTTAACTTAGCGCATTTCCCCTCGAATGTATCCTCGCCTTGTATAGATGGAATATCCATTATTGTTTTCTCTTTCATGAGTTTCGATATGGTGTTTTGGTTGGCGTTGTTGATGGAGTGGTTCCAGTAGTCGTTTTTGGCGATCCTTACTAGTTTCCTCCACTTGTTTGCGGTTGTTCTGAAGTCTTTTTTGTTGGCTTCGTTCTTGTTGTTCTGGTATATTCTTTGTTTCCTGTGGGTTTCTTTTTTGAGGTGGTTAATTTCTGGGGTCCACCATTTGTAGTATCTTTTGTTGGGTTTCCTTATGGGAACCGTTTTTTCAATGGTGTCCCAGATTTCTCTCGTGATACTGTCTATGGAGTCGAGAGTTGCTTGGGGGGAGTGCCATGCTTTCTCTGCGATTTTGATGTTGTATATGTTGGCATGAAAGGTTTCCCAATTGGTTTTGCCCCATAGCCTAGTCGGCGTGAGCCTTGGAGGGTTCATGGTCCATATCGTTTGTGTCATAGCGTGGTCTGAGTCGTGGGTTGGTCCATCATCTGCTGACCATCCTTGTATGATGTTGGTAGCTGAGCCCTTGTGAAAGGTGAGGTCGATGATGGTCGGTCTCTGGTTGTTTTTGGGGAAGTGGGTGAAGCTATTGTTGTTTGCTAGAATCATGTGGTTGGAGCTGAGCCAGTTGGATATAGAGCTTCCGTGTGAGTCTGCTCTGATTCTGTCGGAGTATTCCTGCGTCTTGTTCTGATACCACCATTCGTCGTGGGCGTTGAGGTCGCCGGCGAGGTAGCAGTTTTCGCGTAGGGGGATGTTGGCCATTTGTTTGGCCAAATGTTTGGATTTTCCTGGTGAGTAAATATTGTATACCGTAAAGCAGTTTCCATTTATGGTGATGTCTGTTCCCAAAAAACTGTCGCTTATGGCTAAAGAGAGTCTTGGTTGGATATCTATATCTTTCCTGATGTATGTGACGCATCGGGGTTTAAGAGATGGGTAAAACATATGAAAGTTAAGTGTTGCTGGTGGTAGGTGATTTTTGTCGTTCCATGGTTCTTGAAGTAATAAAATAAGTACGTTGCGGGATGAGTCCGCTTCCTGTAATACTGAGAGTGTAGTGGCCTGTCCTCTAGCGCAGTTCAGTTGCCGAACTAGGGCTATGCCTGTCGTGTGGATGTCGCTCATAGTTCCATGGCGTCTCTGGTTTCTTTGGCGGTTTGTTGGACCTTTGCTCTGTGTTTGCATGCGGGGTCGGAGGCTTTGTGTGGTTCACAGTTGCCTTCGCTGTTTTTGCAGTTAATGCATCTGATGGGGGCGTGAGTGCATCTGAGTCCACCTCTGCAGGAGGCGCATTTATGGTCTCTGGTGTGGTGGTCTTTTGCGCAGACTGCGCAGTTGGGTTTTCTTGACTTGCATTTGAGGGTGTGGTGGCCAAATTCCTGGCAGTTGTGACATTGTGTGGTGGGGCCGAAGCTGAGGTATTCGGTGATTCTGCACATTTTATTTTCTAGGATGAGGTGTCTGGTTCCTAGGGTATCGATTGTGTGGGTGCCTGTGAGGGCGATAACCATGGATGAGTGTTCTTTTCCTGTTCTGTTTTCTTCCTTTGAGAGCCAATACGGGATTTGTGCGAACTTGAATTGTGGGTAATTGTTGGTGATGATTTTGGTCAGTTTTTCACCTGCTTCTCTGGGGTTGGTGCCAATGTTGGTGGGTATGCCGTGGATAATGAATCTACTGGACTTGGTGTTTGGTTTGGCTTCGTCGGTCGTGATTCCTAGTGAGTCGACTGCTGCGGTGATTTCTGTGGTGAAGGGGGAGTAGTTGGCGGCTTCCGTGTTGAAGGTGGTTTGGAGGACGATTGTTTTCTTTCCAACCTTGCGGGCCATGATGAAGGGTGCGATTTTTTGTGCTATTATGGCCCCGTTGATTTTGAAGAGGAGGGCGTTGTTGGTAATGGTTTCCGGGATGTCTTCCTGTGCCGTGATTATGAACTCTCTGTTGATTTTAGAGAATTCAGGTTTGAAGAGTGGGGTGGGTTTTTTCTTTTGTTTCTTGTTCATGGCTTGTTGCCATCCTGGGTTCTTTTTTTCGATCATTTCGTCTGTACTGGCTGCTGCTGCATAGGACTTCTTTGCGGTGGTGTTGTTGGCGGGTTTCTTTTCCTGGTTTTTCTTTACTTTCGCTGCTTGTTGCGGCTGGCGAGGGAGGGCAGGGGGGGGTGGGGCTGGGTAGTGGGGGGGGTAATTTTGGGGCCGGGAGGTGGTTAGGCTGGTAACCTGGTTGTTGAGGGTGGTGATGGTGGATTCTTGCTTGTTGATGGTTTCCCTCAAGAATTCGACCGTATGGGCGAGGTCTTGGATGGCCTCATTTAGGGGTCTGGTGGTTGCTCTGATGAGCCAGGCGAGGTAGTGGACGCCCTTAGAAGTTTTGATGGGGGCGTTTCCTTGCTGGAGGTAGTCGGTGTTTGGATCGTATGTGTCCGTATTCAAGTCGTCCTCGTCATCAGACTCTGAGTCCGAGGCGTCTCTGAGGATTTCCTCATCGTGTTCGAAGTTTGGGTTGAGCTGGGTCGTGGTTGGGAGGGTGGGGTCTGGCATCTGGGTTTCGGTGGAGGTGGGTGTGTGTTCTGGTCCTCTAACCGTGCCGAAGGGGAGAGTGGATTGTTTGGACATTTTCTCTGGAGAGGTTGTCCTTCTGGCTCTGGGAGATGTTTCTGAGAGGGTTCTCTTTCTTCCCGCCCACTGGAATTGTCCGAAGGGGGTTTGTTGGGGGAATAAAGGGGGGGTTTTGGGGAGGGGAATCTGCGATGGGTCTGAGGGATCCACGCTGAACGAACAAAAACTTTTTCCTTAATCAACGTAGCACGGTTCCTATCCAGAACAAACAAAATACTAAGTGATTTAGATAAGTAAAAGTATAATTCAGGTATTTCCGACCGATAAAAACTTTTTCGCTGGTGGTGATACTAAAGGTTGGTGTTGAGTTTTTGTAGCCGAAGGAATAAAAATAATAATAATATGTTTAAATTTCCGCGTAGGCCTCGCCTATTGCGTAAGCCCCGAGGGGCCGCCTCCGTACTCCGCCAAACTAAACTACTAGAGTATCTATGGTCCGATACCAACCGCACGTCCCGTTACAGGGCAGCCCGAAGAAAAGTTAAGTACAAAAAAAAATAAGGGAAACAAAAGACCGCAGAAACATGTCGCGGAGCCAGATCAAAACAAATGTGAAGAAAAAACCCAAAGGGAAAAACATTCATAACCGAAGCGCAGTGTACCAGGGGTGCCACCTGGTGATTCCCAATTTAGTGGAAAAGTGTAAGAAAAGGCCGATAACCTATACCGTTGTGTCCATCTCTTTTTCCTTCTGAATTCTAGTTTTGGCCCTTGCTGGGCATGCCGGATCGCTCGCCTTGTGTCCCGGGTTCTGGGGGCAGTTGACGCATTTGATAGGGAGGTGGGTGCATTTGATACCGCTTTTGCAGGTGGTGCACTTGTGTTCGGAGGAGTGGTGAGAGCCACCGCAGACCGCGCAGGCTGGGTCGTTCTTACAGCGAATGTGGTGATGGCCAAACTGCTGGCAGTTCTGGCACTGGGTGGAGGGGGTAACAGGCACGTATGGCTCGAGTCTGCACATAGTGTTGTTGATGATAAAGTGGCTTGTGCCTAGGGTCTTAGTGGTAACTCCCGCATTGAAGGAAATTACCATAGAAGAGTGCCTTTTTCCGTGTCGGTTCTCAGGTTTGCTGAGCCATCGGGGGACTTGTGCCAATTGGACTGAGGGGTAGTTCAATTTAATGAACTCCGCGACAGCTACTCCTGCCATAGTGCCTTCGCCGACTATGGTGGGGACTCCATGGAGAATAAATTTGGACCAACGGCTGTTGGGTTTTGCGGTGGAGGGGGAGAGGCCTAGGGTTTGCAGTCTGGAGGTGATGGTCTCCAAGTATGGGACTGCTTGCTCGCCTGGGATGTGGGGAGGGGTGACAAGGACGATATTGTCTTTGTTCGTGAATCTGCATAGGAGGAAGTAAACTCCTGTCCCTTCTAGGGCTGAGTTGACGCTTTTTAGGATGGAGTCTTGGTTGACCCCTTCTGGTGCGGGTTCAGAGAGTTCGACGATGAATTCTCTGTTGATTTTAGTGTAGTCCGCCTTAAAGAGTGGTTCGGCCCTCTTCTTGGCTTTGGTCTTTGGTGGGGAGGGGGTTTTTGCTGGTGCGCTAGCAGCTGCTGCTGCGTAGGAGGCCTTTTCCCTGGTCCTGGTGTTGTTCGGAGGGGGAGCCTGTTGTCTGGGCTTTGGTTGTTGAGGTTGTTGCGGTTGGGGAGGGGGTGGTGGTGGTTGTCTAGGTTGGTTACCCAACCTTGCGACCGTGGATTTAAGCGAGGTTACTTCCTTCGAGAGTTCGCTTATGGTGAGGATGAGGGGGGCTACGGCGTTCAACACAGAATTGTTGACCAACCAAGTAGTATAGTTGGAGGTGCCGGGCTTTGCTTGGATAGAGGGGGGGAGGTAGTTAACCTCTGGGTCGTATGGGAGGGTGAAGTCGGGGGGGGGGATCAGGGTTTCCTCCATGGTGGAGTCCTGGTCTGTTGGGATGGGTGATAGTGTCATTTTGAGCGGGGTTGCCGGCTCAAATGAATCGGAGAGGGGAGAAAAGGTGTTTCTGCTGCTACCAGCAGCGGAGGAGGAGACTCTAGGTCGTTTCGCTGGAGAGACGGACCTGGGAGTTTTGGAGGAGGGGGTATTTGTTCCAAACCGAAGCTGGGATTGCTTGGGGAACGTGAGCTGTGGCGGGGAGGGGGAGGAGCCTGGCGTTGAGGCCATGACTGCCAGCTCGTGACGACGGATGGTTTCCTTTTTGAGGAGGTCGGTGATAAAGTCGTAGCATTTCCAAATCTTTCCTGAGGGAGGGAAGTTGGAGGCAGCGAGTTCTTCTTCGCTGTTCCGCCTCGCTTGTAGGTGATGTTGGAGGATACGGTCGGTGACGGTGGAGAAGTCTAGGTCGTATTTACTACTGATAGCCATTTGAGGTTCAGTGTAGCTGCCCCATTCTTCAGGTAGAACTAGTTGAGCCATCTTGGGTACGCAGGGTCCAAGAGGATCGTGAAGATTTGAAGTCAAGAAATAAAGAACTTTGCTCGCTAAAGTCTCGCGCCCGAAGGTTTGCGACCGAGGAGAAAGGATAAAAAGGTTGCGTGGAGAACTAACTACCACGGGCGGGACTATCTACTTATATACTAATTCTCCACGCAACAGCCAAGCCCCTTTTTCAAATACAGTCTAACCCGATATCTTATCTTCCCATGAGTCAACCCCTTGACTCATCCATAGTAACCGCGTTCCTCGCTATCTATGAGTCAACCCTGTGATTCATACTTGATCCGATTTCCCGATCCGATCCTTACTAATGGCTGACACATCCAGTCATGCCGTGACAGATAGGTAAAAGTATAATTCAGGTATTTCCGACCAATAAAAACTTTTTCGCTGGTGGTGATACTAAAGGTTGGTGTTGAGTTTTCGTAGCCGAAGGAATAAAAAGGTTACGTGGAGAACTAACTGCCACGGGCGAAGCTATTTACTTATATACTAATTCTCCACGCAACAGCCAAGCAATAATCAAATACAATCTAACCCGATATCCTACCTTTTTATGAGTCAACCTGTTGACTCATGCCTTGTAACCGCATTTCTCGCTATCTATGAGTTGACCCCATGGCTCATACCTATCCCGATTTCCTGATCCAATCCTTACTAATCCCTAATTCGTTAAGCCACGCCGTGACACTCTATTACACAATTTTGTCTTTCTGTAAAATACTTGAAATTATTGGCCATGTTTCCAGCTCCACTGCTACATCTAGCCAACGTTGCTAAAAATGGGAGTGTTATTATTTTTGACTGAAATTTGAAATCTTACTTAATTTGTACTTACTTTGCTAAATATAAGCACTTTACTTTCAACTCTTTGCCTTATGTCTCTTATTTTATAATTATTCACTATTTCTTTACTTTCCCACTGATATAATTAATGTTGTACAGCATTTGGTAATAATATCAGCAGCTAAAAATCATAATTTAGAAATCCCATCTTTCATAAAATACGGCTACCTGCAGAAATAGTTGCTATTTAGTAAAAAATAAAGAGAGAAGCCTCATGATGAAACAATAACAGTAAAAGTAAGTAAGTAGATAATTTTCATTTCTGCTCAGACTTAGCCCATTGTGTAAATCCGAAAGAATCATTTCTGTACCCAGTTAAACTAACTACTACATTCTCTATACTGTGGTCCCAACATCAAATACTGTTACGGGGCAGGCTGAAGAGGGTATAGCCTCTGTTTTTAACGTAAAATGAAAGTTAACCATGCAAAGAAACTCCTCTGTTGGCGTTGAGCGCAGATTTTTTTTTTTTCTTTGCAGGAGCCCTGCCTCTCTAGCCTGAACCATGGATACTCGCGCTAAAACACGCCAAGATCCGCTGAATCAGCGTCCGGACACCTTTTAGCTACCGTTTTACTTCTACCAATCACCCCCCTATCTCTATCCTCTTCCCTTGCGGTACTCTTCCTCCCTAGTCGATT